>JAECWM010000061.1:600000-1010000 GCA_018150695.1 Drosophila oshimai | reverse complement strand
TTGGCGAGGGCTGAAACAAAAGTTTTTGGGGTGTCGTATAGTTATGGGAAGCACCTTACACCAAAAACAAGGTGCATTTATGTTGAGACACCAGTTTTCTACCGTTTGAATTAAGATCTGAGACACCTGTTTTCTACCGTTTGAGTTTAGATCTCACAACATGTTCACAACAAAAAATTTTTTGGGAACAGAGGTAAACAACACTACAAAAACATGAATAACTGTTGTTATTAAGATATATAGAACCAATCGATTAAATGTTGTAATTTTTTTCAAAACGTACCGCAAATGTGTACCACGCGTTAAGAACCAAAACTAAGTATGCAGTTGTGCCTAGGATAGTCTGTACTAACTTATTTTTGCACGTTTAAGCCTGCACCTTTTGCAAAGTCTCATTTTGGCGACCTGTGTAATTATTTGTATGAATTAATAAAAAAAAAATAGACTGTAAAAACGTACAACTTTTTAAAGCATTTAATTCTTAAGTAAATAAAATACTTAGCGGTTATACTAAACTGGCGCTTCCTGGTTTAAAGGTTTAACTACAGTTTTTTAATTTTGCCTTTGAAACTCGGCACTGGGTTGTTTTGCTCTATAGTTTTGAAGTTAAACTTTTCCATTGCTAGACGAATTGGTTAGAGCGGACAGATGCGGTTGTATCTCAGTGAGTTTTATATTTCACTACGATACCTTTTTTTTGTTTAAATAAACTAAAGATTTGGTTTTAGTCAAATTTTTTAATTCGTTTTTATTTGTTGTTTATTGCAATTTATAATTTAAAAATAAAGTTATGAGTTAAAGAAAAAACCGCCCCATCGAAATTTTGTTCTGCCCCAAAAATGGGCAGCCGCTTTACAGAATCCGTTGAGGGGAAGAAGACGGGGATAAAGCGGAAGCTGTAACCGCAGACTGAAATTCCATCACGTTCAGGCCCCTTGCAGTTGGATGGCCGCAGGCTGTGTTCACGGCCTTCAGATGACACGCCTCGAAAAACGAAACCCGCTGTGAGTCAACTCATAAGAGCGGCACAAAATATTTATAGATCACTTTACTTAATAATATTTTATATAAATTATCTTCGTCGTGTGGGCAATAACCGCTATCAAGTTCGGCAAAACGGATATTTTTTCGCATAGCACTCAAGTCTCAAGACTCTTTTTGAGAGATCTAAGCAAACAATTAGCTATTAACATTTTAAGCATTTCGAGCAACAATTACGTTACAAACTTACTTAAGCTTAATGTGCAAATATTTTGAGATCTTTTGTGCTTTATTTTTCCTTACTTTAAATCATGCATGAATGAGAGATGGATTTCTAAGACACTACAATTTTAGACAGAGGCGTAGTTTGACTGGAACTTTTCATACATAACTTTAGACTTTGTTAAACATTTAAAAATATATTGTCGGTTTAAAAATATACTTAAAGATTTTAATGAGTTAAGTCTACCTTTAAAAGAGGGGAATTTAAATAGATATATATATGTAAAACTACATCAGAATACTAATTATATTTTAATGTAGCTCAACCCGCGGGTAAGGCATTAAAAAAAAAGCTTTCTCCGATTGTGTTTGGCTTGAAAACAAAAGCCCACTCAAAATTTTGACCCATTGACAAGGCTTAAAGTGCTAGTCAAACGGGTACGATACTTGAAGAGTAAGCAAATACTGTAAACGTTAAAATGTCTGTCTGTCTGTCCGTCCATCCGTATGTCCGTACAAACGTCGAGATCTCGGGAACTATAAGAGCTAGAACCACCAAATTTTGCACACAGGCTTTTATAAGCAAAGCGCAGATCAATTTTGTTTTAAAACCGGACCCCGCCCCTTTTTACGCCCACAAGCCGCGAAACTCTGGTGTCCACATTTTTAATGCTAGAGAAAAGTGGCCCTAATAAATGTTGTTTGTATTAAAAATACCTACCCAAATATCTAAAAATTTTGCCACTTTCAAGAAATTGTGAATACAAGTGCGTCAAATATTTATTGCGCTCGTCAGTAGGCTAAACTTTTTTTTGAAGGCTACACTTTTTTTGAAGAGGGCTACCGACTCAAGCGTTTTTTCTTCTTTTCTTTTTTTTTTAAAGAGGGCAATGAGTATCACAAATCTGATAGTCGGGAAACCCGACTATAGCGTTCTTTCTTGTTTTTTTTTATTATATTATATAGGTATAATAAAAATGTGTTCCAGCTTAAAATCTACGCCACTGTTGGGGCAAGCCTCTCTATACCATCAATTAAATAATATTTATTGTTTTATTTCTCAGTATACTAGCGTTTTTGTGCCATGTTTTGGTAGCATCCATGTTTTGCCACAAGGTAATTATTTCGTACACTAAACTATATTTTGTTTAGGGCATTTCGTCGTTGTTGTTTTTGTTAACATCTTTGAACCACAGGGCACTTGTGTGGGTTTTTTTTTTCGTGCAAAAGCCAGAGGCTGGTGCTGCTATCAGGCCGCTCTGTCATTTTTATGATTGTTAATGTCTCGGTCAACGCTTTTAAGTCAAGTTCTGGGCTTCGTCCCTACCCCGCCCCCCGTACTCTGTGACCGCGTGTGGTTTGTTGTTGGGTTTAATGGAAAGAAATGAGTTTGAGACCGAGTTGTGAGTGAATCCGGCCTGTGAATTTATATAGTTTTGTGGCGGGCATTAAAAACTCTCGACTCATTTGCCAGTCGGATGAGAACGCGTTCAGAAGTTCGTCGGGTGTGAGCTTGCGAACGTACATAAATGCGAACGGATAAGAACTTCACCTAAAGCCCTCAACAAACTGCATAATATATCATTATGGCGAATATTACCTGTATTTTGTGTATGGGTTCATTGTTCTTATTGCTTGCGACCGACGGATCTGCAAGTCGGCGCTTCCGACGTCAAAATCGGTCCGATCAACTGTTAGCTGACATCGGAGTTCGCGCCCAGACCTATAATCCTCGTGTGCTGGATAACGGTATACAGCTGTACACGCACATCGACCAGGATCTGCGGCACCTGTTCCTCAACACCAGGCAAACCACGCTGAGGTGGGCTCTTAACAACATAGAGGCGCTAAGCAGTCGAGGTATGCGCGAAGGAAAGGTTCAGGCTACAGTGTCCAAGAAAGTGCCCTTTCCCTGCCCCACAAACAACACACGCTCTCCGAATCCACCTACTTCCATAGAGCGTCTGCGGCCGGGAGATATAGATATAATAGCTGCCTTCGGCGACTCATTGTCTGCAGGCAACGGGATTCTGTCTAACAACGCAATCGATATGATAAACGAGTTCCGAGGTCTGACATTTTCAGGCGGCGGTCTGGCCAACTGGCGAAGGTTCGTGACCCTGCCTAACATCCTGAAAGTCTTTAACCCCAAGCTGTACGGCTTTGCGGTGAAAAACAGTCTAGTGATTAACCACCGATCCTCTAGGCTAAACATCGCCGAGCCGATGATCATGTCGCGGGATCTGCCCTTCCAGGCCCGCGTGCTGATCGATCTTCTGCGACGCGATCCCAAAGTGGACATGAAGCGCCACTGGAAGCTTTTGACAGTGTACGTGGGCAACAACGACATCTGCTCAGACCTGTGTCACTGGGACGATCCACAGTCCTTCCTCGATCAGCACGCCCGCGATCTGCGCCAGGCTTTCAGACTGTTGCGTGACCATGTGCCGCGCCTGCTGATCAACCTGATCATAGTGCCGAACATCCCACATGTGCTGAGCACCATGACCCAGGTGCCGCTGCAATGCTTCGTGGTACATCGCGTCGGATGCCACTGCCTGATCAACGACCGCCTTAATCGCACCCAATTCGCGGAGCGCATGCAGACCTTGAATCAGTGGCAGCGGCTGGACATGGAGGTCGCCCGGCTGCCTGAGTTCCATCGCCAGGATTTTGCCATCGTTGCCCATCCGCTGCTGACCAATATCACGGCCCCCGTGCTGCCAAATGGCCAAACAGACTGGCGGTTCTTCTCCCACGACTGCTTCCACTTTAGCCAGCGCGGTCACGCTATCATCTCAAATCTGCTGTGGAACAGTATGCTTCTGCCGGACGACCGGAAGCCGCGGCCTTCGAAAGTGCCTGATCTGTTTGAGCGGGTCGTCTGTCCCAGCCCAGATCAACCCTACTTTGTGGTCAGGCCAAGTTAAAGGTTGCTTAAATTCGGGAACGGGTTAAGTTATTTGGTTAAGCTGTAAAGTCGGGTGTACAGTGAAGAAAAATACTTATTAGGTTCGGCATTTTAAATTATACAAATTAAAAGAATAATTAAATTATAAATTTAAGCAAAACCCAATTACTTATGTAGGTTAAACTTTTGCGCTTACAAGTGTGAAAAAGGTATCAAGGAATGGAGATGAAACTTAAGATACCGTGATTTTTTGCCGATGAGAACGTGCCAGCATTGAAGATAGCTGTAGTTTCTGAGAGGTATTTTTTCCTGGGACTCTTTGGATTGCAATTATGTTTAGTAAGCCGACATCCATCTTTCACACCACTGATCGACAGATTCAAAATCTTTTTTATAATTTAAGTCGATTTTAACAGCTTTATTTTGCTTTACCTCACACTACTTCTGTCATCTAAAACAGTTGATGTTCGCCCACGACCTCGATTCTCTTCATTCTTTTGATAGTTTTCAGCATAGAATAGCATTGTAGGACTGCATTCAACTATATTTTTAATATTTTTATACGTTTTTCCTTGATTTCTAAGGCTACCTATCAGGCTTTTCTTCTCCACCGAGTGGTGTTTTCCTTTACCATTTAATAAATTTCCAAAAATAATGTTATATTGATTGATGATGAATAGAGCGAACTTAACTATTGCGTCCTTATTTTGAATGCTGTTTAGTGTTTTCTTCTTTTTGATGACCCGGCTCCCAGCACTACTATTTTTATGAACAGAAATTTTGAAGGGTATTTTTACTAAATCATAAAAAATAAGGAAAAGGGTTTCGAGTGTAAAAAAACTTTTTTGGTTTTAAAATGCTTACACTCCGGGCTTTCCAAAAAAGGCATCGCTTGTTAACTTTGAAAGACTGAAAAGGTTTCAAATACAGTTTTGAAAGTGGTGAGGTGCGGCACTACTATTTTATTGAACACAGCTGTATATCCAAAAAATTTGAACATCTGGCCAGTGCGTTAAAAATTTATTGCGCTTGAAAGCAGGCAACAGGCAATGAGTAAAGAGAACCTTATAGTCGGGAAACCCGACTATAGCGTCCTTTCTTGTTTTTTATACGCTTAAAGTCACACGGCACACCACCAGCCCAACCGCTCGAGAGGCGCAGTCGTACGATACACGAGAAAATAGACGCCAGATATGATATTGCTAAAGTTCGACGAAAAAAGTAGGATCTAATTAGAAATCCAAAAGCTCTTAAAAGTCATAGTTTACCCCAGGAAACAAAAATTTAAAAACATCAATATACATTTTGGTATTATTACAAGAACTTGTGGTACTCTTCTAAGTACGGATTTGTTAATTTTGTTATATTTTTATTTAAGAATCTAAGAGTAAGTAGTAAGTACGCAAAAAAATGTTGGGCCAACCTAGGAAATAGTATTCTACTGTTAAAAATAAATAAATGTATTTTTTTTTGTTCATATTAATTTTGTTCATATATCCTATTTAAATTGTCTAAAATTAATGGACACCATATTGTGACTTGTGACTTGTGACTTGTAATTTAATTTCTCGTAGCACTTGAAAGGTAATAAAATAAAGGTTTAGAGTACTAACTTATCGTCTCGCTACTGGGTACGCTTGTTTCCCCTTTTCGGTGTTGCTGCTCAGTCTTTTTGGCCAAACCTATCTCCATTTCAATTTAAATATTATACAATTTTGAATTTATATTTTTATTTAATTAAAAAACACTAAAAAAAACAATATCATCCCCATCCGGTACACAAATTCATTAAAACACTTTTTGCTTATATGGCGAAATATTTTTTTCTGGCTTAAAGTAAACCCCATCCTGCTATTCGCTCTCTCTTGAATCTATGCGTGACAACTTCGCCTGGTTATAACATCCCCCCTCCCTTTCACACCCTCTCTGGCCGCCCCTTCCAGCCGAACGCCGAAATTAAAATAAAATAAAAAGTATATATATAAAAACAAAACCCACGCTTTAGTACAGTGGCCTGACTTTATGATACCCGTTACTGTTTGCCCTTCTACAAAACTAATACATATAATGGTTTCTTTTGAAGGCGTGTGTTTTTTTAAAAGGTGTATTTTTTTATTAACAACCAACTATGATTTCTTTGTTATCTTCTAAAAAGTTTTTCGATAAAAAACATTTGTTTAACATCGAGCAAAAAGGTGATTCACCCAGGCTACGTATCAAAATTTTTAAGTAAGTATACCTAATTTTTGAGCAGACAGAGCGGGTCAAAAAGATATCTAAGACAAAATATCTTTTTAGATATCACTGAATTTTTCACGAATGCGACATACCCTTTTACTCTACGAGAAACGGGTAAACATAGCATCGCAAACATTTCTTGCTAATGCAGCGACTGGGCCACCTGCAAACCGGACAGTTGCCAATGGGCGGATACCAACCCCCAAAAGAATCCAATCCCGGGTACATGTGAAAAAAAACGGGAAATGGGTTCATACTTGTATGCACGCCCACTGAAAACATGGTTGTCAGTGGGAGGGGACGTAAAGAAATAATAACAACAAGACTGTGAAAAAAATCTGAAAAAATTGAGTGCGGGTTGGTAAACGGAGATGGGGTTGTAAAAATTATATTAAAAATGCAGTGTCCGAAAAGGGCAAAACACAAACAGGCGCACACACACACAAATCATTCACACATGCCGACAAAAAAAAAATCCAAGTTTTCACTGGGTTGGGCCTGCTTTACACATAACTGCATATAACTCTTGTGTAATACACACTGTGTATGTGCTCCCAGATTATTAATATTTTAATATAATTTTGGTACATCAAAAAATGACCAGAAGCAGAAAGTGAGATGAGAAGGATACAAGTTGCGCATTATTTTTAGTTTTTTTCAAGTTAAAATTATACATAATTTTTCAAAACTGCAATTTTTCTAAGAAATTTTTAGTTTAAGTTAAAAATTATAGTTCCATATAGTTATATAGTTTATAAGATTATATAGTTTATAAGTTACTATGTTTAAGATTTTTTAATTAAAAGGTGAACTATAAGAAGCTATCAACACTTTTAAACAAATCTAGCACACAGACTTCTATTAACAGAGCGCAGATAATATTTGTTTCAAACCCTGACCACGCCCACGCTCTGTGGTGCCCCCGTTTTTAAAGCAAGAGAAAAGTGGTCTTAAAAAAAGTTGTTTGTACTAAAAAAAATATAGGTACACAGATCTAAAGATTTTGAAAATCTGGCCAGTTACAAGAAATTGTGTATATAAGTGTGTTAAAAATATATTGCGCTTGAAAGCAGGCAACTCTAATTTTTTTAAGAATGCAATGAGTCACGAGAATCCTTTCTAGTTTTATGTAGAATATTTGTGCCAAGTTTGAAATGGATTAAATAAATGGAAAAGTGGTTTTCACAGCGAGTGAACACGAACTTTCAAAATTTGTACTTTAATTTTGTTTTGTTATTTTGTTTAAAATAATGGAAAAAATTCTTGAAATCATATTTATTTAACAATATTTAAAAAAAATTAATCTTTAAAAAGTGCGAAACCCATCAAGGAAAGGACCACTGTGCGATGGTATCCCAAACCAAAAAAAAATAAGCTAAATAAAATTTAAAATCTCTAGCCTTGATTAACCCAAACGAGAACGCTACCTTCTTAACCCCTTAAACTGGTACCTTGAAAAATCATAGCATATACCTACATATTTACACAAGGGGGTTAGCCGGGACAAGCAAAGTGCAAAATTATATAGATAGACCACGGAGAACGAGCTAGCGAATGATTGCATAAATATAATATGATTGCAAACAAAAACATTTTTTAACCATTTGTGCTCGAAGCTGGACGCTCTCGCCCACAAGCCCTTCCTTATGCTTATACATTAAGGAAGTATAATCATGAATACTGTATGGGGGCCAATTTTAGTAAGATACTACTGCACGAGTACAATAGGATCTTATACTGTCGAAGTTAAGGGAGTTTTACTGACGTTTTTAAGTTCAATAGATTTTTAAAAATTGCATTCAATACAGTGGCGACGTCGCACTATCATCGTAGGCTATCTTATTACTTATTAACGCAGATGTTTGGCTATTCGTAGAGCGAAATGCAATAGGAAGAAACTATGTTATATAGGTAGGAGCTAAATTTAAATTACGCCTAATTTCAAATTGCATCAGTGTGGGCAGACAAACCTGAACTCGCACTTTTAGTGACCACCAATTGGAGCTTACCTAGTCAAATCCATCAAGACAGTTCAAAAAAGCGGCATCGGCCAGGTGTTTCAGCCACGCTGTGGGCACAAAATGTCTGCACTTTTCGGTTCTTAGATTTGCCACGAAAAAAGTGAACGTTTGACATTAAACAGCGACAACATTTTTACTTCGCGTGCAGAATGTCGACACAAAGGACCCAGGAGCCTACAGAGGATGCGTCTCATAAAGCAACTGACAACCGCATTGGCCCTACTCACGGATCACCTACACCAATCTACCACCACTAACAACCCGCGCTAAAACGTCAGCCAGACAGCGGCGGCGATGGCGGAAATAGAGGAAAAGTTGCAATACAAAAACGGGGAGCGAAGTGGAAAAAAGGGCACACAGGCTACTTGAGCTTGAACCGGCGACGCTTTTCACATTCCCCCATCTCTCGTCAGTGCCATTCCCTTTTCTGGGATTTTTTCCGCGCCTAGGCATGCGGCTGACGTGTTAAGGCGGGACAGTTGACCATTACGCTGGCCAGCGTGGTCGTTACATTGTATGCTGGAATGACTTTCCCCAGGCCCCAGCCTTTCCTTCAAAATCCAACTACCAGTTTCTGTCCAGATCCAAGCCCCCCCGTGTAATGGCAATGATTTTGACGTCTGTTTAGTTGGTCTTTTGCTTGTCCTAAACGCAAAGGATAATGGCCATCTGTAGGTAGGAGTGGCAAGAATTCTAGGAGTCCTCTGCGGGGGACGCGTCCTTGGTCCGTTTGTTTGAAGGCAGCGGAAGCATCTTTTAATCAGCGCTTCAGGGCAATGAAAACTGATAGGTCGCGGGATATCTTAGGGGGGAAGGCTTTTTCCATCCTCCAATTGCTAAGGTCCTGGTAAGTCAGCGGCATATACAGGTAGATAGTTCATAGTTCGAAGCCAAGTTCGAGATATATGTAATATTGTCTGTCACATAATAATGAGGATAACACATAATAATTTATAAAAATGGTTTTTTAGTGGACACGCTACTAGAATATT
This sequence comes from Drosophila oshimai, assembly GCA_018150695.1. Lineage (NCBI taxonomy): Eukaryota > Metazoa > Arthropoda > Insecta > Diptera > Drosophilidae > Drosophila > Drosophila oshimai. The sequence continues at coordinate 1,000,635 of JAECWM010000061.1, read as the reverse complement.
TTAAGTGAGGAGTGCCAAAAAATAAACTTTTTAACGTGTTAACAAAAATAAAAAAGATATTTGGAATTACAAAAAAAAGTCATCGTCATCGAACAATTTAACAAAATGCAGATTTCTAATACATTTTTTCTCCCTTTTAAGAACATATCTTGCCCCATTTGCTTATGCTTTACTGCCATTGTTTGCGCTACACTTCAACGCACTTTCGTCATTGATCCGGAGAGTCATGGAACCAGTTGGTTTTACAACCTCCACATCCTTCTACTCTTCTTTTCCGGACCCAAACCGGCCCTCAATCCAAAACTCGTGGATATTCTCCGTTATTTTTTCTTCTTCATTTTTATTGAATTTTGTTTCCCCATGTTATATCTTTCCTGCCCTCTCACAGCAACTGACCAGACCCAGCGGAATAACCCGTTCGCCTGCTGGAGTGTGTTGCATTATGCTGGGACATACGTTTCGAAATTCCATTCCTGCGTTGAATTTTTTCACCCATTACTCATATCTGTGTGTGCTAGGTCGTTGGGAAGAGGGTGGTGGCACGTATGTATATTGCCAGGTTGCCACGTGCGGGGGCCACGGCGCTAAGCTTTGACTTGGGATTTGCATTTTTTACTCGCTGAGGACCACCTACCCCATGCGGGCGGATCAAGGGAGCGAGGAAGGGTTTCCACATTTGCTGATGTCGTGATTTTTTTTCCTATCCTGTGAAATATGGACATGATAAACTGACGAGCTTGTAGGTCAAAAAAGCTTAAAGTTAACATTGTTAATGTTTAATTGTTAATTAATGTGTTTATTGTTATTATATAACCAGGTACTAAAATTACCGACTATCAAAATTATAGTCATATTTAAAAAACTTTAACTTCGATTAATCAGTATCAAGTAGGCAAAGCTAAACCAATGCTTTATTGTTGACGGGTTTGTTCGGGTGTTACGGCTTATTTTTTTTTCCATAACTCCCTTCTTCCCTTACCCCTTTTCACGATTCTTTCATTTGCTGTGTCCTGTTTTGGGATAAAAATCCATTTCATCATCAGGGTTTCCGCTGTCCGCTGCCTTCCTGTTGATGCTGCTTTGTCTGATCGCGTTGAAATTGTAATGAGATTTCCCTTTTGGGTAGATTTTCTATGAGTATTTTCGTTGAGAACTTGACGGAAATTTTACGGTAATATGCTTTCTGTCCATGTATGCCGGCCAGAAGTTTGTCTATTTAATTTATACATTTTATCTGCGGCTTGCATGGGTAGGTAATTTTGTCCCTTTTTTTTACCCATGCTCCTGGCCAAGATTTGTGGTTGTTAAGTTGTATAACTGGGGAAAATGCATTCGCTCATTCATCATACGAATGTAAAATTTTCAGCCAGTTGGTCGCCCTCTTCTTATGGACACGTATCCGTATCCTGTCTATCCCGTTTTTGGTTAAAATACGATTTTTTTTAAGGCTGTTTTTGTTTTCGCTCTTTTGTGTGGGCTTTTAATAGATTATACGCATTTCTTTTGAGGGCTGTCTGCGATGAGACTCTGTCCTCTTTCACCCAATCAGTTCATGAACAAGTCTTATGGCGGAAAGCGTGAAGTGAACTTAGCTCAACCCACCGCAATTAAACTTCTCTGCTAAGAAGCATTAAATCTGCGATGAGGGGATGTATGTAGTTTCCAATTGGGTAAATAAACATCCATTATAAATATTAATACTTCTTAAATTTAGATATGTTCAATTTTTTAACTAGTTAAATCGAATGGAAAGATCTATTCTCATTTAATTACCATTATTAGTTTTTGTTAATCGCAAAGGTTGAATGTCATTTAAACTGTTCTATAAAATACATACTTAGTTTAAAGATAAGTTAAAACAACAAAATGAGTAAATCGGTGGTTGGTGAAGCAGCAGCACACTATAAAATATATAATCATTTGCCTTTATCATGCAAATTCTTCGACACGCACAAAAAAACAAAAACGAGAAGGAAAGCTAGCTTCATCAAGCCGAAGCTAAAATACCCATGCACATAGAGATTACAGTAGTCTGTTTTTGATAAGCCAAAGTGACTTTACACTTGGCGAAAAACATTAAATAAAACACAAGTATTATTAGATTTGTATGGCTTCTATAAGATAAAGTCACCCGATCGTCAAGACTTGCAACTATGATAGACTTACTTGGAATTAACAAAAATGCGGTTGAGAATGTTTTAGGTTGATATGTTTTACACTGAGCGAAAAAAGTAAACTGAAACAGAAAAACAGTTAAACATTTTTATGGCAGCTATAGGAAGAAGTCATCCGATCGTAAAAATCTTCGAACTCGGTCTGCCTGCACGTAAAGGAAGACGATTGGGTCAGTTTTATGTTCATAGGTCTTACACTGAGCGAAAAAAGCTTACTGAAACAGACAGACGGACCGACGGACACAGGGACAGACGGATATGGCTATATCGACTCTTCTGGTGGCGCTGATCAAGAATATATGTACTTTATTGAGTCGGAAATGGCTTCTTCTATGCGTTACAAACACCAGACTAAAATTGTAATACCCTGCTACGGTATAAAAATACGTCGTCTTTACTTTTACATCATTAAAATTTTTTAATTTGATGTATGAACTTGAGTGAAATGTACATGATAATATTTTATCATATTTTATCATGCGATTTAAGACAACAACTTTCTTAACTGATTTTTCAAAAATTAAAACACATTAAGAATCGGGATTGATTTCTCGTCCTTTTCCCTACTAGTGGACATAAACATACATTTTTAACGAGAAACAAAAATTGACATCGTTTGCTATCTCTGCTTTTTCGCAGCTGTCTCAAAACAATACACAATTTCCAGTAAAGCGACAGTTTGCCCACTTCTTTTGGCCCCTGACTACTGCTAAATGTATGTACTATTTGGTTGTACCCCTTTGCAGTCTGTCTAACCCTTTCCACCAAAAAATTCAACTGTACAGTTCTAAGCTTTGTTGGTCGTTTGCATTTGTTTTTATTCGCTTTTCGCGAGGCTCAATAGCAAATTGTATTTAATATTTATATAAAATTCGCGGAGCATTTGTAGTGACAACGTCTGTGTGCCCGGGTAGCAGCCTTTAACCCAATCCCCCTTTCCTTTCTGCTGGAGAGCCGGAGCTACCACACGGTTATTTTTGCCTGTTCCACAATCAACGTTAAAAATTCGCGAAATTTATGCATGCATGAAGAAGAGCGGAAGAAAGGGGAGTTGTCCCTGTGTCCTGTGTGGGCTTGTATAAATGGCAAAAAGCCTCTGCCTCTTTCCGCATGCTTCTATTTCCCACTTTCCTGTTGTTATATCCACTGGCGAATCACCAAAAACTCCGCGCTTGTTTATTTTATTGGCGCGTAAATTTATGTGGATCGCCATTCCACTTTCCAGCCCCTGTCGTTGGATTGCCATGGCCCGAGAGTGAGTGAGAGAACAAGGATTTTCCGTTTCTCCTTTCTATATATTGTATGTACACAATTGTGTTTTGTGTATTTTATAAATAATTTTTGTTCAACGTGCAAAAATATATACACACCCAAAAAAAAAATCAAAGACTTTTGTCCAGATTTTCAGTGCAAATACATAGATTTGTATATAACTTATCCCATGAATATGTGCTTTGGCTGTAGTACTTTTATGTATGCAGGTAGGTTTAATTTGGAATACAATACCGAAGTGAAAAGTGTTTCTAAAGTTGTTTGTTGTATTTTTTAACATCATATAAGTTTGTTTTTGGATTTTCCTTTTTATTTGGTCTTGTATTACTATGACAAGTTTTAAAAAAGTAAATAATTGGTAATTTTCCATATTATTTGGGTTCTTCTGAGTTGAAGTCTCATTCAAAAAATTGTTCCATAACCCATTGGTTCCGAGGTTTAGCACAAAAAAAAAACAAGAAAGAACGCTATAGTCGGGTTTCCCGACTATAAGGTTTGCGATACTCATTGCCCTCTTTAAAAACAGCTAGCTAGTCCTCTTTAAAAAAGCGCAATCAATTTTTAGCGCCCTCTTAAAAAAAATGTTTAGCCTACTTTCGAGCGCAATAAACATTTTTTACGCACTTGATTACACAATTTCTTGAAAATAGTCAGATTTCCAAATTATTTGGGTAGATATTTTCAATACAAACAATATTTATAAGGGCCACTTTTCTCTAGCATTAAAAATGTGGACACCACAGAGTTTTTCCGGTTTGTGGGCGTAAAAAGGGGCGTGGTCATGTTTTGAAACAAACTTGATCTGCGCTTTGCTTATAGAAGTCTGTGTGCTAAATTTGGTGGTTCTAGCTCTTATAGTTCCCGAGATCTCGATGTTTGTGCGGACAGACGGACGGACAGACAGGCATTTCAACGTTAGCAGTATTTGCTTTCTCTTCGAGTATCGCAAATAAATATTATATATTAATATTTTATTTTTGCTAAGCACAAAACCCAAAATTCAAGCGAACAGGGGGCAATAGATTCAAGGTATATTTTTAAACAGGCCTTGAAATGTGACAAAATTTTGAGTAAAATGTGAGATTTCAACTTGAACGTCTTATTCCAACAGCATGGACAAATGTTTAAACCAGGGACTATTTTTATTTAGTGTACTGGTGTATTCTCCAGCTAAAATATCACGGTAAAATCTCACAAATATTATGGAAAAGTACTATTGATCCGTGGAATATTTTTAGAGTTTATGTAATTCATATTGGATATAGTAAATAATTTTTGAGGACTTTTCTAATTCGGTTTACAAAACTTGCAGTTGGACAGACATATATGTAAAATAAAACGATGTTTTCAAGAAATCTAGACAAGCACAGAAAGTAAAATGAACTTTTAGCGAAACAGCTTAAATTTTTTTTTTAATTATTTAAGGCTTGATGTTTTTTCCTCATTCTACAAAAGCTTTTTTTTTTACTTATATGTTGTCCCAATTCCAAGAGCTGTGATATTTTAAAGACGAAGTAAGTTTTCTCCATTATAGCCAGTTGAGCTTTGACTGTTTCAACAACATCATCAATATGCAGGTCCAGTTAGAGATGTACAAAACTTGCCCCGATAGTGGGAAATCGACAGTAGCGGACCACATTGGTCCAAATGGGCTTTTTCTTTTCATATAAATGTCATTAAATACTTCACCTGCCAATTCGTTATCAACAATTTATTGAATTTTTTGTTATAGACCGTTATCTCAGATTTTCGGAAACCATAATTCTTTTAAGAGAAGTACAAACATAAATTTTAAAATATGTTACATTAAAGTTATTAGAAGTTTTGAACAATGGAAACAATTTTGAAGTTTGGTGGGAATTTTGAGTGTACAAACAAAACTAAACAAAATAATTAAAAAACGAAATTAGAGGTGAACAACAATACTAAAACACGATTAACATTTGTTTTATTGAAAATACTATAAAATATTTAAATGCAGATCTAAAGAACGTCATCAAGGCTAACTTATATAATGCATCTCAATGAAGTGGAGTACCCAATTATGAAGCTATATTGAATCAATCGATTAAATGTTGTGATTTTTTTCAAAACGTGGTACCGCAAATACCACGCGTTAAGAACCAAAACTAAGTATGCAGTTGGGCCTAGAACTGTCTATATTAAAATTTTTTTTGCACGTTTAAGCCTGCACCTTTTGCAAAGTCTCATTTTGTTGCCCTGTGTTATGTTTTCAAAAAAATGTTACTTAGGCCAAAAATTAAGTCTTTTGAACCACTGTGGCTGCCATTCAATTTTTCTCTTGGTGCTCCGCTCACGTTCCATGCTGTCCAATTATGTCTCACACATGCAAATGCAACGTGCAGCAGCGGGTATCAGTCGGCACCCTGCCCTTACCCACCTCCTTGCCATCCAATCACTCGCCGTGCTTGTAGGGCCCGCGAGGGTTTTGACCAGAAGCGGCAAAGCGACACGAACTAGGCCCAAACGACCAACAACGAACAAACGAGGCTGGGAAGGGTGGTGCGGTGATTCAACTGGACAGCCCTCGGGCGGGTGTTTTTGGGGATCGTGGCTCAACTCTGTTTCAATTGGCATCCACACAGACGCGGCAATCACTCAGCCGACCCACTACACCACCCACTTTTTCGCGTTACGCAGAATTTTTAAGAATGGGACGGAGGGCGTGTTGCTGACTCTTTCAATCCACACCATCGACATATGGTTGTTGTTTTGCTCTTTGGTCATGGCTAGTCTGATTCGTAGTTGTTGTTGTTTATGTTGTCGTACGCTATGTGCGTTTGTTGAAACAATCGATTTATTTTCGGTTTCATTTCTGATTGGCAATGTTTCATAGCAATGCCGTTCGTTCCATTCTTGTGTATATGTCGGCACACATTTTTTTATAATAACGAACCGTGTGAGACGGAGTATAAACGGGGCAGGCTTACAAGAAAAAATTTAAATTTTTTTAGATGGAAAAGGTTGGGAAAAAAAATTTACACAGTTAAGTTCGCCGACTATTAGACCCGGGGCTCCCTTTTTCTAAAAGCTGGCACAATGTGTGTCAACTTGTAGTATGTGAAGATGTGGAACGGTTTAAATAAGTCCAATATCAATTGTGATTGTGTCCAATCTTTATTTTCTTAATTTCACATCTCAAAGTTTGTGTTTTTCCAACATTCAACGTTTTTTTTTTTTCAAAGGTAAATTTACCATTATTTCGTGTATCTATTGGCTATTAAAATAGCCCACACTTATTTTTTCCGTTAATTCACATATAAGTTATGGTACAATATAATTTGGAAAAGCAACAGGGCTAGTTGGAACTTGTTCAATGGGGTAAGTTGGCCCCCTAAATTAATTCCTTGGCGTGTGCCAATCAATTAATTTTGTGTGAACAAACAAAAATTTATCCCGATTAACAATAAAAACCCTCTTTTACTGTTATTGAAATGAGAGAACTTACAAAAAGAAACAAATAGAGGAACCGAAGAATCCGTAATGAAGTTTACAGTTTTATCCCTTATCAATGTATAAATGACTATTATTGACCAAAGTACAGTAATAAAAACGATTTATACATGGAAAAGTCGTTTTTTTAAAGGTCCCAACTTACCCCGCAAAGGTTCCAACTTACTCCGTACCTGGGGCAAGTTGGCTTTTTTGACAGCCCCCTAAAAATGCTCTGCCACTCTTGAAGAACTGCTTTGATTGGTGCGAACAAAAATCAAGAATGTAGCTGAATGTTCACTTAATACTATGGTGCCTACCATTTTTTTACAATACGTCATTAAGCAAGAAAAAATCCATCCCTAATCAAAATAAAATATTTAAAAAAAACATTTGTATAATAAGTACAAAAAATAGGTGTTATCCCAAAAAATCCACCGTACACATCACATCATTTCTCCTTAACAGTTTGCCTTTTTTTGACAACGATCCCAATTGCATATTTTTTCTGCCTAAATTTGTATGCCCAATATCAATTGCAGCCTATGAATATGCAAAAGCTTTACGCAGTTATCACAGACACAGCTCAAACCACATACAAGCACGAAGTGACATTTGTTTATGACATTAATGTATAAAATAATATAAAAATAAATTGAATACCAAAGTTCAGACGGGACTGATATTTTGCAGATGCACTCAGAACCAGTAGATGGGGCTTGTTATGTGATGGGAAAGGAAGGCGATGCCACAAAATTTTGTCATTAAATTCAGCGATACCGGCATAATGGGATAAAGAAAAAGTTACAGTTGATATTTTATTCAAGCGGTGGAAAAACATTTTACAGGAAAAAGCCAAAGCCAAAAGGCAAGGCAAGTACATGTGTCCATACATGCATGTATGTGCCTCATCCCCGAATTACAGGCCACCCATTTCACCCATAAATGCATTAAATGCATTTGCATTGCCTACTTACGGGAGAAATATAGATTGTGTTATTGTACTAAAACTTATTTTTGGTTGCCATGTACATTAACAAAATGCATTGCGTAATGACAGTTAATGCGACAATTTCAGCAATTGGATTGTTTTTGTTGCTGGTGCATTTGAAAAAGCTAGTCGAATTTTAAATCATTTCCGCACACGTTGGCCGCGGGAAGGATGGGATTCTGGACATTATGGGAGTGGGGGAATGGAAGGACACCATGGCTTGCATTTTGTTGTACTTGCCTTTGAAAGGTCCCATGTATTCGTTTATGCTGTAGTTTTTGTTGCAATTGTTTCGGGGCGTCAGTTTATAATGGAAGCCTCTTTATGCCCATATTAGCATGGGTTTGGGTTTGGTATTAGATTTGGGATAGTAGGCAGTTAAAACGCTTCGTTTCTGCAATTGGCTGTTTTTCCTGCCAAAATATGCCCGAGTTTTATTTAATGCCATGGTGGGTCCTACAGAAAAAATAGAGCATTTCAAGATCTACAACTTTCCCCTGATCTATTTTTCGATAAACCTTACCGTTTTTGAGAAAAACCCAAAAAAGTCAACATTTTACCTGTGACCATGAATAATTCAATTAGCACACCTGGGATCGATGGGGACTTTTGACAACTTGTTCCTTGTGGTAAACCAAAGGCCTTCACCAAAATTAAGCTTTGTCGAAATTAATGTAATTTAAGGGGGGAGTACACTTTGAACGTCCAAAAAGTATGGCATTTTCGTTAATTTTTTAAGCAATAAAACACTCAGGAAGTGTGCAAATATGTTATAACCCATTTATAACTCATCCTTCGAACTACAATTTGTATTTTTTTGAACTCGATTGGCCTCTCCCCGTGGCCGGTGCACCAGGTCGCGCGGGCGTCCTCGCGCTCGTTCTCCTTCCCATGTGATTATGGAACATAAATGGAACAAAATCCTGATTAGTAATGAAATTTGGGTTAGAAATACGTATTCCGATTTTTTTTAAATTATTTTTTTCAAAAGTTGTGGCCTTAGAAGAAAAAAAGTCAATTTTTTACAAAATCGTGGATTAAAATTTTTGACAAATCGAAAATGTGGATACGTATATCTAAGCAGAATTTAATTCTGAACAAGAAAACCTAGGCGATATCCAAATTTGATGATAACTGGTTAGAGTAACTTCCCACGCCAGTTTGAAAAACACCGATTCGAGATAAATGCGTTTAAAGATAAAATTGCTCTCTCAGCGCGCCGGTACATGTTTTAGGAAATCGCTTCGTAAAGCGGTAAGGAATATTCTGGCGGACTTGGAGTCTTTTCTAAATTAAAGTATACATCTCAAGAAACATTTTAATCAAAGTCCCATTTTTATGTCTAAATTGACATCACCAGATACCCTTATTTTAGTCTAATGTTTGTATCGCATAGAGGGAGGCATTTCCTACCCTATTAAGTATATATATTCTTGATCAGCGAATCGAGGTTGTCGTGTCCGTCGGTCCACTTGTCTGTTTCAGTCAGCTTTTTTCGCTCTGTGTAAGACCTATGTGTATAAAACTTTCAAAATAGTCTTTTATTGTGTGGAGGCAGATCGATTTCAAACATTTGTTACGATCGGATAACTGTATCCTTTAGTCGATAATATTATCGACTAAAATTCTGTTTTAGTAAAAAATCTTTTGCATAAAATCCTTTAACTAGAACTTATTTCTCAGTTTAAGAGCGATCAGCGTTCAAGGGGGCTTTCTTCCTTATTAAGTCAAAAAAAAAAAAAAAAAAAAAAAAGAACGCTATTGTCGGGTTTCCCGACTATAAGATTTGCGATACCCTTTTTACAACTTCTTGAAAATAGCCAGATTTTCAAAATTTTTTGATATTTGTGTAGATATTTTCAATACAAACAACATTTACAAGGGCCACTTTTATCTAGCATTAAAAATGTGGACACCACAGAGTTTGTGGGCGTAAAAAGGAGTGTGGTCAGGTTTTGAAACAAAATTGATCTGCGCTTAGCTTATAGAAGTCGAAGTGCAAAATTTGGTGGATCTAGGTCTTATAGTTCCCGAGATCTCGATGTTTGTGCGGACAGACGGACGGACAGACAGACATTTGCTCGTTTACAGTACTTGCTTACTCTTCGAGTATCGAGTATATATGGGGCATTCCACGCAAAATCGGCCACCAAAATTTTTTTTTCCAAAAAACTTTGTTTTTTTCTTACAGCAGCCAAAAATATTAGATATGTCGGAGAACTAAAGTCATCTCCTTGTAACTCGTCATTGTTGGTTATTGGATCGTTCGGTTCCTGGTTGTCTGAACCCACTTCTGGTGAATGCAGCGAGTCTTCGTTGCCTTTGTTGCTCATGATTGTCTCTTTTAATCACACACACGTCTATCTCACGCCACGCTTGAAACCAGAAGTCAAGAAAGAGGCCAGACCTAGCAACGCAAACGAAGCCACACTCGGACTCAGTTGTCAAACTGAGTCCCCATTCTACCAAAATCAGCATCTAGTATATCTAGCATACCTGCACAACCCATGGTCATACCTGTCGAAATGCTGCACTGCCTACTCTCCGACACGGCCAATCTGACATAGACACGTCCTCGTGTCTACAATAAACCTCTCAGTTTCATTCCAACATTATAATTTTATTGAATACTTCAGTAAAACTTAACCAAGTAATCTCCATTTCAAAACATAATTTTACTTCAAATTCTTTTTTTTCTCAAACATATTTTCGGTTATTTTACCATATCTCAGTTTACATTCTCTTATAAACCATTTCTTTCATTTACATTTCCAAGAGATCATTTAAACATTATCAAATTATAAATTAATCATTACCAATCATTAAGTCATAATCCATTAAACATAACTTGTCTTATACTAGCCAACTTTTGAATATTCGTCCATCGCCAAACACATTGGCTTCACGCATCTTATTACGCTCCCTGCTCGTCCATCGTCCAACACATGGCTTCACGAATTCATCAACCACATCGCTCGTCCATCGCCCAACACTGAGCTTCACGAATTCATCAACCACATCGCTCGTCCATCGCCCAACACTGAGCTTCACGAATTCATCAATCTCATTTCAAAAGCAACCTTCGTTCATCGCCAATCACAAGGCTTCACGACACTCTTCTGTTTCAACAGACTCTTCCAACAGACTTTGATCTTAATAATTTGCATCAAGCTCTTCTGGAATTTGTACATCCGGCAACCTTCTCAAACTTTCGTGTGGATACTTGTAACGTCTATTGTTCTGTGTAGACTTCAAAACATATCGATCTCCGTCCAAAACCTCAACTACCAAAAAGGGTCCTCTGAACTTTGGATCTAACTTCGTTTGCTGTCTCTCACTATTTTTAAGCAACACAAAGCCACCCACACAGAACCTAATTACCTTAGCCATATTCTTGTCAAATTTTGTCTTCTCATATTTAGCGGCCTCTTCCATGTTCTTAGCGGCTAGCTCCCTTAATTAAATCTTGTCAAATTCGGATTCAGTACCGCTAATAGGAACCAACCCCAGTGGACGAGCAACTTTACCTATGAAAAGTTCTAAAGGACTACACTTAGTGCTACGATTAACTGTACAGTTAAGGGCTAACTGAACGTCCCCTAGTGCATCTTGCCACGATCTAGAACTTGTCTCAACAGCCGTCAACAGATTCTTAAGTGTGCTCATGACCCTTTCAACTTTGAAATGTTAAACGAAAATCCTGCCTTTACTAGAACGTCTAATACTAGTTGCAACCGCTCATACGCTTCTTCTTTTGTTTCTGAAACAATTAATATATCGTCCATATAAACGATTACAAACGAATGAGCCAAACTGCCAAGTGCTTTCAATACAGCTCTTTGAAACACTCAGGGTGCGTTCTTTAAACCAAAAGGCATCGAAAGAAATTCGTACTGCCCATCAGGAGTAACAAATGCTGTATATTCAATCGATTCAGGGTGCATTAAAATCTGGTAATAGCCGCAAGCCATGTCAAGAGAAGTGAAATAGTTAGCTCCCCTAAGTCTAGCTATCTGATCTGAGATCAACGGTAATGGAAACTTATCCGCTACTGTATTTTTATTTAATTCTCTAAAGTCGACGCAAAGTCTTGCTGAACCGTTTTTCTTCTTTACCAATAATGCAGGACTAGCAAATGGTGAACTACTAGGTCTGATGACTTTATACTCGATTAATTCGTTAATTTTGGCACGTACTAGTTCCCTTTCGCATGGACTAAATCTGTATGGTCGCCTTTGCACAGTTTTAGTCGGTTCAATCAACCGAATACTCATTTCCCCAGTACTCACACGCGTTTGCGGAGTGCCTTCAGTAAACGATTTTGAATGTTGCTTTAGTAATGATATCAAACTTTCTTTTTCATGAACGGTTTCACAAACATTCACAACTTTAGTTTGAACAATCTTAAAATTATTATTAGACACTTCCACTGAATACCCTTGAGCCAATATTTCTCTGCCAATTACAATATTATTTGTCATACAATCGTCTGATACTATGTGAAACAAAACTAATAAAGAATTACCATCAATCATGACGTTTGATTCAACTTGTACAGTGCTGTAAGTATTGGCATTACCTATTCCCTTTAGAGAGATAACGCTATGAATTCTCTTACCAACTAATTTATTCGAAACATTTTCTTTAATTAATGAACACTCAGCTCCCGAATCGAATGTTATTGGAAATTTCTCACCATTAACCAGCATACTCGATTTAGGCTCCACCATAGTGCACAGCTCCAGTCTCTTTTCCGATCTTACTCTCAATCCGGCATTCTGCACTTTTTTTTGGACAATTAGTAGCAATGTGTCCCGGCTCCTGGCATCTGTAACAAGTTACGTTGGCCCTTCCATGATGAGGCTGCCCAGAACGCCGCTCCTTTTCAGTTGATGAAAACTGAAATCCTAGTCCAGATCTACAGTCTTGCTTTTTATGACCAGGTTTTCCACACTGATAACATTTTAGTTCCGCAGTTTTAGCCCGTTTGGTCTCCGGTTCCCAGTTTGATGCAATGGGACGCTCCTTCAGCGCAGAAAATACTTGCAACTCCGCTTGCAGCTCACGTCGATTATTTACAGGCGTTGTGTGAATTATTCGTTGTAAACGCCGGTCGAAATTAGCCATGTGCCCAAGAACCAAGGCGATGGAAATTTGTTCACAATTTAAATTGCGTAATTTTGTGCACAGTGACGTCACGCTGCGACTCGCAAAAACAGGCAAGCTCTCACCGTTACTTGGACGACTATTCAGGAGATTGAAAATAACGGCGGCTGGCGTCTCCGAAGTCTCGTATCGCTGCTCAAACAATTGTCGAAACTGTTGCCAAGTTATTCCTGGGTAGCATATTTGTGATAACCACTGAGCTGCTGCGCCTTCCAAAGCCTTACTCAGCGCTAATATAAGTGCGCTGTCACTTAGCGGATTCGCTCGTAAAATGATGTCAACCGTAGCGCACCACTGCGTAGCATCCACCCCAGCGACGTCCGGATTATATTTCGGCAAGCAAATCTCGCTAGTCTGTTGAACTGCGCTTGCCGGCGTCTGTAGCTTCTTAACCAGTTCCAAAAAATTGCGGTTTTGTTGCTCGAACAACGCGAAGACACCCCTGGCCAAAGTTTGGTTAGGGCCGAATCCCACTTCTGATGTCGGAGAACTAAAGTCATCTCCTTGTAACTCGTCATTGTTGGTTATTGGATCGTTCGGTTCCTGGTTGTCTGAACCCACTTCTGGTGAATGCAGCGAGTCTTCGTTGCCTTTGTTGCTCATGATTGTCTCTTTTAATCACACACACGTCTATCTCACGCCACGCTTGAAACCAGAAGTCAAGAGAGAGGCCAGACCTAGCAACGCAAACGAAGCCACACTCGGACTCAGTTGTCAAACTGAGTCCCCATTCTACCAAAATCAGCATCTAGTATATCTAGCATACCTGCACAACCCATGGTCATACCTGTCGAAATGCTGCACTGCCTACTCTCCGACAGATACGTATTTTTTCGTTTGAATGTATTACGCGGAGTTTTCGAAAAAATGATTTTTGAAGTTTCACTCATTTAAAAAAAATTACATTTTCAATCGCTTTTTACTCCAATATGGAATGAAGTTACAAAAATTTACCCCAAATATGCAATTTCCGCCTTTCTGAGCACTTTTGACAGAAATATACGAAAATTCAATTTTCGAATTTTTCGACCAAAAAAAGTAAATTTTTGGAAAAAATTGAAATTTTTCAAATTTGGACATGATTTTTTTTTTTTTTTTTTTTTTTATGAGTTGCCTAAACATTTTTCTAAATGCTGTCCAAATGTGATGATGGACCTCTCAGTACTTTTCGAGTTATGAATTTTTTAATCGCGGCTCGCAAAAACTGAGCAATCGTAATGAAATTTTGAGCATATGTTCTTTATGAGTGTGTTGAACTCCCCTACTACACTGAAGTCATTTTTCCGTTTAGACAGTATACAAACTTGGGTTAATATATAGTAAGATCATATTATACAAACGAAAAAAAATTAAACATATGTATGTATAAGACTTTAATTAAATGTAACATACATATACAGATGTGTTCAATGAAATAGTAGTGCCGCACCTCACCTTTTTAAAAAGTCAACACAGATTTTAGTTTGCTTTAATTATAGGACTAGGGTCATTTGCGTGAATAGGTATTTTTTTCTGGGACTTTTTGCATTTCGATTATGTCGATTTAGTCGATTTTAAAAGCTTCATCTTGCTTTGCCTCACAATACTTTTAACATATATGATAAAACAGTTGATTTTCGCCCACGACCTTGATTCTCTTCATTCTTTTGATAGTTTTCAGCACTGAATATCATTGTAGGACTGCATGTAACTATATTTTTATTGTCTTTATAAGTTTTTCGTTGATTTCTATGGCTGACTATCAGGTTTTTCTTCACCACCGAGTAGTGTTTTACTTCACCATTTTTAAAGATAAATTAAAAAAATTTTCAAAAATAATGTTAATCGATGGATTAATAAAGCGAACTTTATTATTGGGTCCTTATTTCTTAATTTTGTTAAGTATTTTCTTTTTTTCGATGACCCGGCTCCCAACACTGCTGTTTTTATAAACAGCAATTTTAAAGTGTATTTTTACTAAATCATGAAAAACAAGAAAAAGGTTTTCGATTTTCGGTTTTAAAATGCCTACACTCCGGGCTTTCCAAAAAGGCATCGCTTGTTTAACCTGAAAGACCAAAACTGTTTCAAAAACAGTTTTTAAAAAGGCGGGGTGCGGCACTACTATTTTTTTTTGAACACAACTGTACATACTTACATACATGCATATTTTAACGTCAAACAAATTGTACACGAACCTCTACTAAATAAAACACAACTGTACTTCATAAGGTATACTTTTCATTTAAATCTCATTTCGAAAGTCGTTTATTTTTATGCGTGGCCACAAAATGCAATTAAAATAAATTGCAAATATTAATACATAAATTCGTGCAGAATTTGGCATGAAACCTGCGGGCTGTTCTGCACTCGACCAGAAATTTTGCTATCAAAATAATTATTTGGTAAATTGCTTTGTAAAATGCAGACAAATTGTGCAGACCACAGATGACAAAAACAAATAATCCAAACAAGTTGTGCGATGCATGCTATTTTGCAATTAATCTCTAAAATAGACAAATTCCGCATCGCCGCACGGGCCTACGCTCATTCCAGTCATCCACAGTCTCCGACCTGTGGACTGCTTTGTTAATATTAATTGAAAATAAATGCAACATAAGCCGGGTCGGGCAAAGAGCAGCTGCCCTTGATCGGCAACCAATAAAATATGTAAATAAGTTGCGCGACACATAGCTTGGAGTAAGGAGATAAATATTATATTAAGGCTTATTCTGGTCCAGCTCAAACCCATTTTCAATGAACCACGGTAAATTACAACCTTAAATAGAGCATATCTAACAAAAATTCCTTACCGTTGCGTGTAAAAGGTTGAGATGCCCCAGATGTCTAATATTAACCAGAAAGAACGATATAGTCGGGTTTCCCGACTATCAAAAATGCGAATTCATTGCCCTCTTAAAAAAAAAACAAAACAAGAAAAGCGCTAGAGACGCTAGCCCTTTAAAAAAAAGTGTAGCCTGCTTTCGCTTTGGTGTTTTTCATCTTTATAGATTCTGCAAAAAAAATAGTTTTCTAAAAGTTTATCTAATTTTGGTAATGGTTTTTCTCCATTCTTTTCCAAAGGCACTCGACTACGATTGTGAAGTGCAGGGCCAGGACATACCGCAGGCCATTCAGCTGCTGGGTGAGATGAACAGCAACGTGAAGCAGGTGACAGATCTAGTGGAGGGAATGCTGCAGCGGGT
The DNA here is from genome assembly GCA_018150695.1 of Drosophila oshimai. NCBI lineage: Eukaryota > Metazoa > Arthropoda > Insecta > Diptera > Drosophilidae > Drosophila > Drosophila oshimai. The sequence goes on along the minus strand of JAECWM010000061.1, from coordinate 984,394 downwards.
AAAACGCGGCGAGTTGACCACGGAGTACGGACTGAGCTTCCTCGAAGTAAAGTACCACATGTTGCTCGATTACTTGATCAACCTGACTTACGTGGTACTACGCAAGTGCTCCGGCGAAACCATTGAGGGCGATCCCTCTATCGAGCGTTTGATCGAGATTCGCACTGTGCTCGAAAAGATTCGGCCAATAGACCACAAATTGCGCTACCAAATCGACAAGCTTGTGAAAACAGCAACCACTGGAGTATCTAGCAGTACAGATCCCATACTTTACAAACCTAACCCTGATGATATGATGAGCAGTGCAGCCGGAGCAGGCCACAATGAAGATGATACGCAAGCTGACAGTGACAGCGATGAAGAGGAGGATGATGAGGACGAGGATGAGGCTGTTGCTGCGAAAATGCCGCGCAAGGCGGCTACGGCTGGTAAATCTGGAGTATATGTACCGCCACGCATCAAACCCGTGTACTATGACGGCGACGAACGCGATGCAGACAAGGAGAAGAAGGCCATGGACCGCGCTAAGAAGCGGGCCATTACGTGAGTTTTACATATTATTCCCATCAGTTTTCATTCTCGAGCAATGGATGTCTTTTTTCGCTTCAGTTCATCTATGCTGCAGGATCTCAAAGAGGAATACTTGGACGCACCTACTGAGATATCGTCTGGATCGAGGGCCCAGCAGCTGCTGTCCCATGCGCAGAAGGAAAAACAAGAGTACGAGGAGACATATTTAATGCGTCTTCCGGTGACCAAGGCGGAGAAACATCGCCAGCGGAAGCTGACCACGTTGGGTAAGTATTCCCCTTCCCAGGATTATTGGTGTTGCATTACTAACCAAATTTTTCATACCATCCGCAGGCACACTTGGCGATGAAATTCTTGGGGAGATAAGTCGAGAATCGGCACTGCGTGGTGATGGAAGTAAAAAGCGCAAATTGGTCAAGAAGGGCAAGGGAAAGAAGCGTGGCGGTAAAAAGCGAAAGTTTCAATAATTGGATGGATAAAAACCAATTTAAGTACAGTTAAATATTCATTTTAAATGATTAGTTAATATCTTCCATTAAGTTGTACCTTAGCTGATTTTTGATATTGTTTCGATTCTAAAACAATAATTAATATTTCATTGTTTAATATTAAGTTTTCTGCAATTTATGTTTTACAGAATTTTCATTAAAAAATTTTCTTACAATCCTAAATATAACGTGTTTTTATTTGTTTAAAAAGTTTATTATAAAAGGCGGAGCAATAAACAAGTTAAGATATTTTTTAATTTTTTTACATTTTATTTTTTTAGAAAACCAGTTAACAATGATTTTATGCGCACAAACGAGTAATAAAAAAAAAAAAAAAAAATTTAAGAGCGCAATGTATACTCAACTTTAGACCACAAAATTACTTATTTAAGTTGATTCAAAACCTAAAATAAATAAAACATTTTTGAAATTGATAAAAAAATGTGTATCTAAATTGCAAGAAAAATCTTTGTCAGTACAGTGCAAAGTACAAAGTGAACGGAAATTTTCAAATTAAAATTGTATCTTAGGGAACAGCAAAATTTACGATTACAAAGAATACAACAATATTTCGTTGTTTTTAGGAGTCACAGCAAAATTTTTTAAAAGTTTTGGGCAAATCTAAACTTATAAAGCGTATTATGATCAAAATTGTTGAGTTAAAAAAAAAACATTGAACCAAATTCCAATTCAACCGAATACATGCTGTAAAAATACAAAACAAAAACTACAAACAAAAAAAGAAAGGAAAAAATGCAACTTCAGTGACAAAAAGCAGATGCCTTAACAAGAGACCGGTTTATACAGTAAGAATTGAGCGAGCCAGGAAATCATTTTTAAGAACAACATTTGCGTTGGCGTGTATAAAAGCAGTGATCGAAGACTGTATAAAACTATAATACCGTAAGCCCCACCCAAAAAATACATATAAAATTGAACAGATAAACATATTTGGTAGTCTTTAAAGTCAGTTTGTGAAAACAATATTTTAGTTTCAACAAAAAACACTCCTAAAAACAACTGAATTTAGACACAAAATTTTGTATATTTCCTATATAACTATTAAATTAAATTTAAGCAACACATTTTGAATAACCCAGAACAAAAAGATGCTACGTCCACTTTAATAATTTTAAATTTATGAAAAAAAAATAAAATTTAAGCAGTTTATGAGAAAAACAATTCAAAAGCGATTGAGAGGGATGAGTGAAAAAACTATATTACAAAACACTTTAATAATACAATTAAATGTAAATGATAAACACAAAACAGAAAATATAATTAAGTTAAGTAAGGCAGCAAGCAAACAAGCAAATCTTTTGGCTTTGACAACCAACTTTGACTAAGGATATGAAATTTTTTCAAAATTTTCTTGAAACAACTTTTGGCTATAACTTTAAACAAAAATCAATGATGGGCAGACAACAGAAAAATTACCACATAAATGCAATAGAACTCTAAATTATTTACAGGCAGCAAGCAAAAGGATGTTTTTAAATATAATTAAATAAATTAATTTAATTAATTTATTTTTGTTGAAAGCTGAAAGACTGAATATGTTAAAATGAATACCAAAATGTAACGAAAAACAATGAAATGAAACGGTGTGTATTTTTTCTCAATTGTGTGTATGAACTTAAATATTTTTAATAGCCGAATTTCTAGCACAAATTTAAAAACGACTTACAACACTTTTCCATTATTTTCCAGCATTCGTTTGTTTTTATAAAATTTATTATTTTTTCGATTCAGTGCATTTTTAATTTAAGTGTATGTAAAAACAAAACGCATGAAAACGGAACAATACAAAAGTTAAATATATTGCAAAATGTAAAGACAACTAAAACAAAGTGAAAACAACCAAACAAAAGTCGCCTTAGCCAAGCACCACAAAGCAAAAAATAAACGAAATGAATCGAAGTAAAACAAAAATTTTAAAAACCATATAAATTACCAAAGTAATCATCAATTATTTGTTGTAATTTAATCTAATGGACAAAATGAAACTCACACAACAGCAAAAACATTTACAACAGAATAGTGCAAAAGTTCAAAAAGCAAAACCTATATGTAACTTAATTTTTATAGCCAAAGAAGAAACGAATCAGAGGAAAACATAATACACCGGATTGAAGAGGACGAATAAAGAATTTAGTTTTAAGCAACAAACAAATTCTGAACGACACTAATTGGTTATATGGTTGGTGATAAATACAGAACAAATTTTTTTAATCAATAAACAATTCGAGCTTAAATTATTTCCAAAAAGAAAATCATAACCTTGGTTTGGCATTGGTTCTCAAAAAGATATTTTTAAAAAAGTGAAAACGTGTATAAATTTTTAATTAATGTGAGGAAACCAAGCATGATAATAAGTTTACTATAATATGTTTAAATGTGTGAAGGTTGTTGGCCATCATACTAATGTAAAATAAATATAAGTTAAAATAATACACTAATTAATTTTAAGACAACTATTATAAACTAACTAAAAAACTAAATTCCAAATCTGAAACTGATAATAAATAAAAAATTTAAAAAATGATAATAAATGAAATTTTTTTTATATGCGTTTAACATACGAGATGTGGATTGACTTCCAAACGTTTTTGACTCTGCGTTTAAAAAAACAGGCAATATAAAAAAATGTGGACCTACAGTGGCGTGCAAGTGTGAGTACATGTTTGCAACTGTCGACTGTTGGGCCGCATACGTAGGCTGCTATATAACATTTCTGGCCTAATAATGAAAATGCGAATATTTATGATTAAAAATGGTTTTATTGTTTTTCAAAGTATTCTCCAGCAAGACTTATACACTTTTGCATGCGCTCAAACCAATTGTCGAAGCACTTTGTCCACTTTGATTGAGACACCCCAAAACATGGTTTTTAAACGCTTCAACAGCATCTTCTGGCGTCGAAAATCGTTGACCACGCATTTTTCTCTTGATGTGCGGGAATAAAAAGAAGTCATTGGGTGCCAAGTCAGGGCTGTATGGCGGATGACCCATCAATTCGACATTTTGGCCGGTCAAAAAGGCGCTGGTTTGAGCTGATGTGTGAGATCTCGCATTGTCATGGTGCAGAATGATCCGTCTTCTCTTGTTCGTTTTTCGAATTTCTCCGAAGATTTCAGGCAAACAAATTGTGGTGTACCACTCAGAATTGACCGTCCTACGTTGCTCAAGCGGAACAGTCGCCACATGACCTGTTTTACCGAAGAAACAGGCCACCATTTGCTTCGAAGTGCTTCTTCCACGAACAACTTTCGTTGGATTTGGCTCGTTTTCGATGACCCACACGGTCGATTGCTGTTTTGTTTCGGGCTCATAAGCATAGATCCATGATTCGTCACCTGTGACGATCTTATAAACGTCTTTTGAAACACCGCGATTGTATTTTTTCAAATTTTTTTTGCACCAATCCACACGAGTCTTTTTTTTTACGACCAAGTGTTCAAGCAATATCGAATGAATGCTGGTGGAAGAAATGCCCAAGGATGCCTCTATCTCACGGTATGTCACATGACGATCTTGCATTATCAGTTCATGCACGGCGTCAGTGTTCTCTGGAACAACGACTGTTTTTGGACGACCTTCACGACCTTCGTCTTCGAGCGAGCGTCGGCCACGATTGAATTTCATTATACCAGTTTTTCACAGTGCTATAAGATGGTGCTCCATCGCCATACAAAGATTTAAGTTCATCGATGCACTCTTGTCTTGTAAACTCACGTCGAAAGCCATGAAAAATGATTGCGCGAAAATGTTCACGAGTTAATTCCATTTTCTGCCAAATTGATTTTTTCAAGTCACTGTAAACAACACAAATTATGGCCGTACGTCAAAACGTTCTGAGCACGTTTCTGCTAAAACATGTCAAACTTCCCAATGAAAACGTCAGTTGGCGCTAGGCAACACTTAGTATGGCCTAGGCCAGAAATATATATAGCAGCCTACGTAAAACAGTTATTAGCAAGGCCAATAAACCCAAAATTTTTTTGTTTATTCTTTGACTATTTGTTAACAAATTCATATACAAAACATTACAAAATCATTTCAATCTTCTCGTAAAAAAAAAAAAAACCAAATGTACACAATTTCTTGAATATTGCCAGATTTTCAAAATTTTTTTTTTTAGATTTTTGAGTAGATATTTGCAATACAAATAACATTTATAAGGGGCACTTTTCTCTAGCTTTAAAAATAAGGATACCACAGAGTTTCGCGGTTTGTGGGCGTAAAAAGGGGCGTGGTCAGGTTTTGAAACAAACTTGATCTGCGCTTTGCTAATAGAAGTCTGTGTGCAAAATTTGGTGGTTCTAGCTCTTAAAGTTCCCTAGATCTCGACGTTTGTACGGACGGACAGACGGACGGACAGACAGACATTTCAACGTTTACAGTATTTGCTTACTCTTCGAGTATCGCAAATAACAACCTTATTCTTTTGTACTGAAAATTTTTTTTTAATATCGCAACCTATTGCATAGTAGACAAAAACACGCTAGTAGACAATATAGGCGGCCAAATAAAATGTTTTATAACTTCTTTATTATTTGTTCGACCCAAAAGTGGTTAGGTATGTGGTTAGACAGTGCATTATATATTATATTTCTTTCAAAGCCGTTGTGATTGCATTAAAAATGAGGGCGCCACAGATTTTCGGACGGACAGACAGACAATTGCAATGTTTACAGTATTCACTTTTACTCTACGAGTAAGAAGAATAAAAATCTTTATAAATATATGTACACAAATGCTTGTTTTGCGGCTTTGGTTTATTTTTACAACGCTACAATTTCGGACGCTAGATTTTGGTCATTGACCCGAAACTGCAAAAAATCTGTTACATTAATGTTGCGGAAATTGTTGTGAATTATTTGAACGAGTAGGTACTCACTTATATTTGACAGCAGCCATAAGAGTAAGTGGTTAGATTTGGTTAAAACTCAGCAAGAACATGTCAAACGGTATTCAAGATTCCAAATTTAAAATTCTGGATTGTGTTGCTCCTGCTTTTATTGAAGTATAGTACAGTAAATTCGAACAAAATTATGTGTTTAATGTTTTTTTTTAAGTTCCGTTTCTTGCAGTGTGACGTAAATACTGTCCGTAGGAAGGTCGAGATCTCGACCAGAGCTAGAACCACCAACCACCAAATTTTGCACACAGAATTCTGTATACCCCACCTAGATCAAGTTTATTTCAAAAATTAAATAATCTGAACGTTGCAAATGTCTATCTCACTGCTGACACTTTAGCAATTAAGTTCCTATTTCTAAAAAATTGCAAAACGCACTTATCCAAATATCTAGCTATCTTTACTTCTTTTTCATCCAAATAGATATTTGATAAAGATAGCTAGATAGCTATCTTTACTTTTTAGCAACTATAAAAGCATGAACCACCACATTTTCACGCAGACTTCATTAGATTAATTGTCGTTTCAGAACGAAAGGCACATAGGCCGACCCAGGGCTTTGTGGCCCAGAAAGCGCAACAAGCTCTGAAAAAAAAAGGATATTTGAAAATCTCACAGAACCCACATCGAAGATCATGTTAAGAAGGACTTTGAAAAGGATATTCGTCGCATAGCGGGTTTCGTCACTGTGCAAAAGGCTTTAAGGGCTGTAATTCTTTAAAGATAGCATTGATTTTAGAGTCAACAGACAGAAGCGTTTTGCCCATGGGAATGCATTTTATGTTATACGATGGAATTTAGAATCTATAAAAGCTAGAACCACCAAATTTTGCACACAGACTTCTATAAGCAAATCGCAGATCAATGTTCAAAACCTGACCACGCCCCTTTTTACGCCCACAAACCGAAAATATCTGCCAAGATATCTAAAATTTTTGTAAATCTGAACAGTTTTAGAAATTGCGTATAGGGGGGGGGGGGGAAAGTGAACACTTTTTTGTTGAACATTATTAGTCTAAACAATACGTAGGGCCGTTTAAGGAATCTAAAGAGCATTCATTCCTTTATTAAAGTATTTATAAAGTATATATAAAAGGTAATTTATTTCTTTGTTATGCCTTTTTCTGTTCAAATATAAACATGCACATTTACAGCAGGAATAAACAATAAAATATTATTTATTAATTTTTTTCTTCTTTCGAAGGTTTCGATAAGTTGATCTTTCGATCAATTTCGCGTGAGTCGTGGCAAGATACTCCTCCCTCGTTTTCTTCCTCGAGTCGTCTGTTTCGTGGTTTAGCCTTCCCCACAAGTCGGTTCATGTATCCCCACAAGTCATAAGCCAATGAGTGATTGGAAAACATGGAATATTGAACCGTCAGCAATCCATGAAAATATCATAATTGCGCACTACGAAAAAACAATTTAGGTCAATAAACAAGAATTTTTCCTAGAAAACGTAAGGTCACAATTAAAGCTGCAAACGGAATAAAACTCATTACGAAAAAACACACCAATCGTTTACGCGATTGTGCGTGCTAGGCTAGATAACGACTAAGTAACAACACACATATAAATGGTCACAAAACATGCAGAAGGTAAAATATTGTACGGTTCATCTATCCCCATGGTCACCTATCCCCACTCCCCCTACAAGTGCGCTAAAAATTATTTTTTTGTTGTTTTTTTTCCGAATTGCTTGTCCGAACAACAAGTTCGAGACGGTTTCTGTAGCACCGACGGTTTTTTTTTTTCCGATTTTCCGAAAAATCCGTCCCCAAAACCGTCGACGGTTTCTGTGGCACCCCCGATTAACACGGATTGGCATTGAGGTTGCCATGTTTTGGAGAGTTGTAGGGTTCATTTGATCCCATTCCTGGAGCAATGCATTTTTTAGGTCGTTTACCGTATCAAACTGGCGTCCGTTCTTGTATGGGGATAATATTCCCCAAAGATCTTCAATTGTGTTTAGGTCCGGGCCACTTCAATAAATATATTTTCCTGTCATATTTCGTGCCGTTTGGATTGAAGCGTTGTCTTGCCGGAAAATCCAATCATCCCCGTAGCGGTTTCCAGAAAATTCAATCAGCACTGTTTCCAACAACTCTACATACATTTCTGCATAGGTCCTGGTTGGTATAAAACAGAGGGGAGACTTTCCAGCATAACCAAATCCTGCCCAAACCAAAAGTGATCACCCATCATGATTTCGTTTATGGAAGTGCTGCCGTGGTTGCCTTTTGTCGCGCCAATACTTTTGCCAGAAGTCAGAAGTTTTCGTTCCAAAGTAAAAGTTTTGTCATCTCCTCTGACCAAAACTTGTATTTTTATTTGCGATACTCGAAGAGTAAGCAAATACTGTAAACGATCAAATGTCTGTCTGTCCGTCCGTCCGTCCGTCTGTCCGTACAAACATCGAGATCTCGGGAACTATAAGAGCTAGAGCCACCAAATTTTGCACACAGACTTCTATAAGCAAGGCGCAGATCAAGTTTGTTTCAAACCCTGACCACGCCCCTTTTACGCCCACAAACCAGAAAAAACTCTGTGGTGTCCACATTTTTAGTGCTAGAAAAAAGTGGCCCTTACAAATGTTGTTCGTATTGAAAATATCTACCCAAATATCTAAAAATTTTGAAAACTGACCATTTTCAAGAAATTGTGTATACAAATGCGTTGAAAATTTTTATTGCGCTCAAAAGTATGCAAAACTTTTTTTTAAGAGAGGGCGCTTAAAACTGATTGCGCATGAATGTAGGCTACACATTATTGAAGAGGGCTAGCTTGCTGTTTTTAAAGAGGGCAATGAGTATCGCAAATCTTATAGTCGGAAAACCCGACTATAGCGTTCTTTCTTGTTCAGCTTGATATGATATGATTTTAGATATGTCAAGCTTTAGTTGACCTTTAATCTTCATGCAAGACTTGTTGTTTTGAACAACTAGACGCAAAATTTGCCTCTTGCACCTTGTATCGATTTCTGAAGGTCTGTCATCTACATCTCCGGATTTTTAAGGAAGTTCGAAATTGTGTTTCTATGCCGATTAAGTCTGGCGGCATAATAAGAGATGTTCTTGCCAGATTCGGCCAGCCCATTGATCAGCCCGCGATCTTTCCCCGAAAAATGCATTCCACGTGGCATTCTACCGTGAAAATTAAACATACAATGCACATTTTCCTTTCCAAACGGATAAAAACAATTTAACTTAGTTTCTGCTTAGTTAAGAAATTTGTATGGTTACACTTCGAAGCTTGCCGACACGCGAAAGCGCAATAATATCAACTTGCACATATACGTATTTGAAAACCTAGAGGGTTGTGGGCATGCTTTTTAAAACGGTTCAAGTGCAAGAACTCCATGACAGATAATAACAAACTGGCATCTTTCACAAAATGTTAAAGATCCTGTTTTTATTTGTACCAAAATATACGACACCTTCGCAATTGTCTTTTTTTTATGTCCATGGATTTATGCCAACAAAACTATCTAAAAGTGTTAATACAGAACGCTATTTAGCTTTTTGAAACCTTGTAACTGTGCATTATTTGTTTTTCGACTTAAAAAATTTAAAGGCTTGATGAATAAGGTGACCCAGGTGAAGTTTTTTTTCTATTAAGATATTTCAAAAGGCATCTATATGATATGTAAACGTGAACTCGATTAAAAAGGTATAGTGTATTGCAAAAGTTTTTATTATCTAGTGCTGCAAAGTTTTTCATTCACGATTCAACTGGAACAATCATCGATTCTAGAACAAAATCATTTATGCAAACACATTGTTCAATTATGAAAATAATCAAATCAAAGTGACTGCTAATAGTAATAAGGTTGTGGGCACCATAATAAAATCAAAGGGAGCCGTGGTAGCACCTTTTATTATTATAAATAGTTGAAAATTTATTTATAACCGAATCAAAGATGTTCTTGTGTACATTGTTTTCAAATAATTTGTATTGAGAAAACAATCTAGTGAACATTCTTGGTAGAAATCTTAGGCTTTTAAATAGTACAAGTAGCAGTACATATAGTAAAATCAAAGGACTAGACACCAACGATTTGAAATTTTGCATATTTAAACGTTTCGTCAGAAGGTAAAGGTGAGACATGCGGGCTAGAGTTAGTTTCACACGGGTCGATCCCTGGCAGGGTCAAAATTTGTGTTTTTATAAACGACAAACTTTTGATTTTAATAACGCCTATGTACGTCTAACTGAAAAAATATAAACTTGTCAAAGTTGTGTCTGATATGAAGGTCTGCGGTTTTATTAACTCATATATTTTGCGATTTGACTGAACACGTTTTTTCAAACAAAGGGTTCAGTTCTTAGCCAAACCAACCCCCTAAAAGCGAGCGTGGGTAGTGGCTGAAAAGTGCGCACGAGTTTTAAGGTCAAGGATCGAGTCCCAGCCGAGTCAAATTGATAGTTTTTATACATTATGTTTATGTTATTAATAATTACAAAACAAGTTTCTCTTCATCTATTTAAATTTCAGTTTGTCATCTAAAATAAAATAGATACCCATACGTCTAAACTTTAATTAGTGCACATAAATGGTCGGTTTAAAGCTATATTAAAGCCAAATACCTAAAAAACATATAGCCCGACAACGCCAAAAAACCCCTACGTTTTTTGACAACAATTAGTAGTTAAAGTTTTTTATAATTTTTACCATATTTAAATTTACTATGCGGCAGAATTAAATTTAGTATGTTTTTAATAATTTTAGGTGTTTGAATCTATAATGAGCATTTTTAAAAAAACTTTGTTCCATAATCGATTTTAATATTGAACATACTTACATCAACTATGGGCATAATTGATTAAAAATCAATTATAAAGCATATTCATATTTACTATTTTCAGACTTGACTTCATTTCATAAGGAAAAATAGTTGATCCGGGACTGAACTTGTCCGATTTTCTAGTTTTTTTTTGCCAGTGTAAAATTTGTAAAAACGGATTCAAATTCCCAACTGTTTGCTGTAAGAATCGCGAAACAGGGTTTTTTAAACTGTTTATGTTTTTATGTAAACAGCAGAAGGGGAAAACAATTCTTAATTTATTAAATCACTAGCCCTTAACCATCCTAACATACGTAAGACTGCATCATTGGATTGGCAAGAAAGCATATGACATGGACGCCAGAGTGATACAAAGTTCAACCCGCCATTATAATGCTAGAAACAGGGGTTTCCCATAGTACTCCAGGTACTTTGTTTCACTTGTCATCTGTTATATTTTCAATACAAACAGCAGCGGCGTGGTCAGCCGCGGTATACAAGTCTGTGTTCTAAACTTGGACGGATGGACAGACAGACATTTGAAACGTTCACAGTTTTTACAATACCCTTTTTGAGTGTCGGAAATAATGATACAAATTTAACGTCAGGCTATCGTAGAATGCTACAATAAGCATATGGGCGGTGTAAATCTGTCGAAACTATATCTGTTGAAACTATACAAAATCAATCACCGTTCAAATAAGTGGTGTAGGCGCATTGTTTTTGGTGTATGAATATGGCTGTGGTGAATAGTTGGCTATTGTACCGCAGAGACTTGACTTGCAACAATGGCAAGAATGGACACATGCCTCTAATAAACTTCGTATTAGTACATATGTACATGTTAATTCTGAAAAAAGGCGATCACAACACAAGAAAATTTCAGTTACGTATTAATCCAAATAATTAATATAATTATCATAAATAAAAACAAGAGGGGATGCTATAGTCGGGTTTCCCGACCATCAAATTTGCGTTATTCATTGCCCTCTTTAAAAAAAAAACCAAAACAAGAACTAGCCCGCTTAAAAAAAAGTGTAGCCTGCTTTCAAGCGCAGCAAATTTAAAACGCACTTTCATACACAATTTCTTGAAACTGGTCAGATTTTCAATATTTTTTAGATATCTGTGTAGATAAACAACATTTATTCTCTTGCATTAAAAAAGTGGGCACCGCAGAGTTTCGCTGTTTGTGGACGTTAAAATGGGCGTAATCGGGTTCTGTGTGTAAAATTTGGTGGCTCTAGCTCTTATGGTTCCCGAGATCTCGACGTTCGTACGGAGGGACTTACTCCTTTCTTAAGTCTTCGAGTAGTTTGTGCTAATAATCTTGATTTGTTAAACTCTTATTTAAGTTATATTTATTTTAGTTAATAGCTATGTTAGGAAAAGTAAGCAGTTCATTGTTATCTATAAACCCAATAAATAAATATATAGGTATATGCTTACTCTTCGAGTATTGTAAATAAATATTATGCGTTTGTTCAACATAGCGGATACGTACTACTTAAAAAACAGTACTGCTCAGGCCTATGGCATCATTTCACGAAGGACAAACCAGGGTATGCAGGACTTTGAAATTTATTATTTTCGATACTCAAAAAGAGTATCGTAAATACTGTGAACGTTGCAAATGTCTCTCTTTCCGTTTGTTTTGGTTAATAATTGTTGTCAAATATTTTTTTAATTACCCACTTTAATTCGTTTCTGAGCGGGTTGAAAGCTAGTTGTTTTTTGAAAATTTTTTCTGAGAAAAAAGTTGTTGTGAACGATATTGTATATTTGCCGACAAGACTTTGGTGCTGTCATGATGATGGATTGCCGCGATGGATTTAAAATTCAAATTTCTAAATATGTATATATAGATTACTTATTTATTCAATCAAAATAAAAAAACAATAAGCTGTTACATATTTACAATATAATATTTATTGCACAGGAAGTGTATAGCTTGCAGCCTCTAAAGTTCCTACGGTTTCTCCCAGAGCCTAGGCCTCAGGCTGAGCCAGTTGGGGATGCTGCTTCTCCGCCTTCTGTCGCTGCTTCTCTTTTAGCAGGGCATAACACTCGGGTACTTTGTTGTAAAAGTCACACAGCTTCGACTGCGAGTTAAAGGCTAAGTACTTGCCGCAGTTATATAGACGTGGGTGTCCATTAACGCACACAAAGTACTTCTTGCAGGTCTGGGGGTGGCGGTAGTAGCGCAGCTCTCCCTCCGGACTAACGTCCACCTCGGGTGCAGTCGCATCAGTCGGATCAGCGGCAGGGCAGTTGAAGCCCAGGAAGGCCTCGGCGTTGCAGTTGGCCACTAGATCTGGCCAGTCGCACTGGTAGGTTTCCTCGTTGAAAGCCAGACCCTCGGGGCACTTGGTCAGGCTGGCCACGCCGTGGGCGCAGTTGCGGTACACCCCGCACTTGGTCTCGTCTCCGTTTGGATAGAAGCCAAACTGACGCGGACACTCATCGGTTCCGTTGGCAGGCTGCAGGCGGGCCCGCTCCTTGCAGGTGGAGTACGGGGCGTATGTGCACTCTCCAGTCGCTTTGGTGCGCTGGTGAAAGAGCAGGCCGTCTGGGCATAACTTATCAACAGGAACGCCGTCCTGACACTCTGTGTAGGCGTCGCACTGATCCCCCGACGCAAATCTTCCATTGGGCTTGGTACATTCAGGTGACCCAAGAACTGTAATCAAAGAAATTATATCATTAAAAAATGGAAATTTTCTTGACGTACCAGCAAGTTTGTATGTAAACTGATAAGAGCGAATTTTTTTGTGTAATTAATTATTGTTATTTATTTCGACGAGCAAAATGTCAACAATCAATTTGCCAAGATCTTTAACTACAGACTAGAAAACTCGAGCAACTTTTTGCCATATGACATGTGCAAAAAAAGTCACAGCTTGATTGCTGCATCCTTATGACTTAGTTTTTCTTGGCATGCAGACGAGCAGCCTTGATTTGGGCCCCCTTCTCGCGGATAGCACTGCTGCAATTGGGCACGTTCTCGATGTCGTCGCACTGCTTCAGCTCCTGGTTGAAGGCCTGATCCTCGCCACAACCAATACGTCGCGGACGTCCCTCGATGCAGATGAAGTACACCTGGCAGTTGTCCTGCGAGGCGTGGAAGGTGTAGTCCTCCTCCTGCTCGCCCAGCAGCTCAGACTTGGGAGCTGGGGCCGGGCAGCTGAAGCCCAGAAAGGCCTCGGCATCGCAATCCTCGACCTGATCAGGCCAATCACACTTGTAGGTAGCCACGTTCCATGCCAGACCCTCAGGACAGTCAAACACAAAGCCACGACCTGCGGCGCAGTTCATGAATTGACCGCAGTGGCTGGCATCGCCCATGCGGTAGTACCCAAACTGGTGAGGGCAATCCTCCGTTGGCTGGGCCGCCTGAAGACGAGTCTGGGACTGTGTGCACTCCACGTCGATTGGGTAGCCGCAAGGATAACCCGTCGACTTTTCGTTATACAGTAGGCCGTCGGGGCACAGCTTCTCTTCGGCCACACCGTTCTTGCACTCGATATAGGCATCGCAGGATCCTGACACTGGAGCGGTTCCGTTCGCCTCTCGGCATCCTCCACTGGCAGCGTCAGCTGGAAGAGACAACAAACCACAGTTGATATAGATCAATAGGATGGGGGTGGCGAGCTTACCTCTAATGATTTATGATGAGAATCTGCCTCTCTTTTTAGCTATTTTATTCATGTTTTATGATTGAACATGTCGTAAGACTTGCCTTAAAGGAAAATCAGATTCCACATAGATTGCCTTGGCTTCCCGCGATATAACAAACACACGCTCGAGTTTTGAAACTTTAATGACTTGTGGGTACATACCCCGATTGTTGAACCCGTGGACTTAGTTCACAAATGTTCATTAAATGCGTTTTGAATGGAGTGGCTTTCAGTAATACTGATTCATGCATATGTTGGGATGAGTCAAAGTATTATGTCCTAACACAAAAACACAATGATTTTTATAATTTGTTGTCAAATGATTTATCGGAAATACAAGTTGTAAGGCGCCTTCGACGCCAAATCAAGGAAACACAAGAGTGTGACGAAGCATGCAGAAATACCAAAGACGGTTTTGGCTTTTGGGGTTTTCAGATTTTCCGCGTTCAAACAAATCTAAATACTATGTAACCTATGTAAGGAAAATACCAAAAATCAGTTTGCTTTAACTTGAAATATCTGCTTGATTTAAATCGAACATACTATTACACCTTTTAATTGAAAATATATAGTTCTTAAAATGTATAACGTTCAGCTTAAAGTCCAGAGCTATTCGTCAGTGAAGACGTTGAACTAAATTCAGAGAGCTCCTCTAAAAGATGCAAAGACTGTTAAAGGTCACAACAACCGGCTGTGCACGCATCGAGATCGATCTGTCGCCTTCAGCTTCCACCAACATGTCTGACCGCTATCCGCAAGATAAACTCGTTTCGTGGCATCACCGAGATCACACAATGGACCCATACGCTAACAACAACGGCAGCCAAAGGTTATGCAATAGTGACTTTTTCTGGCGGCTATAGCGTGTGAATTAAGTTTTTGAAAATGCTGCCTTCTGACCCTGAATTATTATTGAAATTTAGTTGGGATTATATGTACATGTGTGCATTACTTTTTTCTTTGACGATTTGTGTGATTTTCTGGTATTGTGGGAAATTTTGAGCCGAATAGGCCCCTATCCAACAAATATAGCAAAATCCCTTGAGTTGCAAAGTTGGTGCCAAAAAGTGTTTGAATCACCAAAGTGTAATTGTGAGGTGCTTGTTGGCTCCGATTTTAAGTGCGTACAGTTTGCGTTAAATTTTAAAAGCGGCCTTCAAAACGTTACTTAAATTTATATAATATGTTCAAATAATAAAAAATATTAAAATCTCCATGTCCGTTCGATATTTTACAATGTATATTGGCTTAATAGAAATCGAGAAAAATTTACACTTTTCGTATCATTAACACTAGTTAAATTCATTTATATAAATACATTTTGTTTATCTTGTAAAATTTGGTTTATTCTACATTATGGGCGGATATACAAATTTGGATGTGCAAAACTTTTTTTTACCAAAGTAAATCATTTGGCAATAAATCTTTTATAAATTATAAAGTACTAACCCATCGAGCCAAACATGGCGAGGCACAATAAAACAGAGATTAATATTTTAGCCATATTAAGTTATGTTCGTTCCTTGGGAAGTTTGTGGATGCAAATCGGTCCCTGTGGGCACTGAACTTTAAACTAAAAGAGAGCTGGTGCGATGCTCAGCCAACGAGCTGACAATTTCGACTGTTTTGCGCTAGAAAAGCAACGCAGATATTAACTGGTAAAATGGCAAGCGACGACACAGCCAAAGCTCTTTGTGATGATCAACACCACGAGCCGAACCGTCGCCGTAGCCCGGAGCTTACTGATCTTCCTCTACCTGTTGGAGATTCGCAACAGCTTTTGCCAAAGCCATCTTTACCTCAGCCTCAGTTGCAATAAAAACCAACTTTTCAACAAATAAGAAGTAAACAAAAAGACACCAGACGGAATAAGTTTCAACAGAAAAAAGCTTCCTTTCGCTCGAAGTGAGTCAGTTCATCATCTTAGCAAGTTTCAGCTAGCAACTGTCTTAAATATAAATCGACTAAGTCTGTATTTAATTTATGTTTGACTTAATTTCCATATATCGCACTTTTGTTTTCGTTGAACAGCCAACCAAAAATCAAAAGAAACCAGAAAATCCAACTTTTGTTCAAGGTCGACTGCGCCCATGAGGCCGTACCAATCACGATAACCTGACAATGATCTTGGCATTAGGCCTTTGCTTCATCCGTTGTGGGGATTTTAAAGAATCAAAGCTTAAATTAAATAATGACGAAAGATGCAGCAAATGCCACGAGACAGAACTGGTTTACAACAACCTAATAAAAAAATAGCGTAATCTCTATTTTACGCAGAACTGTATAACTAGTTTTGTACCAGAGCTGTACATAAATGTTTAAGGAAACAACACATTTGTACACGTTATTTAAATTATCTTCTTTATTTTGACATGTTTATATGTATACTTCCATCAGTTTTTGTGTTTCTATGTAGCTTTTCTTAGATTTCAGCTAGTAGTCCATGCTCAGCAAATTTGCACTTAACGTTTACAAAAGATATAAGAATACCTTATAATTAGACATATGAGGCGTATTTAAAACATTTTACAGTCAAAATTTCGCGATTCAAGACTTTTGATCAAATAAGGTATACAAGTTTTTTAATATAAACTGAAAATGAAAAAAAAATAGGAAAAGTAAATTTCATAAAATAAAAGGAATTAAACAATTGGCAGGCTGTGAACTATTATGAAGACTCATTTAGTAGGACTTAAAGTGACAGCGACTCGATATTATCAAAATTTATTCATTTCCATTTACTACTTATGCATGTACATTGTAAATGTTTACTTCAATAAAGAGTTTTTCAGTTTTATTTATATACATACATACAAAAATATGCCCTTTGCGTTCTTCTTGCCTTTTTTACCCAAAGCTTAGCCAATTCAAAAGCAAACTAAGGAAATATTCCAGCCGCTTCAAATAATGTTTCTTAGAAATATTTCATATTATTCGTTTTATCTAAGGCACTTTTAAACTTTTTATCATACAAATATATTCGTTAGTTCAAATTTTTGCATTCTTTTTATATTTTTAAATTTGTTATTATCAACTTTTGCAACAACTTACACTATGTTTAGTGATATTTGTGTTTGAATAACTGAAGTTATATAATCGAATCAAATATTTTTGAGCGACTAAATCTATCTAAGACAATACCTGCTAAAGCAGTCTTAGCTAAATAAAAACTTATGTAGTAGATGTGAAATAAATACAAACACCAATTGTTGTATGTTGTTCCCAAGTCACTTTCAAACTTTACTTTTATTAAATATTCAACAACATACGTAAATTTTGCTGCATTTCAGCTAAGTACTAATAACTTTAAACTTTTTAAAATCGATCTCTTAGTTACTATTATTTTAATTTATTTTGATAAGGCCTACGCAACAAAAACCTTCAGCATTTTACTCTGAATCGAATTGCGGACTCGACTTCACAATATTGTTTTTAACATTTATATGTGCACAAGTTTGACTTAATATTCAACACTAATGAAAAACATATACAAAACTAAAGTTAGGTTAAGTAGGTGTTTTGACCTCTGTTTCTGATCGTTCCCCTCATTTCTTATCAAATAGGTTTAACATCTTCATCTCGTTTTACTAGTACAAATATCACGTTTCGCATTTATGCTTATTGAAATTGTATATTCAATTGCAATAACTGCTTTGCCTACCATCAGTGCGGTAAGTAAACAAATCAATTCTCAATGTGTGTTTTCTTGTATAAATGTTTAATAATAATTGTGTTTTAGCTTTTTAACTTTATCATTCTTACTATAACGATTAACTCTGAAAGTCTATTTAATACCTTCCAATTCAATGATTCCTACTCTGCTACTCAAGTCAAATATTTAACGCTGGAATTGTTTGGCCCGGTATCGGTCTAATCTACGTTTTGGTCTTTGCAGTAAGTCTACATTGCCCATGAAAATAGTATTTAATCTATGGCTTAAGAGAATCAGGCAAATATAGACACATTAAATGGTAAGACTGTTGTTTTTTGCCGATGTCGATTAGGAATCTAGCCCTTGTATACAAAAATTACGTTGCTTTCACTTCCTGTATTGAGTATTTTGAAAAAATCTATAAACAGAATAACTAGCTTTAACTTGTGAATGGATGCGTATGGAAAATTCAGCTAAATATTGATAAACTTAAGTTAATGGCCTAGACTAAAAGTAACGAAGAATGACTGCCTATGAGTATTGGAAATCCCTTCAACTCAAGTCTCCAGTTGTTGATTACCAAAGAGCATGAGAGTGAGAAAAATGGCCCAATAATTGATTCCAAGTGTATTGTTATTTACAGAAATTATTTGGAAGTATATTTATTCTACGCCCTAGGTGCAGCAACTTTTATAAGGGGCGCCCGGATAGCTGGCTGCTGTCCTTAGATCCAAAATGGTAAATGGAGTACAACAGGATATCTAAAGGCCCAATTCGCCTACGTTAAACCGATTTAAGCCATGCTCTCAAGGCGTTACAGATAAGACAAATATTACCCAGAACACGGAAAATCCCAATAGGCCCACTTGAAGTTACACGACCTGACCTATAGCTAAGCCTTACTACGTAATGCTCTATTAGTCCTAGGGCTAAGTCTCTAGCTAATTGTAAAACACACTTGCAGTGCGCATTCAATGCTATAGATGGAATTTGAGTCCTTCGAGACAATGCTACCGATCTATAGCACTGCAAATAGTAATAGTGTTGTTGGTTGTAGTCTTTTCGCCTTCGCCTCCTTTCCGCTCAAGTGGGGCTGAGCTCAGCTCGGTTTCACAATTAGTAACTATATCGCACAGCCCTTGCGCATGCCATACATGATTTTTAGTTCAGGGTAGATGATCTTTCGTATTAACTGGTTCGTCTTGCCCGAGAGCATGGCCCGTCGATTGTCCTTTTTCAGCACCTTGATGCCCGGCTTGTGCACCAGAAATGCATTATCTAGTATGTGAAACTCGTAGTCCAGGACACAAAGCGCATAGCCCTGGAAATTAACATTGTAATTATATCCACAATAACCTATAAAATCCGATAGGACTCACCTGTGGCATTTTGTCGCTCTTTCCTTCCCAGCTGAGCCGTTCATCGTAGTGGGGATCCGCATGAGTACCAATATAGATCGGTTCCCAGTGCACATAGTAACCAGTCCGCTTGCCTATGAAGGCAATAGTTAAATTATAATTTTAAGAAAAGAAACAATTCTCTTTATTACGCACCTATGTGAAACACACTGAGTTCATCTGTCTCGTTGGCGGACATCCACTCTTTGGACTTGGGTACCCCATGGCAACTGGCGCAGACGCGTTTGTGAAATGGAATGGCTTTGCCTGTGCGCAAAAACTCCTGCAGCTCGGTCTTGTCGTGCGGCACAGGAGAATTCTCCTCCACCTCGAAAATTGCCAGTGGAAATACCCTTAAAATTATAAAAAGAAAGGACTCATAGAAATTAGTATTGAATATTAACTACTTCTTAATAGATGTCTATTAACATAGTATTCTTTTGATACTATTTCATATAAACCCAATACTTTTTTACTTTTCGTTTTTGGGTATAGCCAAAAAAAAGTTTTTTTTAAGTATATTTTAAAACAAAAAAGGGCAAAAAGTAAGTACATATGTACTTTTGCACTTCTACAAGAAGTGTAACAGTCAATTTACTTTTTCCCAGATCGTTTCTACTAGAAAACAAAATGCACTCACCTGGGAGCTTTGCGTCTTAAGTATTGCTCGTTCCGGGCAATCATCTCCAGGAATTTCTTGACCAGACCTGGGTTCGGATACAGCTCGATGTCCGAGGCCAGGATGAAGTGAGTGAGCGCCGAATCGCGGGCAATGTTGCGGCCCACGTTCACCGGATACAGCAGCTTCTTTTGTGCCTTGTACAGGTGACCCGAAGTTACGTTGAAGTACGGAGGAGGGAACGTGCAATTGTACCCCGTTTTGAAGACCTCATGCGGCTTGGGTACCGACTTGGGGATATGCTTGGTGCCGAAGTAGATGTGGAAGGTGGTGTAGGCGCGCACCAAATGGCTTCCGGGCAGGCAGTCGCGCAGGTACCGGATCGAGTCTAGTGTGGGCTGGAAGTCCGTCCCTGGTGCGTGCATGGCAATGCTTACTGGGGCGTTCCAGCGCTCCAGCAATGGCACCAGGTTGTCCAAAAATGTGTAGTCGGCGTGAGTTGTGTATGTGATCGACTCGTGGCACTTGATGTCACCGTGCTCCGCCCGCACGTAGTTCTGAAGCACCCAGAAGTCACCGCGCTGCAGCGTTTGCTGGTGGTAGTCATGGTCAAAGCAGTTGATCAGCGATCGCACTCGCTCCTCCAGCTCCTTTTCGTCGCCAGTTACTATGTAGCCACTGTCCGACTGGGTGTTGTTTACCTCGGGATTGCCGCCGGAAGGAGCGACTCCAATGTTGCCAATCACTTGAGAGGGATCGACCAGGGCAGCGGCTCCACCTCCACTGTCGTTTGCCAAGGGCAGGGGGACTGCCGCGCCATCAGCCGCCTGGGCCGCTGCTGCTGGAGAGTCTGCATTGGAATTCACCAGCAGCTTCTCCTCAGACTCGAAGATCTCCACCACCTGCTGAAAATGTAATGGAGGCTAGTGTAAAAACCTATTTAAATAACTTCATGATATCTCTTACATTCTGGTTCTTGGGAGTGGGTGGCTGTTGCTGCTGTACCTGGGCCGCCGACGAGGCGGAGCCCACTTGCAGGATCGACACCGGTTGTTGGTCCTGCAGCAGAAAACTGCCCCCATTTGCGAAGTTGTTTCCGCCGCCAATCATCAACTGACTGCCGATGTACAGAATGACAGCCACATTGATTAAAATGCTGCACCGCAGCAACCAGTTGCGGCGTGTGAACATTTTCTGGCCCAAAGGCTCAAAGCGCATGTTGTAACTGCAAAGAAAAAAAAAACAATTATTATATACAAATTTATTTATAAACAGATTTCTTTTAACTCTTGCCAAATATGGCTAACATTTTTAAAAATAAATGGGCATGAAAACAGTCCGTTTTTTCGGTAAATATGTTGCATTGCTGTAATAATTTTGTATAGTTTTCCTCTATTTGTTATACTTTAAGGAAGTGATGAATTAAACCATTACTGCTGTTTTAATTTCTGATACTCTTTTTAAACATAAATGTTTTAATTTCATGCAAGGGCTGTCCTAAACTTTTTAATATTTGGGTTAAATGTTGAAAAAGTCAAAAAATTACTTTTTAAAAATGTAAGTCAATTGTTATATCTGAATTTAACTTAGCGTTTACCTGCTATAACCTTGATCCCCAAAAAAATTGTTTTTAAAAAGTAAACGCCTTGCAAAACTGGTGGTATTCCAAGGGCCGCAGAGAGAAAATCACGGTCCGGGGGTATTAATGCTCAACCCTCCCAATAGTTTGCAGCTGCAGAACTGCAACAAGCATGTTATGTTAAGGAAATTTATAAGGATTGATCCTATGCAAACAGTCAATCAAATTACTGTTTTCCGCACTTCACGGGCTCCTGTAAAAACTCCGGGCCCGGGGGAAACCCACCCATCTCTCCCCCAAGAGACCCCTCAGAAGTTGCGCCGCGTCCCCCAGCATACGCCCATATCCTGGGCCCCCGGAAAAGTGCGCGGGAGGCGCTACAAAGCCTCCTGATCGGAAATCAGACCCTCAGGAACCCTCAAGACCCCGCGAGTGGCGACACCTGCAAATTTTACGTAAAAAAATGTAATCGTTTTTACACGACTTTTTTGAGCAGCGCCCTCTAAGCGGAATCTAAAGAACTACGCGCCTTGCCAGGTGGCGTTTAAGAATAAAAGTTTGTGAGCCATTGTGGATTTCAAGTCTTAGAGGCAAAACAAATATAGTAAAAATGTTTTGACTTCGTCAGATCTATTTCGCTCATGAATCCGGTAACTAAAAAAATTTGTTTTCTAATGCTTATGGAGATCAATTGAGACACGTTTTCAATGATCACTGATCCCGCTTGCTGGTCCCTGCACATCAGCAGGTTCGGAAATTCATGTAGAATTTAATTTTTAAAACCATTGCCACTCAATAAAATTGTCGTTTTACTTAACAATGGTTTTAAATGTTTAGTGGGCACTTATACCGCGATGTTTAAATTAACTCAACACATATAATATTTTTATGTAACTAGCTATTGGTTTACAGTAAGATTTTTTTGTCTTGCCTTTTAGTGGACTCCATTTTGGAGCTTAGAGTCTGAAGTGTCGGACTCTTCGAAAGAAACTGCTCGATTCGGTGACTCTATAGCTGAGTTTACCTAATGTTCCTTTCTACTCCCGTTAATTGTTTGCCTTTGTTATCAACTTCCTAAGATTACTTATCATTCAGCGTAATTAACCAAACAAAATGTCGCACAGGAAGTTCTTACGTAGGTAAACGTTTGTCAAGCATTCTGCTCTACTTTTCACGT
Organism: Drosophila oshimai; assembly: GCA_018150695.1. Classification (NCBI taxonomy): domain Eukaryota; kingdom Metazoa; phylum Arthropoda; class Insecta; order Diptera; family Drosophilidae; genus Drosophila; species Drosophila oshimai. The sequence continues at coordinate 961,569 of JAECWM010000061.1, read as the reverse complement.
GGCTTTTGTTCTTTTTTAAAGCAAACAATTTAAGTTTAATACATTTAGGATTGTATGAAACACAACCGCACAACACCAAGATTAGCCAGTCGGGATTTCACAATAAATCTGCGTGTTGCCACCGAAATTAAGTGTGCGGGAGTGCAACGACTTTTTGCAGCTGAGCGGACAGTTTCGTTTACATTAGTCACCAAAGTCACCGTAAATAATTTGAAATTCTGTATGAAGTAGCGAATAAAAATAAATGAACCGGATTAAAACGAATTGAAACGATATCCGTCAAAGTCGTCAATAGCAACACAGACGGAAAAAACTTATTGGCAATAAATATAAAGAACTAAAAAAATCATTGACCTGGTTACAATTTGCATTAAAACGTATATATAATTATTAGTATTATATTATTTTTATTATTCCCGTTACTCGTGGAGTAAAAAAGAAAACTGTGATTGTCCGTTTGTCTGTCCGTACGTCCGTCCGGATGAACGTCGAGATCTCAAGAACTGTAGTAATGCAACAACGTTATTAAGCACACAGACTTCTATAAACATTTCTCGGATTTAGTTTGTTTCAAAATTTGACTTTGACTTTTTAACGCCAATGAACCACGTAACTCTGTGGTGCCCACATTTAAATAAATGTTGTTTGTTTTGAAAAAATGTTTTCATACATATATCCAAAAACTGTAAAATGTACAATGTAAATGTAAAATGTTATGTGTAATGTAATGTGCATAATTACACAGTGTTCAACTAAAAAACCGGCTTAAAGGCCGGTTAAACTCTTTTTTTAAAGGGCTAGCGACTCTAACTTTATTTTTGTTTTTGTTTCTTTAAAGAGGGCAATGAGTATCGCGAATCTGATAGTCGGGAAACTTGACCTTAGCGTCCTTTCTGTTATTCATAAATTTTTAAGAAAGGCTTATGCCTATTTAAAAAATTTTTACAAAAGAAAGATTTATTGCCCTAAAATGTAGGCTACACCTTTTTTGAGCAATGAGTAACGGAAACCTGATAGTCGAAAAACTATTTTTGTGTGTTTTCAAAACAAAATTGTGTTAAAAAAGCGTTCAAAACGTCGGAAACATTTTTTTAAACACAGAGATGTGTACCTTTTTGATTTCAAAGTAAAACTTTATTTTTCAAGCCGGTCTTTTTATGCGAACTTTTTAAAGTAATTCCAAAACCTTCGGAATTCGGAAGAATTAATTAATTAAAATTAAGCAAAAAAAAAAACGTAAGCACTATTTTTACTTAAGTGATGATAACCGAATGCCAAAGCGTGTTGATCAGTTGAATACAAAATCATCGGTGGCTTCTGGGGAAAACATTAATTAGCGGACCTCACCTTGGGGGTCTACACGAGTTCCAAACCTTCAAACTTGTAGATGAATCGTATGGCCCAGGTCTTGAGTTCATTGCACCATTCACCAGTGGAAAGAAGACAGACAAGTGGGCCTCCTGGAGGGTACTAAAAGTGCCACCGGTTTTTTGTGTTTCTAGGGCATCGTTTGATGATGAATTTGCATAGCCGTCGGCCAATCTAAGTCCACCAGTAATCCGCACTTTACGCACACAGGAAACAGAACCAGCAACTACAGCTGAAATAACCGCCAAAACAACCAACAACAGCATCACAATCTGCGGTCTGGTTGGAGGGCAATTTGATAAAAGTAGAAAAAAGCAAAGCTGAACGAACCCCGCTTGGCAACATGTCTGGCTTTACTTATTTTTTACGATCACATTTGGCATCATAATCGTGCCAACAAGAAAATCTTAAGAGCTAATAGTGAAATATGTTTTTTTGATTTCTATGGGTTCTCTTTCTACATTTGTATATAGCTGAAAATGTTCTTGCTGAGCTTTGTTACTGGTTTTGCTGGCTAAAACGTGTGTTGGTTGTGTGACTAGTTGGGATATGGTGATTATGCAAAACACAAAAGTTGCCAGACGTACAAACATTTGGAGCGAAACGTGAGAATTTTTATGAGTTTTCAATTTGCCAACAGAAGTGTGCCCAAAAAAGCGGCATGACGAGCGAAAAGCGTTTGGTTTGTAACAATAATAGGAAATCTGCAACGAGTTTGGGAATTTTTTATGAAAATCCCTCAGCTCAAAATATTGAAAACAATACAACACAGAACAAAAAACTTAAATAATTATAAAGAAAGCACTTTCTATTCAAAGCCGGACAGCATAACAATCACAATTTAGTTTACCTTCAGAAATATAAACACAACGTAACTTCTTATATTTTTATGTTCAGCTACAAATAAACTTTGAACGTTTTTGAAAAGGATCCGATTCTAAAAGTTTTACTTGTCGTTTATCGAAATCATTTTAGCTGTGACTAATCTAGCGACTTCCTTTCCCTAATCAACATCCCTAGCCGTTACACACAGACAACACATAATGACAGAGACGATGATGATGGCGTTTCCACAGGCGATCGCAGCAAAATCTATAGAAGAAATGCCAAACTGCAATTGACTTTCATGACCATAAAAAATTAAGTTATAACTACCGAGCCACAGACTACAGCAGTAAGCGCTGATGAAGCCGCAACTAAAGCGCAAAAATAAAGCCGACCGAAATTGCTGCTGTAATATATTTTAATAGCACAGAGCATGGCCGGAAAACTCCGCACTGCGATCGACAATACTCGTTAGTCTGTTTGAGGCTTTGTTGGGTTGTTTGGTCAGTTACCAGCAATACTAACCTTCGCCTGGCAACAGTGGAGCTGAGCTGACAAACTCTGAACCCCCAGTACAATCCTCCTTTCCCCTTCTGGGTGCCTGCCTTATTATGTCTAATTAGATTGCGCTGGCCCGTTGTTGAGTATTTCGAGCTGGATGGGAGGCACTGTGGAATGGAATGCCTTATTATTTCTCGGTTTTCGTGTTTTGCCTCTTCCAGAAAATTTCTTTGACGCGGGCACAGGCGAAAATCGTTTATGAAAACCATGTTGGTTTCCCTCATCTGTTTCGGTTTCAGCTTGTTATACTTGATGAGGAAGTTTATAAAGTGATTGGGTGGCATCTGTCTGGTGGTGGGGTTAATGTTAGGGCCAAAAACGGAGATGATCAAATAGTAAGTAAGAAAGAGTGAAGGCAACTCAACGCATATTAATGGGAAGAGAAACTATCGTGGAATGTAATGCAGAAATTTTTAAGATACAAGTCATAGTTTTACTTGACAATAGTCAATGTTTGTAAGCATGGTCTGCGTTTTTATCGTGTTACATCGTTTTGGGAAGGGCGTCCGTTGTGCTATTGTGATTAAAATTCAAAAACTGTGGGCACCACAAAGTTTTGTGGGCGTTAAAAGGCGATTGTTCAGGTTAAATCAAACTTGATCTGTGTGCGAAATTTAAGGAGGGCTAGCTCTTATAGTTCCCAAGAGATCGACGAAATGCTCGCCCAATTTTCTGTTTTTTAAATTTTTTCGCTCAGTGTGTTATGTATTAACTTAAAACTTTTCCAGTCATTTTTATTTGCGATACTCGAAGAGTAAGCAAATACTGTAAACGCGCAAATGTCTGTCTGTCCGTCCGTCTGTCCGCACAAACATCGAGATCTTGGGAACTATAAGGGCTAGAACCACCATATTTTGCACACATAAGCAAAGCGCAGATCAAGTTTGTTTCAAAACCTGACAACGCACTTTTTACGCCCACAAACCGCGAAACTCTGTGGTGTCCACATTTTTAATGCTAGAGAAAAGTGTTGTTTGTATGTATTGAATGTTGTTTGTATTGAAAATATCTACCCAAATATCTAAAAAAATTTAAAATCTGGCCATTTTCAACAAATTGTGTATACAAGAGCGTTAAAAATTTTTATTGCGTAGGCTTTTTGAAGAGGGCTAGCTAGCTGTTTTAAAAGAGGGCAATGAATATCGCAAATCTTATAGTCGGGAAACCCGACTATAGCGTTCTTTCTTGTCAAGTTTAAAATCTTGACGAACGAATGACAATATGGGCTAATTATGCGTGTTGCACGACGTTCTGGAACGATTTTGTAAACTAAGATTTAATATTTTGTTTGGGTTTTTGAAAAATATACAGTAAAATGTTTATTTTATTTTAATTTTTTTAAGTATACTTTAAAACAAGAGAGGGTGCTATAGTCGGGTTTCCCGACTATAAGATTCTCTTTACTCATTGCCCTTAAAAAAAAAAGGTTTGCCTGCTTTCCAGCGCATTAGGTGGCTCTAGCTCTTATGGTTCCCGAGATCTCGGCGGACGTACGAAGGGACGAACGGACGGACGCATGGACAGACATTTGCAACGTTCACAGGATTATCTTTTACTCTAAGAGTAACGAGAACCAATTTATTGCAAGGAAATAAAAAAAACCTAGTTCTATGCTAAGGAGTCCTGCATCAAAAGTACTTATGTCCAGCTTAATTATATAAAAAAAAACATCTTTAAACGAGGTAAAATTACAATTGTTATTAAATAATTGTATTTATTTGCAAGTTTAGTTAGTTTGTAAGCCAATCAACTTTTACCAACTAACTTAAAAATAATTAAAACTCAAACCAGGACATGACATAATCGGAATGGGGACAAACAAACAACCTTTTTATCAATAGATTAACAAATAATTATCTATAATTGCGCTTTCATAAATTCACTGAGGCAAGAGGGACGAGGCCGCATACAACGAGGAGTTTTATGTGCATTTAACTTTTTTACTTTTGTTAACCCGCTGGTCATTTTCAATTGGTGCTCGCAGGGGGGACAGTATAAAACAGGAAAAAGAATGAGTAATTCTTCAAGCTGTCATATATGTACAACTTGATAATTTTTCCAAATACCTGTCACACTGAGTTGCCATTTGTTTATATTTGCTCAGATAAATAGAAAAACTGAACTAAATACATTCATAGACAAAAAAGAACGGTAAAGTCGGGTTTCCCGACTTTCAGATTTGCTCTACTCATTGCCCTCTTTAAAAAAAACAAGACAAAAAAAGAACGCTAGATTCGCTATCCCTCTCCCGCAGTACATTTTTAAAGCACTTGTATAGGTACACAATTTCTTAAAACTGTCCAGATTTTTCAAAAATATCTACAAATTTGGAAAATCTGGTAGATATATTCAATACAAACAAAAAATATAAAGGCCACTTTTCTCTTGTATTAAAAATGTGGGCACCACAGAGTTTCGCGGTTTGTGGGCGTTAAAAGGGGCGTGGTCGGGTTTTTTAAAAAACGTGATCTGCGTTGGGTTTATAGAAGTCTTTGTGCAAAATTTGGTGGCTTTAGCTCTTTTAGTTCCCGAGATCTCTACGTTCGTACTGACGGACAGACAGACATTTGTAACGTTCACAGTATTTGCTTACTTTTCGAATATCGCAAATAAATACATACTTAACTTGTATTAGCACACTCCGATGGACAGCGAAAACGACATTAAAATGAGTAATCACCAAGAACGACTTTCTTTAAGGGTGTTGCCACATGGGGGCGTTGCATCGAAAATTGGGGACGGTCGATCAGGTTGATTGCCTGTTGACAAACATTTTTGCCGCTTCTTAAAGTTCTATATGATTTTAACTTTCTAAAAGGCTCGTGATGTGTTCTTTCAATAGAATTGCCAACTGGGGGCTTAAATTAAGGACTCAAGAGGTCAACCACTTTTTTCAGTCAGTTAAGTTCTTTAAGTTGCTGCTAGGGTATAATTAGGAAGAAGTGGAGCAATAGCTTAGAAATAGACTGTGCACGTATCACGTGTCATGACCATGAATCGAGTTGTCAGTGCTTTGAATAAAACGAGCTAGAGAGAGAATAGAAAACTTGGTCAAAGTTAACTGAAGTCCCTCACAAAACACCGAGCAACGACAAAAATACATGTATGTAACTGAGCAATCAAATAGTATTGGTTAACTTAAGTGCTATAGTAAAAAAACTTCCATCCAATAGACCATATTGATTTTAATTTCGATTAAGCTTTGTTTTAAATAACTGGCGGCTAGTTTTCGACTCTCCTCTTATTTACTAATGCCGTTTCTCGTGTTGTTGGTATACTAACTGCTAAAATTATTAATCATGACCCTGAAATATTTCTGACACAAAGGCATATAGACAATTATTCTGACCACAAATAGATATAATGACAACGGTCACGGAAATATCCAATCAAGCTGACTTTTCATATTATGTGGACGTAAATTTATTTTTCGGTTTTAGTTATGAATATACAAATGAAAACAATTGTTTTTGTAAAAAAAGGACCACAAAATCAGAATGAATTTCTAGTATTCAAAATACTTCGCAAAAAATTAAGTCCGTTTTTTGTTTACAAATGTGTCTACTAATTTTGTACAAACGATTTAAAAAAAATCTGAATTTCTAAGGAAACTTTCCCTTGGCTCAGCTCTACAAGTTTCTTTTAAAACAAACAAATTAAAGGGTTTTTTTGTAAAGCTGTAAGTAAGAATTAAAGTTACACCAGAATCTCTCATACGCCAGGTGTGCCATCCAGTATTCTGTTTTATCTATCGGCAAAACGTGAGCGTTCAAAAAACGGAGAAAGAACAAAAGAGGAAAATAAAATAAGAAACCACGAAAAAAGTGGTAAAAAATCGATTGGTTTTGACCTCTTAGACGCGTAGCACAATTCGGAGCTCACTAAGTGCCAACTGCCATGATGATGAGTGCATTGGCACTAATGAAGCGGCCAAAAGAGAGCGGCAAAGGAAAGACGCAGCGAAAGCGAAAGGCAAACAAGCACGCTACGGATCGGGGGTTGGACCTATGTACATATATATGTATGTACATACATAGGGGTCTGACAGAGGCTTGCACGGGTGTATGTATACTTTTGTGCCTATTTAGCGACGCCATGTATCACGCGACCAAAAAATAAAAATCTATTGTTACGTAGCATAAACCAATACAATTGCGCAACACCCACAAAGTAGAAAAAATAAATGTCTAAAATAGTATACAATAACAAACCATACAACTATAAAATTTAAAGCTGAACTTCTTTAACTAAAGCCTTTAAGACACTTTTTTGGCAATGACACCAAAATTAAACTGCCATGGATTTCCCTGACTCATTATGTTGTCTTCTGCCTGAAATTTGAAAAAGGATCATTTAATTTAATCCAAAGTCGGGTTAATATAGTATTTTTCGTCTGTTCTTTTGCAAATTTTTACTTTTTAAAAAGCGATCGGCATCAAACTTTTATAATCGAAGTTCAACAGCCAACTGACAGCATCCGAAGCGGCAAGTTGCCAATAACTTGTGATTAGAACCCATTGTTACCCCTTAACCATAAATTTAATTTCCGCCGGCAATTTTAAACGTTTTGTTTGCGTTTTGACCGCCTGGGTGAGGTTCATTGAGTGCAGTCTGAAGATAAATATATATTGGAAAACACCCAATGCAAATGCGTGACATTAATACGCATAATGTGCGACCGTTGGCGGGAGGGCCGAGCTGACAAGAGCAGACCACACGCCCACTCTTATGGCAGGTGCGAATCGATTATCACTTGAGTGGGCGGAGATGGGTGGATGGCTGTAGCCGGGTCAGAAAAAAAAGGAGCTGAAAAACTAAACGCGATATGCGATGGCTGCCCACGCAAACCAATTTATGCATATACATTTCCATGCACATATAGACACAGATATAAGACACGCTCGCAGTTTGTCACCTTTATTTCATTAATTACGTTCGCTCGTTCGCTTGCTCGTTTATTTGTGTATGCCCTATCATAGAGTTTTTAATTTTAGACATTTGTTTCAGACATTAAAATGTTTCGCAACCTTGATATTGAATTGTACATAGAACAATTTTAAAAATCTTTAAATAAGTTGACTATGTATCCCACAATTGCCAAATAAAAAGTTCGATACTGTCAGGTAGAAGGGTATTTAAGCCCAACCATTGTCGGATTGATTTCTCATTTTTGAAAATGCGAAAAGTACCTGTTCGCGGACGGCGCTTCCAGTGGCCTTTGCGGCCCTTCCAGTCCCTCCAAGGGCCGAGTCTTTAGCAGTCGAGAGAGTCCCCAGATCGCACCTCTCGCGCTGTTAAAGGTCTCCACTCCAGTCTCCAAGCCGCCTTTTCCCCCCCATAGTTCTAAGTTAATTCTAAGCAATCACTGTAAAGACAAGACCACAAGTTTGGAATAAAAGGAAAAAAGTTAAGAAAAGTGAACCCAATCATTTTTCTACACAACCACAACCCCGAGGGAAAGATCTGCAGCTCGCCCCCAACCACGACGACTTTTCTGCCACCCGCCCCACTCCTTTCATGGTCCATCGACCGGATCCAACAAAGTTCCAGTGTTCGACGGTGGAGTTAAGAAAAACCAGATAAGTAAAGATTCCAATTCCAATTCCATTTGCAAAAGATATTTCCAGAAAAAAACCAATTTTTCCGTATCTTTGGCCATTTCGCTTTTATTCCAAGCAATTTTCAAAGCCGCCATATTGCGGCTCGTTCTCCGTTTTTCCATTTCCATTTCCAAGTCTGGTTCATACATACGTAAAGCTACATCCAGCTTTGCGTATTGATGTACACTATTTCCAAGACTGGAGTTAAATATTTGCGTATGCATATCCTTGTATGCGCAAGTATTTAAATAATTCCAACAAAAAAATTCAAAAATATACAGTCCACAAAATACTTCCAATTTCAACTTCCGAATTAAAAATTGCAAAATATTTCCAAGTCAACATCCATACATTTATACACTTATTCCAACTTACAAAAACACATATACACACAACAACTATAACACTATATGCACATACATCAAATATTTTTGAAACACAAATCTATCACAGTCCCGCATACATCCATACATTTAGACATTTATTCCAACTTACAAAAACACATATACACACATCCAACAATAACACTATATGCACATACATCAAATATTTTTGGGAACACACATATCACACATTTTTCAGCTCCAGAAAACCCACGTCGGCCCTACCTCCCAATAAAGATTTTTGGGGTATTCCGCGGCCGGCGCTAAAAACATACCATCACAAATATAATTTCTTTACACATTTGCATATGCAGAAATTCCGACGCATACATGCATAAGTTCCGACATACAAAACGCATTCGGTCAAAAGGTTTGTGTCCAAATAACCATCCAAAACCAATACCCTCCAAATACAATATTTCCACCATCAAAATCCGATTATCGATAAAAATCGAAACAAATTATTGACCTCCGTGGCATATTTAATTATTTTTTGCATTATAAAATATTTTCTATTTTGCAAGGAACATTTGAAAAATAAATCACCCAGTATATAACAAGCTGCGAGAGATCAGCAATACAAAACTGCGCCGCAATTTTCCAACTGGGCAGCAGTGTGAAGCATTTTGGGTTTATAAATAAATTATATTATTGTTGTTATTTTTATTTTATTCTGGTATTTTTTGGGAGTTATTCCTGTCCCCACGCTCCGGATTAAAAAAAAAAAAAACCAGCGTGTCCCATTCCACACATTCCACAGCAATAAAATATTATTATTTATTCGTTCTGCTGAAAATTATCCAAAGTACATCCAACGACAGTGTGACCATATTTTGTATATCGTTTCCACCAAAAACATTTTTTCGTGCCCAATCTACTGCAAAGCCGAACGCAGCCGATTAAAATTTCCGAAGTCAGAATCGTAATATGCCCATAGGGGACAATAAAGATTTTTTGACTGTTCCAACTGCCAGGCTAGAACGATCACGCTCAGCGTCTCCTCTCAATTCTCAGAATTCTCGAGGTGCTCGAGTTTCCGTGGCTAAAACTAAGAGTGAAAATTCCTTAAACATTTTAGTCCCGCTTCCGAGAACCACTCGTTCCACTACAAAGATGGCTCACACCACAGCAGAGGCAGCGTTAAACAAATTTATCGCAATTTCCGACCGGGTGAGCTCATTTGAAGCCAAGTTAAACACTCCCGGGCCTTCGACTCCATCTCTTTATACTTGCCAAGTCCGTCGAGACCAAATTCGGACCCTTTGGGAAAGAGTCGAAAAGGAATTCGAGGCATGTTCAGACATAATTGCGTCTGCTGTAGAGGGCGCAGCAGACACTCTGCCAATTCTCCAGGCAAAGTACGACTATTGCTATTCCGCATATGAAGCATGTGCAGCTCAACTCAGTGAGCAGATCGAGAGAGCAACGGCAGATGCTACTCGGGCACTTCCGATTCCGCCAAATCCAAACGCAAGCTTTTCCGCCAATGTAATATCGTCCGGCTGTCGGCTGCCCCCCTGCGATACTGAAGTTTTCAACGGGGATTACCTAAAGTGGCCCACATTCCGAGACCTTTTTTCTGCTGTTTATGTCAACAACCCGAGGCTGACTCCGGTCGAGAAGCTTTTCCATCTCAATTCCAAAACTAGCGGTGAAGCAAAGGCAATTGTTGCCAAGTCTCCGCTTACCCATGACGGTTTTGCGTCAGCTTGGAAAGCGCTTCAAGACCGTTTCGAAAATAAACGACTTTTGGTCAATAGTCAGCTCAAACTTCTCTTCAATCTCACCTCCATAAATTATGAGTCAGGACACTCTTTAAAGGAGATTCAGTCCACTATTCAAGGGTGTCTGACAGCGCTTTCGCATTCGAATATCTCGACAGAGAACTGGGATTGTTTGCTGGTGTTCCTGTGTGCCAGTAAACTTCCAAAGCTGACCCTATCTCTATGGGAACAGTCTCTCGCGACAAGTTCTGACATTCCAAAGTGGGAAACGATGAATAAATTCCTGAGCGAAAGATATCGAACATTAGAGGCCATAGAGGACATGAAACCCAATTCCACTCAATCGTTTTCAAAAAGCCAGCCAAATCCGAAGAAGCTTCATTCCTTTGAAACCAAAGTGAGCGTTAAGGCAAAGGGTTGCGATCTGTGCTCCAAAGAGAGTCACCCAGTACGCCTGTGCCCGCGGTTTCTGCAGATGTCAGTGGAAGCCCGTTCCACTTACATTAAAAAGAAGCAGCTGTGCTTAAATTGTTTTGCTAGAGGGCATCAGCTTCGCGATTGCACGAGCACGCACAGCTGTTTTACCTGTAATAGCCGGCATCACACGCTGTTGCATCGAAGCAACCCTTTTTCCAGCAATCCAAGTTCCTCTGGCCCTTCGAGACCTAGACCCGCTCCTTCGGCGGGAGGCTCAGACGTTCCTGATGCACAGTCAAATGTGCAAGTCTGTTTTGCTACAGGCTCAAAAGCAGTTCTCCTGGGCACGGCAATGATTGACATCTGCCACCTCGGTACCCACTTCCGAGCACGGGCGCTGATCGACTCAGGATCGGAAGCGACGTTCATTTCGGAGCGTCTTTTCAAGCTGGTCAATCTGCCGTTCCGCCCCATTCAAGCGCAAGTGTCTGGGTTAAATCAGACGGTTTCCGCCCAGTCAACCCGGCTTTGCCATTTCGCCATTCGTTCTCCCACTAAGCCAGGCCTGCAGTTAGACACTGCCGGGTATGTTCCACCAGAATAAGCAGGCAGATTACCGTCGCAATCCGTTCCACAAGATGCTTTGAGAGATTTGCCAAACCTTCCATGGGCAGATCCTACATTTCTCCAGAGTTCCCAGATTGATGTTTTAATCGGAGCTGATATCCTTCCATCCGTGTTGCTGAGCGGCACAAAGAGTAACATTTGCGGTTCTCTATTTGGACAAGAGACCATCTTCGGGTGGGTGCTCACTGGTCCAGTGTCCAAGTCCGCAAGCAACCGAGTCGCATTCTTCACGAAGTCGCATTCTTCCAAAGTAAGTGAAGTGTCCTAAGACAATCTTCTGACAAAGTTTTTGGAGGTCGAAAATCTACCATAAAAAATGGTAAAAGAGTAAAAGAGGATGCCTACTGCGAAGGCAATTTTCTACGAACCACGACTAGAGATGCAAGCGGGAAGTACGTAGTGACACTACCGTTCTGCTACCGCGATCACTGTGGATCTAATTTGGGGTACTTAAGGTCTATAGCACTCGCTCAGTATCTAAGAAACGAGGATCGTTTACAAAGAGAAACTCCATTAAAAGAGCAGTACAACTCCGTGATCCAAGAATATTTGGATCTAGGCCATATGAAAGAAGTTCCGAGACTCACAATTCTCCAAATTACTATCTCCCACATCACGCGGTAATAAAGCCCGAAAGCACTACCACGAAACTTCGCGTTGTATTCAACGCTTCCTGCCCTTCAGCAAATGGGACAAGCTTGAATGATGTGCTTCATGCTGGTCCAGTCCTCCAATCTGATTTAACGATTCAGATTTTAAAGTGGCGCTATTTCCAGTATGTCTTTAGTGCGGACATTACAAAGATGTATAGGCAGATCTGGGTCGATCAAAAGCATACGCCCTTCCAAAGAATCCTATTCCGAAACAAGGAAGGTGACATTCGTGATTTCGAGCTTAAAACCGTTACATTCGGTGTCAACTGCGCGCCCTATCTCGCCATCAGAGTTCTGCAACAACTGGCAGACGATGTAGAGAAGCAGTTTCAAAAGCCAGTCACATAATCCGCAATTACATGTATGTTGATGACGTTTTAGCGGGATCCCATTCCCAACAAGAAGCTCAACTAGCTATCCAAGAGTTAGTAACTTCTCTGAACTCTGCCGGTTTTCCGCTTAGAAAGTGGACATCTAACCACAAAGGGGTTCTGAGGGACATTCCCAATGAGCATCTTCTCCACGCTGAGTTCCTTAACATTGATTCCGAAAGCACGGCCAAAACTCTCGGCATTCGGTGGAAAGCTACTACCGACGACTTCTATTTCGTGCCCCCAGAAATATCCGTCCAGTCCTCGTACACGAAACGAGAAGTTCTTTCCCAGATCGCCAAGCTATTCGATCCCGCTGGATGGCTCGCCCCGTTCATCGTCCGGGCGAAGATCTTCATGCAGGAGATCTGGCTGCAAGAGTTGGGATGGGATGAAAACCTTCCCGGCGAAATGAGCCATAGGTGGCAAATTTTCCTGCGTAGCTATTCCGAGCTCAATCAGATTCGCATTCCGAGATGGGTATGCTACCAACCCGAGGTGAAGGTCGAGCATCACGGCTTTTGTGATGCCTCGCAAAAGGCTTATGGGGCCGCGATCTATCTGAGGGTCGAGATCGGTCAGAAAACCATGGCACATCTGCTTACAGCCAAAACACGAGTCGCTCCTGTCAAGACCGTGTCACTTCCTCGTCTAGAATTGTGTGGCGCCCTGCTGTTGACCGAAATGGCGACAGCAATCCTTCCAAACTTGCCCACTGCCAATTCCGAACTTTTCTGCTGGACTGATTCCACAATAGTCCTCGCCTGGTTGAAAAAGCCCGCGTGTCAGTGGACCACGTTTGTGGCCAACAGGGTGACTAAGATAGCACAGGCGACACAAGTCGAAAATTGGTCACATGTTCGATCCGAGCAAAATTCCGCCGATTTGGCCAGTCGAGGCGTTTCGTTAGCCGATCTGGCTAATAGCCAACTCTGGTGGCATGGGCCAGAGTGGTTACAAAGGCCGCGAAGCCAATGGCCAGCGCAAAGTGACGACAATCCTGTCACCGACTTAGAGCAGCGTGCCGTGAAGGTCTGCTTTGCAAAGGCCCCAGCTGAGGACTTTCTTGAGCGGTTCTCGAGGCTAGACAAAGCTCTGCGGGTCCTCGCCTATGTGCTTCGGTTTATAAAGCGCTGCCGCAAGTTGCTGATCGAGACAGATCAGCGTCCAACTAGCGTCGAAATCCGAGAAGCGGAAAGAGCGCTCATTTCAAATGCGCAACGCAGAGAATATTCCAAAGAGTATCATTTCTTAAGTGATAAACGTCCGATTCCAAGCTCAAGTCCAATTTTGAATTTATTTCCTTTTATAGACCAACATGGGCTCTTAAGAGCATGTGGTCGCATAACTGCCTCCAAAGTCCTGCAGTATGACGAGCGCCATCCTGTAATACTCCCGTACAGCTGTCGGCTATCTCGTCTTCTGGTCCAATTCACGCACCAGATTACGCTTCATGGCGGCAACCAGTTGATGGTGCGCCTGATGCGATCCAAATATTGGATTCCTAAAGTCAAGAATCTGGTTAAAGGCGTGGTAAACTCGTGCAAGGTGTGTACAATTCATAAAAAGAGACTGCAGACCCAATTGATGGGCGATCTGCCAACTGATCGGGCCTCATTTTCCAGGCCATTTACTTACACCGGCATCGATTATGCCGGCCCCTTTGAAATCAAGAATTATACAGGGAGAGCGTGCCTCATCACAAAGGGATATGTGTGCGTGTTTGTGTGTTTTTCTACGAAGGCCATCCATTTAGAACCCACCTCCGACCTTACCACTGAGAAGTTCCTAGCAGCGTTTGCGCGTTTTGTAGCTAGGCGAGGTTGTCCTCAGCGAGTCCATTCCGATAACGGCAAAACCTTTGTTGGGGCAGCAACTCTTCTCTCCCGTGACTTTACGCAAGCCCTGAAGGAGTCTGTGACTGATGCGTATAGCCATCAGGGACTCGTGTGGCGTTTCATCCCACCAGGAGCTCCGCATATGGGAGGTCTGTGGGAGGCAGGGGTGAAGAGTTTTAAAACTCTGTTTTATAAGTCCACGTCCACTCGCAAGTATACTTTCGAAGAGCTTTCCACGCTTCTTGCCAAGATTGAAGCTTGCCTTAATTCCAGGCCGCTCTCTCCAATGTCGGAAGACCCTACAGACTTGCTTGCCCTAACGCCAGGCCATTTCTTGATCGGTGGTCCGTTGCTTTCCACGGCCGAGCCCGAGATTAAGGGCGAAGCTAAGTCGATTATAAATCGATGGCAACATCTCAAGGCCCAGCATCAACAGTTCAGTGCGCGATGGAAAGAGGAGTATCTTAAAGAACTCCACAAGCGCAACAAGTGGCAAAATCCATCCAGAGACCTTCAAGTCGATGATATGGTAGTCGTCAAGGAAGACAATATGCCATCGAATGACTGGCGGCTCGGCAGAATCGTAGCTGCATTTCCAGGAGCCGATACCAGAGTTCGCGTAGTGGATATCCTTACTTCTCGGGGTACCATAAAGCGTCCAGTTCACAAAGTTGTTCTTCTTCCAATGGAGGCTATGGAAGCCTCGGCTCCTCTCCAATAACCTTTAATACACTTCCTAGGTAAAATATACTAAGTCGTTCTGTTCGTTTCCCATCCTCAGACCAATTCCAAAATGGCTCCTCGTCCACGTTCTGTCAAGGCCTTGGAAAGCAGATGTACCCGAGGTACTCAGTCCTACCGCTGCCGAATCTGCAAAGGCATCCATCCTCTTCGGAAGTGCAAGCGTTTCCTCAAGCTTAGCTCCGAAAAGCGCCTTCGCGCGGTGTTGATCAACAAGTATTGCGCCAATTGCTTGGTGCATCAACACTCCGAGGGTAGCTGCCTCAGTGGAGATGGGTGTAAAAGTGTGGACGGGACCACCACACGTTGCTCCACTTGCACGAGATGACGTCCGCGCGTGGTTCCGTCGCCACTCGGCCGCTCGGGTCTCGAGGTTACGCTCCCGATCTCCATCTCCATCTCCATCCACGAGCCGATCACGTACACCGGTACGCCATTCAACATCAGCGGCAACCCCATCCGTGGCGGCGTTGCTGCAGCATCGGAGCCTGCACATCCTTCCGACTGCCATCGTGGTCCTTGAGTCTGGGGCCACCACTTCGAAACCGGCGCGCTAATCGACCCGTGCACTCCCGTCAGCACCATCGACAGCTCCTGGCGGCCGCCTTCGCTACCGAGGACAACCGTGAGAGGCGAGGAGGTCTGCTCGACGACCATCCGGTCAAGGACGGGCGATTTCCAGCTCGACGTGCTTCTCAAGGTCAGCCCAAGCTTAAGGATCCGCACCCCGACTCGTGCGTTGGATGCCACTGTGCGAGCCGAGTTCGACAGCATAAAGCTGGCCGACGAACAGTTCCACCGCCCAGCAACAGTGTCGCTGATTTTGGGCTCCGACGTATACCCCGACGTCATCCGACCCGGGTTCCTAAACATACGTGATGGGCTGCCTGTTGCACAGAGCACCGCGTTTGGGTGGATCGTGTCTGGAGCTTGCAGGCACGCTTAAGGCCAGATCCGGGCAACATTATTGCTGCGCTCGCCCTCGCAAGGGGGGGAGAATGTTCGCGCCAGACGGCGCTTCCAGTGGCCTTTTAAGCGGCCCTTCCAGTCCCTTCCAAGCGGCCTTGGAGTCTTTAGCAGTCGAGAGAGCAGTTCCTCCAGATCGCTCGCATCTCGCGAGCTCTCTTTTGCTGTTAAAGGTCTCCACTCCAGTCCTCTTTACGTACCCACCCCCATAGTTCTAAGTTAATTCTAAGCAATCACTGTAAGAGACAAGACCACGAAGTTTGTGAATAAAAAGTGAAAAAAGTTAAGAAAAGTGAACCCAATCATTTTTTCTACACAACCACAACCCCGAGGGAAAGATCTGCAGCTCTGCCCCCAACCACGACGACTTTTTCTGCCACTCCGCCCCACTCCTTTTCAGTACCGGAATCTGAGTTCTTTTTGTTGTTGTTGCCTTTGTTGATTTTCGTGTGGCCTGGACTAATGTCATTTTCATTATGGTTTACATGCATTATGTGATTTCCCCATGACTAATGAATTGGTCCAAGCGGGCGCGGAGTGCTGTAAATGACGCAATCGAAAAGTCAGGGTGTTATGAGCCAAGCGGAACAGGTACTTGAGATTCTCGTACTGTTATTGTCTGCGGCTCTAATGAAATTCTCGTTCAATTGCTGACTTACATGATTACAACTCAGTGAGAGCTAATTAGCAGGTGCTTTATGGTGGAGGGGAACACAAATTTTCTTTTGACTATATGCTTTGGGTTGTTACTTTTACCCTAAAAGAAGTAAAAACAATTTGCATCCCGTACTTCAAAAGCATCATAAATATAATATAAGAAGTACAAGGTGAGTGCGCTTACGCAACAAAGCCAAGATGTCAACGAAAAATAAGAAACGTGGAAAACGTAAGAAGCCCGAAAGCGCTTTTAAGTAGGCGACAAGCTACAAGAGCAGATATGGACGCACTCGCACACATTTATTTTTTATTTATACGGACGGAGAGCCAAATGGAAAATGGCAGCAACACGTGCTTGCCGTAATTTCTCCTTGCTAAACTGTACTGAAATTGCAAGTGAAAAAAATTAAGGGAGCTGAGCATCTGATTTATCTCGTTCCAAGACCCCACAATTCTTGTGTTTATTAACCTTTCCAAATTTATATTTAAATTAAATAATTTTTTAAATTGTATTGCTTAATACATATTGCTGCCAAACAACAAAATAACTGCCAGTTTAAATCGGTTTGATGTGTCGACTTGAGCTGTAAGTTTAAATATACTCCTTTTGATTTTTGAATTTCATAAAACGAAATCTACACTTGTTTAAACCCTTTAACCCAATGCGCACTATAATTCCCACATTAAGTGAAAAAAATCCTTAAGTCACTTCAAAAAATAAAAAAGAACGAAAAATTCGGGTTTCCCGACTATCAGATTTGCGATACTTATTGTTGCAAATGTCTGTCTATCCCTCCGTCCGTTCGTCGCTCCGTACAAACGTCGAGATCTGGGTAACCATAAGAGCTAGAGCCACGAAATGTTGCACGCAGACTTCTATAAACACGGCGCATATCAAGTTTCAAAACCTGATTACGCCGATTTTTACGCCCAAAAATGCCCAAAAACGGATAAAAGTTGTTTGTATTGCAATTGTCTACAAAGATATCAAAAAATTTTGAAAATCTAGCCAGTTTTATTAAATTGTGTATACAAGTGCGTTAACAATGTATGGCGCTTCACGCAAAACTTTTTTTTTTAAAGAGGCCAATGAATAACGGGAGTCTTATAGTCGGAAAACCCGACTATAGCGTCCTTTCATGTTTTTCTTTGGGCTTTGGGCGTTCAAAAATTCGTGCTAAAATTTTAAGCAAACTTGATCTACGTGGAAGTGAGGAAGTTTAAAAGTGTGTGCGAGAAATGTGTTGCTATGTTTCTTAAGTTCTCGATGTTTATCTGGACAAACAGAAATAAATTTTCACCGCTCAGTCTCCCCTATAATAATGTTAAAGTCGTCCCAGTCGAGTCATGTCTCGCCCTTTAAAAAATGTGTAAAAGCTTTAAACACTGAGCATATTTTGAAAGAGGGTACCGTCGTCGCGTCACGAAAATAAAGTTATGGTTAGTTCTAAAAAAACAAACACGGAAATGCTTTATTTTGATTGCTTGCGGGATTGCTTTAGTTTGCATCTTCAATTTTTTTTGTGTGCACGGTGGGTTTGCTAATCGTACAGGTAAGACATTCCAAATCAATGAAGGGGAAATTAGACGGGTGACAGAAGAACTAAAAGGTCATCCAGCAGAAGTTATTGAAATGATTATAAGCGTGGAATTATGACTAAAATGGCCTAATAAGCGTTTGAAGGTAATGCGATGTGAGGAAATCGCGTTAAAAAAAAAATATATATATTTATCAGAGTAAACCGCAAAGCAAATTACAACTACCACACCTGAATATTTGTTTTCGATCACTTGGAATCGGATCTATGGGATCGCGGCAAAAGAACATCTAACCATAGAGAAATAGTATTGCTCAACGTAGGTTGGGAAAATGTTTGCAATTTCTTTCTAAGGAAATCCAATGGTTTCTCAAGCTTCTTGCGGTCAGGAAATAAGCGGCTTACCAGGAAGGAGATTACGGAATTATGTTCGAGGGAGTGATTGAACGACTGTGCGTTGGATGTTGTACAATAACAAAGAAGTCATTAAAATGGCGGCCAGAGGTCGGCTTAAAATCGTTAGTTTTAACCATTGATTAGGTATAAGCAGACAAGTTGCGTTTTATAACATTTTAGGCCCCATAGACAAACATAAACGGGTGTGGGTTTAATTTTAATGCATCAATGTTACGACCCTCGGGTGCGTTATTTAATTAGCTTTGTTAATGCCAGTGATATCATAAAAAAATTTAATTTGAATTAAATGGGGCAAATTGTCATTTAGAAGTATTATAAATCTAAGAGTTCCTGGGATATCGAGGGCAAAAAACCTGCACCTTAAAATCGTATCATTCGGTACTAGCCTTAACTTGAGGCCGACAGAAGCTAATCACCTGCAAGCAACTGACAATTACAACGCCTATTAATAAAGGCAATTTGCGCGTGTTCAGCCCGACACCTGATTTTGAAATGAAGACATTATAAAAACGCGTGCAGGCGGTGGAGGAGAAAAGCTTCCCGCGGCAGCTGCGAACTCTATATGGTTATAAGGCCAAGTAGGAAGCGTTCTTGAGGCAGCTAAAACCAACTGCTGCTGGCCAGAAGGCCACGGCTCAAACGGTTCCTCATTTCATGCGCATTTTACTTATCTGTCATCTAATCCGCAGCTGCATCTCGTAGAGGCTGTGCAAAGACTGCATCCTTAACTGCACTGCCGTAAATGCACTCTCAGAAAATTCGAAAGTGAGGGAAAAGGCAATTAAAAATGTTCGAGCAAAAAAGCAATCTTTGCAAGCCGAAGTTTGAATTTGATAAAATTGGAAATGTCTATCTCAAGTGTATTAAATTATTTGCATCTTAAGACTTTTACAAAATACAAGAACTACGGGTGCAAGTGCTGTTGGAGCCTTTGGAATTGCACGCGGATACGCATCCATCTAATACCCTATAAATAATATATGGTAGTATTTCGCACTTTGGGAACTTTTTGGAAAACTCGTTGGTTTCGTAAGAGAACTATTTAATAAAGCTTCAACTTTCAAGCCAACATTTTCTTTGAAAGCAAATCACTTACACTTGTCACAATTTGTCTAAATTATAAATAATAAGTAAGTAATATTTTTTTTTAACATTTTTGGCGATAATATAGTTTTGAGACGAGTCTAATAGTTTCTATGGTCTAAGCATAACAAAACAAATTTTGTAAAAATCTAATGTACAAAATTCTCGTGTCACGGTGTATGTTATAAAACTCCTCTGGAACGGCTCGACCGATTCTCGTGAAACTAAGCGTCCATATCGGCTAGGCTAGAATCGGACAACATATACTTTTCATCCATATGTGGGCCATCCTCTTCTAAAGAAATCACAATGTTTTTGTTATAAATCAATTGGACAAAAAAATTGCAATTTTCCTGTGTTATCATTGAGTTAAGAAGTAAAGAATTGATACATATGTGTGCCTTCCTCTTCTCAAGAATTCGGTTTCGGTTTCAATTTTCCTGAATTGAGAAGAAAAGAACTTACATATTTAAGTTATCATTTTCTGAAGAACTTGATATTTTAAAATTCCTGTGTTATCATTTAGTTAAGATGTAAAGAACCTATGTGGGCCGTCCTCTTTTGAAGATTTCGCGGTTTCAAATTTCCTGTGTTATCATTAAGTTCAGAAGTAAAGAACCTATGCGGGCCATCATCTTCTGAAGAACTCGCGGTTTCAATTTTTTGTGTTATCATTGAGTTAAGAAGTAAAAAGCCTATGTGTGGATATGGAAAAACACAGAGCTCGATGCGTGGTTGAACGGAACGTATTTGACAGCGACCTGCTCTACGTGGAGGTCTCTGAGCAGAAGCTGCAGGCTGCCCTGAGGGTCGCGTTTAGCGAAAGGATCGAAAAGAAGCAGAAACTGAAGCCGGAAATAAAGTTGGACCGAAAAGTGGAGCTGGAAGCGTAAGGAACCCATATCAGTTCCAACCCACTACCATCAGACCTTACCAGTTACACCATCAGCAACCAAGCTTGCCGTAGTTACCCAGGATCGACGAAACGCCACAGAAGCTGGATGAATAACAAAATAATATTTAGTAAGCAGCGAAGCGGGTGGGTCAGCTAGTTATTAATAAAATTTGTTAACGAAAACAGTCTAAAACAGTGTTATAAATAGTTTTCTAATTTTCCATTCCCCACATTTTTATTTGCGACACTCAAAGAAATGTCTGTCTGTCCGTCTGTCTTTCCCTCCGTACGAACGTTGAGATCTCGGGAACCATAAGACCACGCCCTTTTAACGCCCACAAACCGCGAAACTCTGTGGTGCCCACATTTTTAATGCTAGAGCATAGTGGCCCCAATAAATGTTGCTTGTTTTAAAATCATCTACACAGGTATCTAAATTCTGACCAGTTTGAAAATCTGGTTAGTTTCAAGAAATTGTGTATACAAGTGCGTTAAAAATGTATTACGCTTGATAGCAGGCTACACTTTTTTTAAGAGGGCTAGCGACTCTAGCGATTTTTCTTGCTTTGTTTTTTAAAGAATGCTATGAGTATCGCAAATCTATGTCGATATTTCTTGTTTTATTTTAAAATATTTGAATATTGCCTGTTGTAACCGTTAGAAGTTTTTAAAGAATTTTACCTTTACAAGCCTCGTGTTATTGAAATAGTGAAAGTAGTAACCCAGCCGTGTCTTTTGTTTGCACTTGCATAAACATAATATGAACAACAAAAGCCAACCGCTGTCTTTGGGAAAACGTTATAGTTACAATTTCTAAATAAAAAAAATTCTTGAAGCAGTTCCGATTGGCTTGCCGATGATAAAGGAAACGAATTCCCTTTACACACATGAATCTTGTAACTCGCAGCGCGCAACTTTGTACTGTCGACTGACAGTCTGCTGGTGTTTTGTGTGGACTACTTTATTTCACAGACAAGTGCACAGTCAGCCGATGTGGTGGTTTTTTCTCTGGTATTTATCAGTGTCCATTGTTTACCCATTTCCCAAATGGAAACTGAGCCCCTACAGAAGCCAAAGTATAAGCAACCGAAACAGCGGCAGCCAGCAGCATGTTAGATAATATCCCCATAGTTCAAACGGAAGAGGTTGGTCTCGGGCTAGATTTAGCTATCTATCGACCACATGGCAGCTACATTTATGGATTGTGCTGCTATAGTTTTATTAATTAATTGCGATACTCGAAGAGTAAGCAAATACTGTAAACGCGCAAATGACTGTCTGTCCGTCCGTCCGTCAGTACAAACATCGAGATCACGGGAACTATAAGAGCTAGAACCACCACATTTTGCACACAGACTTCTATAAGCAAAGCGCAGATCTAGTTTGTTTCAAAACTTGACTGGCCTGGCCCCTTTTTACGCCCATAAACCGCGAAACTCTGTGGTTTCCACATTTTTAATGCTAGAGAAAAGGCCTAAGTAAATGTTGGTTGTATTGAAAACATCTACCCAAATATTGAAAAATTTTGAAAATCTGCCCATTTTCCAGAAATTGTGTATACAACTGCGTTCAAAATTTTTATTGCGCTCGAAAGTAGGCTAAACTTTTTTTTTATGAGGGCGCTAAAAATTAATTGCGCTCGAGAATAGGCCACACTTTTTTGAAGAGGGCTAGCTAGCTGTTTTTAAAGAGGGCAATGAGTATTGCAAATCTCATGGTCGGGAAACCCGATTATAGCGTCCTCTCTTGTTAAATTTTAATTCGCTAGGAGCTTAAGGGGTTAGGTGGGTCTTCCGGGCAAAAAAAAAGCACATTTTCAAAAAAAAAATTTTTATATAAAGAATGAAATATTTAATAAAAACTTTTAAGTTTCTTATACATACATATTTAAATAATGATTTTTGAATTAAATAAAAAAAAAATATTCAACGGTCAGCCATTGTGACGTCATTTCCGGTGACCCCTCAGAAAAAAGGTGCCTTCGCGTTGTCAGCACAATTCCTGACAGGATCATCGGAAATTAAAAAACCAAGTTTGATCTTTTAGTACAAACCTAAATCTTGTAAATGAACGAAGGAAAACCGAAAAAAGTGAAAATTGGATTTTTGGGAGACTTTTTTGCAAAAATTCAAATTTTGGTGCAATTTTTTAGTCAACGTAAAGAAAAAGCTATCGTTCATTTACGAGATAATCATATCTCGAAGGCCTGTGCACAATTTCATCAAGATCGGTTGAGTAGTTTCCGAAAAATCTTGACAACCGACTTTGAAAACACAGTTTTGAGAAAACGCATTTAAAGTTTTGATAAGCAGTGCACTTGGCCTTCCGCGCGCACATTTTAAGGACTGTATCTCCGAAACTATTATTCGGATCGACTTAAAACTTTGGGACAATAATTCATTTATGAGACAATAAAAAAAAAAATCGATTTTTTTTTTTGCGAGACCCACTTAACCCCTTAAGAGACATAAAACAAAATTTGGAAACAAACAAGTTATACGTGATCATGCTAAGGGACCAGAGGGCATTGCTAGATCAACTCTTCTGTTGATGCTGATCCAGATTTACTTTATATGGCCAGAACCCGTCATCTGGTGACGCTGATCAAGAATATATATACTTTATAGGGTCGGAAATGCCTCCTTCTATGCGTTACAAACATCAGACTAAAACGAGAAAGAACGCTATAGTCGGGTTTCCCGACTATGAGTTTTGCGATACTCAATGACCTCATAAAAAAAAACAAGAAAAAACGCTAGTGTCGCTAGCCGTCTTAAAAAAAAGTGTAGCCTGCTTTTAAGCGCAATACATTTTTAAAGCACAAAATTTTTAGATATCTGTGTATATATTTCAGTACAACCAAAGTGTTTTAAAGCAGGTTCTCACCTTGTAGGCCCAAAAAATGGCACTTTTGAAAAAAAAATTTGAGTAAAAGGTACAATGCTGAAAGTTTTTATTTATTCAATTTAAAACATTGTTTTCTTATCCGTTATGAAATAAGAAAACACATTTATTTAAGCAACACAATGTGGGAGGGGGCGTCCTTCAAAGTCGACATTTTTTTGAAAAGGTGTCCCGGTACCGGAAGTGATGCCGTCAAAACGCGTAATTTGAAACACAAAATCTAAAAACCTTTTTAATTTGAATTGTATTATCTATAAAATGAACTAGAATCATGAAAAAAAATACAAATTACAAAAGTTATGAAGCTTTGAAAAAAAATTCAATTTTTGCATGTTTTTTTCACTTGTTCATTTAAAAAAAAAAAAAGTTTCTAATATTTTTGGCTGATCCTAGTTCATTTGTTAGAAAAGACCCTTACATACATTTAAAAAAATTGGTGACGATTGGTTTATCCCAGCGCCTTCAATCACTTCCGTAAGGTTCGAAAACATGGTTCTGAGATAAACGCGTTTGTTTCCCAGGCGACATAGGGCGCGTAAAGTAAACTGGCAACTTTGAACTCCTGTGACTTACAAAGTACTTGGAATTCGAACATAAAATTTGTAGAACATACTCTTAAAGGGTTATACTTCCGATTTATAAGATAAAAAAATACAACAATTTTCCAACCACAAGGTGAGAACCTGCATTAAGGAAACTTTTCTCTAGCTTTAAAAATGTAGGCACCACGGAGCTTCGCGGTTTGTGGGCGTTTAAAGGGCCGTGGTCGGGTTCTAAAACCAATTTGATCTACGTGGGATATATAAAAGTCTGTGTGCTAAATTTGGTGGCTCTAGCTCTTATGGTTCCCGAGATCTCGACGTTCATACGGAGGGGCGGACGGACGGACAGAAAGACATTTTCAACGTTCAGAAAATTTCCTTACTCTTCGAGTATCGCAAATAATTATAATATCCCTGCAAGGGTGTAATTAAAAAAAAAAACTTTCCCGCCTTGTATCGAACACAAAAGCAGACCCTAATTATATTTTTCTATTTATATTCCTTAATTTTATCGATAAGCATGTTATGTTTACAATATATTTGGCATACTGAAAAACCCCTTAAGTAACCTTATAAATAACGATATGAAAACCTTTACCTCGACCTTGTATCGAACCCGGGACCTCCCACACCAAAGGCAGACGCCTTAACCACTAAGTACTAATTTTTCTATTTATATTCCTTAATTTTATCGATAAGCATGTTATGTTTACAATGTATTTGGCATACTGAAAACCCCTTAAGTAACCTTATAAATAACGATTCTGATTGAAAAACCAATTTTTTTTTTTTTACCTCGACCTTTGTAAAAATGCGAACCCGGGACCTCTTAATTTTCACACGCACCAAAGGCAGACGCCTTAACCACTCGACCATACGACGCTTCATATCGCTTTTTTTAATTTTTTACGCGTCAAACATGCCTTCAAAAAAAAACCAAAGGCACAAGTATTAATGACTTAAACAATCAGCATACCTCTTAGATTTATTTTTTTTAAGGCTTTACTTTCATTACGATTTCACAGACTAAATGAGTAAAAAAAAAATTTAATTAAGGCAATTAATAAAAATTAAAACACTTGAAACTATTCTTTAGAAAAACTTTTATTTACGGGTTACTCAGCAAGGGTTCGAACTAGTTACTCTTACTCTGTGAGTATCGCAAATAATATTTCTTTTCAGGGGGTTTTGTTAACCAGATAGTCCCAACCAAAGTTTAGAGGTACGTCTACATCGGTTGGGGTTATCCACAACAGAACAGCAAGTTTATTTTGCCTTCCGCCTTCCTTTCCCAGCTCAGAAACAAAATTTCTCATCGCTGGGTTTGGCCTTCAGTAGACTTTTCTGTAAGTTGTTTTTCTTTTTTTATTATTAGCTTGGTGATTAGCTCCACCCTTAAAGATTTTTACAACTTGCAATTAAACATAAGCTCGTCTCAGGCTTCTCTTTCGACTCCATATATTTCCCCGTCCCCGTCCGATCTTCTTGTCACTGGCTGTCTTCTCTATTTATGGCGCTAACATTACTCAGACGCATGTCGTTGCTGTATTTGCGTTGGTTGTTGTTGGTCGTACTTGAAGCTAAGCGGAGACAAGCAATTACAAAAACAGAAACCTTGGCTTTGGCTTAAACATCGACGTGGCAGCGTCGACTTTGGCTGCGTTTGCCTTTGCCAGCGGCGACTCTTTTGGCATTGCGTGCCGCGCTGCTTCTTTATATAATTTTTATTTTTTGTGTTTTACTTTGATTTTTTTGCCGCCGGCTGTTGGCCCCTTCAATTTGCAATATTTATTTTGTTTTTATTAAAAATAACAGCTCAACTGGCTGACTGAACAACTGACTGGTTGAACGAGTGACTGCGCAGTCCTCCTTGGCTTGCTAGTTTTAGTAGTGTCTTATAATTTATGGGCTTTTAACATTTTAAGCGAATGGGTAATTTTTTTGGTGAGCCTTGAAGGCCTTTTGGGCTAATGAAGGTTAAGAAAGCACCTTTGGCTCTTGGCTGAAAAACTCCATCGAAAACTTTGTGCTAATCAGAATCAATAGTTAAAAGCCTCTTATTGACTGTATTGCGTGTCGCAATCGAGGAATCAGTAAACAAAAATAAACGATCAGTAGAGATGTAGAAATAAAAAAATTTTAGAGGGACCAGTCGGCCATTACCTTTTTGCCGCACTGTCGTTCTCAATTGCATATATTATCTTAATGGGGACTAGCGACCAGTTTTATGATTCAGCCTAGACATGACCCTCCTTTTGCTTAGTTTATGCTGTTATTTATTTACTCGTCTCCAGCATACAACTAATTAAATAGCCTTGCCGCTTGATTATTTAAAAATATTATAAAAAAGATATTGTTGTCATTAAAAATATGATAAATTGTCTTTGCCCAGCTTTTGCGTCATGTGCTTACATGAAATAAAAATAAACCTTATGAAATTCGAGGCGATTAATAAATCTTAATCTATATTTCTTTAGCTTTTTTGAATGCGGCAATAGAAGAACACTTGAAACCTCTGCAGAACCCGTGACTTCTCAAACGACTATAAACTCACAACATTATTTCCACAGAAATTCTTAAGAGGCTAAAACATTTTAAGCTTTATGTTACTCCTTCCACCTTCCCGATCGTCTCCGTAATTTGATTTATTGAAGGGGTTGCTCTGCCGCCATGCTGAGTACATCAAAGTCATGTTAAACATATGGCGCACTTAAAGTTGATGACGCAGGATGAAGGAGGCTTAAAGACAAACACTAGCTAGTTTGGTCTTAAAGATAAGCACACCAAAATGGTCTTGAAGTGGCAGTGTTTAGAGAGGTCTTAATGAGGCTAAAAACGAACACAGAAATTGTCACAGTGTCCGGGCAGGGAAGGGGATAGAAGACGGGCACGCAGACAGAGTCACTCATGATCCCCATGCGATGAGAACAGCCACGCCACTTGGCCACTTAGGCCAGAACTGTAACATCAGCCCGGCTGCAGCAAAAATTTAAACTTGAAGATGCATTGATAGATTAGGCCGCACTCGCCTTCTGGCCAATATCAGATGCAATATGCCGTTCCCATCCGTGACAGGCGTTGCAAGGCTATCGATTACCTCCGAGATGTGCACATTCCACAGGCTGGGCGTTCTTGGAAAACTATTTTTAAATAACTATGTGCTCCCCGAATTGGCCTCTCACAGGCCTCTTTACTTGGCTCCACTCTGCCTGACTAGTAAAAATAGCCCAACTGCTATAATGAGATAAAAAAAAACGATATGTACGTATAAAATTCTGGTACCCACTTCTCATTCAAAACAAGAAAGAACGCTTTAGTCGGGTTTCCCGACTATAAGATATGCGATACTCATTGCCCTCTTTAAAAACAGCTAGCTAGCCATCTTCAATAAAGTGTAGCCTACTTTCATGCGCAATCAGTTTTAAGCGCCTTCTCTTAAAAAAAAATGTTTGCGTACTTTTGAGCGCAATAACGCCCTTGTATACACAATTTCTTGAAAATGGTCTGATTTAAATTTAAATTTTTAGATATTTGGGTAGATATTTTCAATACAAACAACATTTAAAAGGGCCACTTTTCTCTAGCATTAAAAATGTGGACACCACAGAGTTTTTCCCGGTTTGTGGGCGTAAAAAGGGGCGTGGTCAGGTTTTGAAACAAACTTGATTTGCGCTTTGCTTATATAAGTCTGTATGCTAAATTTGGTGGTTCTAGCTCTTAGTTCCCGAGATACCAATGTTTGTGCGGACAGACGGACGGACGGACAGACAGACATTTCAACGTTTACAGTATTTGCTTACTCTTCGAGTATCGCAAATAAAAATAAATTTCGGGGGGGTTCCCCGTTCGAGGACGTTCAAGAATGTTGCGGGGATAGTAAATAATGTCCTTTCGAGCTGAAATTTTTTGTGCTTTCATTTGACATAGTTTTACAACATATCCGCACTAGCCGTCATCGAAAATCAAAAAAAGTTGATTTTCGATACTCTCTAATGTGTATGTAAAATATGTGTGAAGACTAGATTTAAGGCACAGCAAAATGTTCTATAACTTCTTTATTATTTATAAGAGTATAAAATGGTTCGGTATATAGTTAGACAGTGCATATATCATTATATTTCTTTTAAAACCGTAACGATTGCATAAAAAGTGTGAGCGCCACAGATTTTCGCGGTTTGTGGTCGGTAAAAGAGGCGTGGTCAAGTTTTGAAACAAACTTGATCTGCGCTTTGCTTCTAGAAGTCTGTGTTCTAGCTCTTATAGTTCCCGAGAGCTCGATGTTTGTACGGACGGACGGACGGACAGACAGAAATTTGCTCGTTTACAGTATTTGCTTACTCTTCGAGTATCGCAGGTTTTAAACGTGGTTTCGATTCAAGGTCTGGAGATTGACCTTAATAAAAAAAATTAACAATATTCCACATTTTGGAATTTGTTATAACGACTAACCGCTTTCAAGGGTCCATCCTTTGTACTCTTCGTATCCACTGGACGGATCATTCTTTGGGGCTGTCACTAATGGCGCCGCTTGTTTGGCCCACAAACCAAAACCGACCACTACTAAGTTCAGCTAGCCAAAGCAACAAAACGAGTTTTAAGTTTTTTTTCTGAATTCCTTTTGAACGTGGTTTGGGTGGTGACTGCAAAATTGACCCATCCCGCCGCTTATTAGCATGCTGTTCTCTTTACGGCGAAGACAACGCCTGCCGATCCTAGGCAGCATGATTTCAAGGTTCGTTGGTAAGTTTAATAACTGCTCAGTCGCCGATTTCTAGAACGGCTTGCCAAGCTCGAAATTTTGAAAGCATTTAAATTTGAGATCATTGTCATCCTCATTATTTGTGTTGTTAACAACTTAAGCATTCAAAGTATTCGTAGGCCGAGACCTAACCAAAATTTAAAAAGTGTTTTCTTGCTGGTTAATAAGTCGCAATGCCTACCCTAAAGCTTCGTATTGGTCTGCCCTCGAGGCGAACAGTGGGCAGCCTCTGCATTTTCGGAGCACTGGCCTCCATCTCAGGCCTGGCCTATATGCGCTGGAAACTCGAAGACCAGTTGCGTCAGAAAGAATACTACCAGATGGCTATTCAGCAACTCCGCCTGCACAGCGGTGCAGTGAGTCTGCTCGGCGAACCCATCAAGGAATCAGGGTTTAGTCCGTCCAACGCGAAGAACCGCTGCGACGGAGACAAGGCTCACCTGCAGGTAACCGTGCAGGGATCCAAGGACAAGGGCACCGTGTACTTCTGGGCTACAAATAGCCAAAAGAAGGGATGGCTAATCGAGCGCCTGGAGCTCGAGACAAGGCAACATCCAAACACACGTTTTCTGCTCAAGAAGCCCAAGAACTATTCTCTACTAAGCAATGAAGGTAGTCCAGACCCGCAGGCCGCCGAAAACTCAAGGGAATCCCAGCCGCTGCAGGAGGCGCTCGAACCCCTGACGCAAGCGGAGAACGAGGAACAGGAGCAGGTGCCCCAATCAAACATTCAGAACAATCCTCCGAAACATCTAAGCCAGCAGGAGGTTCAGGATCCAGCCCCTTTCGTTCAGACTGCGGAGGGCGGCCGTATGCAGTAGTGCATTAATATAGTTTCCACAGTTTCGACACTGCTATTGAAATCTGTCTAACTACTTGCAGCAAATTATAAATTTAGTTTACAATGCGGTTTACCAACAAGAAAAGAAAACCCCTGGGTTTTTTAGACGTTAGAACCAATAAAAAAAAACACAAATATTAAATTAAGTTGCAACGTGGTAAAATTTCTTGTTCCGTTTAAATTGATTGTTTATGGATCTATAACCTATACATAACTCAATACAAATATACCTGAAACAAGAAAGGACGCGGTAGTCGGATTTCCCGAAAAAATACAGTCCAATCTGTGTAGATATTTTCAATACAAACAACATTTACTAAGGCCACTTTTCTATAGCATTAAAAATGTGGACACCACAGAGTTTCGCGGTTTGTGGGCGTAAAAAGGGGAGTGGTCAGGATTTGAGACAAACTTGATCTACGCTTTGCTTATAGAAGTCTGTGTGCAAGCTCTAGCTCTTATAGTTCCCGAGATCTCGACGTTTGTTCGGACGGACGGACGGACAGACAGACATTTTCAAAATTGTACAGATTTTAGTAGTATTTTCAGATTTGGGTAGATATTCAAAACGGAAAAAAGCATGTGTAAGGGCCACGTTTCTCTAGCATTAAAGACAATGGGTCACCACGGCGTTTTCCCGGTTTGAAAAACCAAAAAGGGCTTTGTTCGACTTTAAATAAACTTTCTATGTATTCCATTATTCATAGCTTGTGCTTAAAATTTGGTGGTTCTATGCTCTTATAATTCACTAAAAATTGCAAATGAAATGGAAAATTAAAAACTAACTTAATTTTGTGTAGAGTGCAACACAACACATTATGAGCGATTAATTCGCAAAAAGTAACTACAACAAAATTATGTGATCCTATTGCTTGGTAGAAGTTAGTATACCTTTGCAGATAGGAAATACAGTAGTTACTTTCTGATAAGCTAAATTTATCAATCTAAAATTCCGTAAAAACAAATTTTTGGCAAAAAAAAATTCTTTGAAGAAGTTTTATGTTAATAGATTTTACACCAAGCGAAAAACGTTTACTGTCACACAAAAATTAGTCGATTTGTATGGCAAGCTGTAGGACATAGTCATCCGATCATTGAGATTTTCAAACTCGACCTGCTTGGACATAAGGAAAGGCGAGTTTTATGTTGGTAGGTCTTACTGAGCGAACAAGTTTTCTAAAACAAAACATGCGAACATTTGTATGTGATGTATGGAAAACAATATCTGATCGTCAAGATTTTTAAACTAGATTTGCTTAAATATAAATCGAAACGATTGGAAAAGTTTAAACTTGATACGTTTTACACTGGGAGGAAAAAGCTTACTGAAACAGAAAATTAGTGATACATTTGTATAACAGCTATAGGATATACTCATCCGACCGTAAAAATCTTTGGGCTCCAAAACATAAAAATACACAATTGGGAAAGTTTTATGTTCGTTGGTCTTACACTGAGCGAACAAAGCTTACTGAAACAGACAGGCGGACCGACGGACATGGCTAATTTGACTCGTCTGGTGACGCTTATCAAGAAAATATTTACTTTATTTGGTCGGAAATGACTCCTTCTATGCGTTACAAACGTCAGACTAAAATTATAACCCCCTGCAATGGTAAACAAAAATTTATTTTTATATTTTTCTGTGACAATAGCACCATTCTGTTTTTAGACGAATAATAAATGACCAGAGCGAACACCGAAGCAGACATTTTAATTTACTTGACATTGTTTTTTGCCGTATAGTTGCTCATTTTTATATGCAAAGCGAAACCAATTTAATGTTATGTAAATATTTGTAGTTTATTTTTTTGTAATTTGCTTTATTTGTTTGAAAAGTGTAATATCATGCTGAATGTAAATGATTGAGATTTCGAGACAAATAACTTGCACGTCATTATGGGACAATGAAAATGTACAGACCGACACACTGAATAAATTTAGGATGCTACATGCTTCTTAACATGAAGGCATGCGGAAAAAATTTGCAAAAAGCCAGGGGTAGAAATTAAATTTACTTTTCGTACTGCAAAAGTAGCATCGCGTCCAAAAAACAAATAAATTATACCAACCTTTACATGGTCATTTTGCTTATAAGATACTTTTGTTGTGACAAATTCAACCGTTCTAGTCAGCGGCTTATATTCGGGTGTGTGCTAATTAAGTTCGTGGTTCTGGTAATGTCTTTATATTCCACGTGATCCCGCTTTTTGAGGGAATGTTCGCTTTCCTCGTGTAGTTATTAAAAAGATAATCACAATCTTAGACATATTATTTGCCTCTTTTTCCTTCTTTATTTCTTGGAAACTAAATAGCAAGAGCGAAGAGGGGCGCAAGTGGCTACTTTTGGTTACCTTGAAAGTTCAAAAAGCAACCAAGGAAGAAAAAACAAGACAACACAAAAGTCAGAAGCAATTAAGCGTGCGCAACACAAAAACTTGAAACAGAGGTCAGGGAGGTGGCCAGTAGTCCGGGAAGCCATCGGAGATGGGCAACTCGTCAGCTTTTGTTTGCACAATTAAATTTTTTTTTTTTTAAAATGGAAATAATCATATATGGATGTGTAAAGTAGATGTTCATTTGTAAAGTTCGTTGGTGCCTTTTGTTTGCTGAGACATTTGCAATTTGTTGCTACAAATTGAAGGCAAATGATTTTTATTTCGATTATATTGTTAAACTTTTATTTTAAAACTAAATGTAAAAAACGACCATTTAATAACATAGAAAGTAAGAACATTAAATCACATTGAAAAGCTTAGCAAATTTAATTAGACAAACAAAATATATGTTAAAAAAAAATTATTTAATACAAATATTGTATAGGTATTTGTGAGTAAGCCGGGGAGGAGTAACAGAAAGCACAATAAACTCTGCTAAAAATTGGTACTTATATTTGTTCTTGTATTGGCCGTCATGGACAAAACACCCTATTATCTTCATTCAAATACCTTAATTAAATGCCTTTCTCCCACTTCGCAAAAAATTTACATGGGCGGTGTTTGAATAAAAAAAGTACACAAGAAAGCAAACTGAAAGTCATTTATAGAGAAATCTGAGCAAATGAAGTAAAGGTGTCAAGAACTTCATTGACAAGCGGGCATCTAACTGCCTAACGATAAAAAAAGCATACGGACAAGCCGTGTAGGAAGCAAAAATGGCAAATAAAATAAAACAAACTTAAAACGTGACAAACAGTCAAACAGAAAAAGGTTAAAAAAAAAATTTTTTGTTGACAAATGAGGTACGTGAAAGTTTTTACAACTGACAGTTCAGCTCATATTAATCCAGTTTAACATTGTTAGGTTTCGTTTCATGGCATGGTAAATCGAGCGGACCAATCAACATTTATTGAGTTCAAAGTCATGTGAGCAGCACCTCTTGTAATGGGAATCCGAGTGCTTCTGGCAATTGCAATTTTTTCACAAAACTAGTTTCTCATGTGGGCATTGAAGTAAGCAGTAGGTAGACATACTTTCAGAAGTCACTGTTACTGGCGAGTATTGAACAACATTGAACAAGAAAGAACGCTTTAGTCTTAAAAAAAACAGTTGCCTGCTTTCAAGCGCAAACAATTTTTAACGCTTTTTTAAACACAATTTCTTGGTGTAGTCAGGCTTTGAAACAAACTTGATCTGCATTTTGCTTATAGAAGTCTATGTGCACAGTTTGATGGTTCTAGCTCTTACAGTTCCCGATATCTCGACGTCAGAACGGACGTATGGACAGACAGACATTTGCAATGGTATTCACGATACTCTTTTTGAGTATCGGAAATAAAAATGCTTATAAGGCAAGCTAGCGAGAAAAGCGACAAAAGTCAAAAAGCATAATTAATACGCGGAATGTGGATGGATGCTAGCTCATTAATATCGCAACTACTGAATACTATTTGACTTTATCCTTAAAACGAGACTAACCAGAAAACAACATTTGTTTCTGTTTTTTTTACAACTACACTACAAATTTTTCAGAAATCGTAAATCGGATGGGGTAAATCATCCCACGTTTTATTATAAAATCATGTTGTGGATTATCTACAACTTAAAATTATAATTTGAAAGATGATAACAACCCGCATCCGTGAACGCCTTAACTTAACGAAAATGTTGAATCTTTGTGTTTTTTGTTTCTACATTTGACCACGCCCTTTTTACGTTGACAAAATGCAAAATACTGTGATTGCCTACATTTTAATGCTTGAGAAAGGTGATAAGAATTAATGTAGTTTTGTTTGAATATACATAAAAATGTTGGCAAATGAATCAAGGAAGCAATGAAACAAGGAATTAAAAGTTGAAGACTTTACGTAAAACCTATTTATAATTTCAAACTCCTTTACTTTACGGTGACGACCCAGATATTCATTTTCAGCTGTAGACTGTTGGCTGGTTACAATTGCCATGGTCAATTCGGAAAGCTAAGGATACCTAAAATATTAAACGAACGGAAAAAACGTGTGACATAAAATATCGCTTTCATTCGATAATCGGGATAATAATTACTGCAACGAATGGAGGAGAGCAGAGTAGGAACAAGAGAAGGATACAAATTTGTTTTTAGCTTGGGTAGTTGTGAATATGCCCCTAAAAGGATTTTTAGAAATTCGAAATACTTTAGAAGATACAGCCTTTTTTGTGAAGCAAGGTCTTCGTCAAAATGAGCTTTAAATTAACTTTAAACGCGTTTATCTCGAAACCACGTTTTTCGAACTGGCGGACATGATATCTCCAGTTCAACTGAAACGATTTTCATGAAACAAAGTGGAATCGACCAGAATTGTCACCATTCTCGGGTGAAGCAGAACCATAATTTTAAAAATTTTACTATTTTTTTTTTTTATAAAAAAATTTTTTCTTTTGTCAAAAAAAATTACAAAATTATGGTCGAGGTTGACCCGAGAATTACATCTATACTGATTATAACCCCGTTTTTTTTCATGTCGGACGCTCCGGAGACCCGGAATCGTGGCCGCCGTGACGACACCTTTTTTTTCCACCACCAACTTTGAAGTCTCATTACTTTTTAAACCGCCCTCGTATCGAGGCAAAAAAAAATTTTTATTTACCTACTTTGAACCTT
This sequence comes from Drosophila oshimai, assembly GCA_018150695.1. NCBI lineage: Eukaryota > Metazoa > Arthropoda > Insecta > Diptera > Drosophilidae > Drosophila > Drosophila oshimai. The sequence continues at coordinate 926,780 of JAECWM010000061.1, read as the reverse complement.
TTGTAATACAATAACTAAAAAAAGTTTTCAATAATTTTTTCGTTTTCAAATAAGAATTTTTTTAAAAAGGGTGCAAAAAACGGGTTTTGAATGAGAAGACCCCCTTAAGGTGGCGCATTAGGTTTAAAGTGCACATACATTAGGGTAGAGCAAAATTTTTTTAATTTTAATGTTCCTGTATTACTAATTATGCAAAACTTTAGTTTTTTTAATATAAATCTTAAGGTGGCGCATTAGGTTTAAAGTTTATTTTGCTATGTTATTATGATTTCAGTCAAGTTTATGTTTAAAATTGTTAAATAGGTCCATATATCGTTTTTAATATATCAGATATGTTTGTTAAATTTAAACTAGTGCGCCACCTTAAGATATATATTTAGAAAACTAAAATTTTGCATAATTACTTCTTATACTATGTATGTAATACAGGAATATTAAAATTAAAAAAAAAATTGTTTGCAAGAGATGGGGTTTATCGAGTTTAAGTTTTCATTATGATTGTACGCCATATGGAAGTTAACTTTTTCTGACCCTAGTAAAAGTAAAAAGTCTGCCAGATGTAACGGAATATTATAAAGCTATTTATTTGTTTAAAAAGGGGAATAACGTAGCTTTATATTAAGTACTTGCACACTAAGTTATCTCTATTGGTTTTTTACTTGCGATACTCGAAGAGTAAGCAAATACTGTAAACGTTGAAATGTCTGTCTGTCTGTCCGTCCGTACAAACATCGAGATCTCGGGAACTATAAGAGCTAGAACCACCAAATTTTGCACACAGACTTCTATAAGCAAAGCAGATCAAGTTGTTTTCAAAACCTGACCACGCCCACAAACCGCGAAACTATGTGGTGTCCACATTTTTAATGCTAGAGAAAAGTAGCCCTTATAAATGTTGTTTGTATTGAAAATATCAAAGCAAATATCTAAAAATCTGGCCACTTTCAAGAAATTGTGTATACACGTGCGTTAAAAATTTTAATTGCGCTTGAAAGTAGACTAAACGTTTTTTTGAAGAAAGTTGTCTTTGAAGAGGGCTAGCGAGCTGTTTTTAAAGAGGGCAATGAGTATCGCAAATCTGATAGTCGGAAAACCCGACTATAGCGATCTTTTGCGAACGTATCCGTATATTTAATTTTTTTTCAATACGTTAAGCTTTTGATTGATAGTTTTTTTGCTTTTGATTGAAAAGTTCAACATGTAAGACAGCCTTTGCGAAAAATATTTCTTCTAATTTTGTCGTTCTTATAAGATTAAACAACAAAATAAAACAAGTCTAAAAAAGTCCAACGTATACCAAATAATAAACTTTTTGACAATTTTATTTAATTCTATAAAAAAAAAATATTCAATTTATTTGTCCATTGCTTATACAAGCTTAGTTCCTATTATTTAAAAAAAAATTTTTACAAAAATCATATAAAAATCATATAAAGTTGTGTTTAAATGAACTTTCTTTGTTGGCCTGGTTGACCATCTGAATTTTAAATTTTTTGTTTGGTAAATATTTATTAGCGGAACCTGTCACGTGGGTGCGGACTGGGCAACAGGCAATGCATGTCCCACTTGTTCTGTCTGAGATAAGTGCAGCGTCTAGCTTAAGCAATGGTCCAGTTATTCGCGACTTTAAGTCAAGGGAACTGAACCAGGGCCATGGCAGTAGGTGTCAGGCTAGGCATCAAACACTAGGGGGAGATTCCCACGAAAAATATCACCTGTATGGAGTATGGAGCTTAGGACCAAATGGAAACCGAAAAGGTTCAACAGCACATCCTCAGTACCCCCGAGAGGGTTCACAAACCCCCATCCGGACAACAAGTGAAAAATAATAATTAACACTCACCTTTTTTTTTAAGGTTATTCCTGAAAAAATAAAGAAATATGAAAGCATTAATTTCGTTTAAGTTTTTCAGCTAAGTACCGAATATTAATATTTGTTAAGATGCGTCACAAAATTTGATGTAAAAAGTAATTGTCCTTAAACTTTTTGTTGTTGCACCACGACCGTACTCGAAATCATATAAAGTTCTTGGGCTATTTACATATCCATCAAAATTCTTTAATATTTTTAAAGGTCAATAAATTACACTAGTTTACAAAATTAAAAAAAAAAAATGCTCCAAAGCCAATTATACTCATTTCTGGTAGAGTAGGACTTCTAGATTACGAACATACCACTTAAAATTTTTTCTATGGAACAGTTTTTTTTAAAGATTTTTTAAAGTTTACAAAAAAAATTTCGGCTGTCTCTTTAAGTTTTCATTTATATCTCGAGTTTTAGCTAACCGATCCCGGTGCATTTTACAAAATTCTACTGCCAATAGATACATCTTAAACATTGTCATACTAAACAATTGGATTGGAAAAGTCATTTATCTGCAAGAGCTCGACAAACACTTACTTTGTGAAAATTTCGGGCTGTTAAACGACTGTAAAACGGCTGCTATACCCTTAAAAACTCGAAAAAAATCCGTTGAAAAATCACTATTGGTTTTACCTGAATTTCGGTAACCGAAATAATCGGACAAGCTAATCATGCAAGAAATTCAATGGAATTTAGATTTCTAGTGGATTTTTAAAGTAAGTCATTTTAGTTTTTTTCGGCCGTTAAGCACCGAATTTGAACTTTATCCCAGTAGGCCTAGCGCTTACAGGACTGTTAAATGTAGGCAGTGTTGGCAACTTTCGGATATAAAAAAAAGCTGAACTTAAATTAAAAAAGCTAAATAATCAGGAGTTCTGTAAGTGTAAGTTACACCATCAAAAAGCGATGTAAATATGAAATCTTTCTTACGTTTTAAGAAGAAACACTATATCTTAAGGTGCATTTGATTTTTTATATTTTAAATGGTTTAGTTTAACATTGAGTTGTGATTTCAGCAAATTGTAGCAAATTTTGTATTTTTTTACTCATATGTAAATTTTTACTGATTTTTCTAACACCCTATCTAAAGAAAATTATCCTAAGTTTCCCTTTGTTTTTAGATATTGCCTTAACACACTCAAGTGCTTTTGCTAAATCTTAATTGAACTTTACAAATATACAAAATTTTATCTTTATTTCTATTGACATTTTCTAGCTTTTTTTATTTGATCCGACAACACTGTTAACAGTTTACAGTTCATAAGCCACTTGGATAAAATTCATTATAATTCGGTTCTTAAACTAGGCATAATAAGAAAAGTCACCAAAATTGATCTGGGTCTGAAAAAACCTTTCTAAAAATCTAACATTCCATAAAATAAAATTGCAATGCACTTTTATTTAAAACTAGTCCGATTAATTCAAATACAGTTAAAACCAATTGGGCATTTTTCAAAAGATTTATAAAACCCGAGTTAAAAAACATTTAAGTATGTGAATATTTAGCAGCCGTTTTATGCAGTCGTACATTAGGAGCCCAAAATGTTTTCAATTTTATGTTCCTGTGTTTGTCGATGCTCAATTTTAGTTTTCTTAATATAAATCTTAAGGTGGCTTTTAGGTTTAAAGTTTATTTTGCTATGTTATTATGATTTGCAGTCAAGTTTATGTTTAAAATTGTTAAATAGGTCCTTATATCGTTTTTAATATATCAGATATGTTTGTTAAACTTTAAACCTAAGTGCCATAAACCTTAAGATATATATTTAAAAAACTTACAAAAATTTTGCATAATTAGCTTAGATTGGCTGTATACTAGTGTTATTGAACATCTTAAGTGGTTATTAAAAAACTTAAAAAAATATTGGTAAAAAATGGGGATACTATCTTTAATTGTTGTTAAATTTGTTTCATTGCTGTGAGTCAAACGCTAAAAGGAAATTTTCTTTTTCTGACCCTAGTAAAAGTAAAACAGTCTCAGATGTATCGGAATATTTTAAAGCTATTTATTTGTTTAAAAAGAGGAATAACGTAGCTTTATATTAAGTACTTGCACACTAAGTTATCTCTATTGGTTTTTTACTTGCGATACTCGAAGAGTAAGCAAATACTGTAAACGTTGAAATGTCTGTCTGTCTGTCCGTCCGTACAAACATTGAGATCTCGGGAACTATAAGAGCTAGAACCACCAAATTTTGCACACAGACTTCTATAAGCAAAGCAGATCAAGTTGTTTTCAAAACCTGACCACGCCCACAAACCGCGAAACTATGTGGTGTCCACATTTTTAATGCTAGAGAAAAGTAGCCCTTATAAATGTTGTTTGTATTGAAAATATCAAAGCAAATATCTAAAAATCTGGCCACTTTCAAGAAATTGTGTATACACGTGCGTTAAAAATTTTTATTGCGCTCGAAAGTAGGCTAAACGTTTTTTTGAAGAAAGTTGTCTTTGAAGAGGGTAAGCGAGCTGTTTTTAAAGAGGGCACTGAGTATCGCAAATCTGATAGTCGGGAAACCCGACTATAGCGATCTTTTGCGAACGTATCCGTATATTTAATTTTTTTTCTATACCTTAAGCCTTTGATTGATAGTTTTTTTGCTTTTGATTGAAAAGTTCAACATGTAAGACAGCCTTTGCGAAAAATATTTCTTCTAATTTTGTCGTTCTTATAAGATTAAAAAACAAAATAAAAGAAGTCTAAAAAATTCCAACGTATACCAAAAAATAAACTTTTTGACAATATTATTTAATTCTATCAACAAAAAAATATTCAAATTATTTGTCCATTGTTTATACAAGCTTAGTTCCTATTATTTAAAAAAAAATTTGTTACAAAAATCATATAAAAATCATATAAAGTTGTGTTTAAATGAACTTTCTTTGTTGGCCTGGTTGACCATCTGAATTTTAAATTTTTTGTTTGGTAAATATTTATTAGCGGAACCTGTCACGTGCGGGGGGGTGGGCAACAGGCAATGCATGTCCCACTTGTTCTGTCTGAGATAAGTGCAGCGTCTAGCTTAAGCAATGGTCCAGTTATTCGCGACTTTAAGTCAAGGGAACTGAACCAGGGCCATGGCAGTAGGTGTCAGGCTAGGCATCAAACACTAGGGGGGATTCCCACGAAAAATATCACCTGTATGGAGTGTGGAGCTTAGGACCAAATGGAAACCGAAAGGTTCAACAGCACATCCTCAGTACCCCCGAGAGGGTTCACAAACCCCCATCCGGACAACAAGTGAAAAATAATAATTAACACTCACCTTTTTTATTAAGGTTATTCCTGAAAAAAAAAGAAATATGAAAGCATTAATTTCGTTTAAGTTTTTCAGCTAAGTACCGAATATTAATATTTGTTAAGATGCGTCACAAAATTTGATGTAAAAAGTAATTGTCCTTAAACTTTTTGTTGTTGCACCCAGACCGTACTCGAAATCATATAAAGTTCTTGGGCTATTTACATATCCATCAAAATTCTTTAAAATTGTTAAAGGTCAATTATTATTATTGAACATCTTAAGTGGTTTTAAAACAACTTAAAAAAAATGTGAATACTATCTTTAAATTGTTGTTAAATTTGTTATATTGCTGTGATTCAAACGGTACAAAAAAAAACTTTTTATTTAGTGGTTTCCGAAATAGCACAACATTTTCAGTTTTGTTTGCAATGAATTCAACAACTAACAAGAAAGAACGATAAAGCCGGGTTCCCCGACTTTCAGATTCCCGTTATGGCTTATTGCCCTTCTAATAAAGCCTACAAAGGGGAGCACACTCCCCGAACGTAGGGGAGACCGGGGCTAGTTGGAAATCCGAATTTTTAATTGCTTTAAATTCCACTGAGCTGCCATATATTTATGGGGTGTGTGCACTATGAATACCAACTCACACACAAATGGCACCATTATTTTGACGAATATAAAAGATGATCTGTTTTTGACAGTAAATTACTACTATTTCACATCCCTAAATTTGTGTTTCTATTTTACCCCGTACTTGGGCATAGTTAGCTTTTTTTAGAGCCTTTACAAAATGCTTTGCCACTCTGAAGGACTGCTTTGATTGATTTGATAAAAATCATATACAGAAAACATTTTCATGGGTTGAATATAACCAACTTTTACAGTAAATTAACTGTAAAATTATGGTACGTGTAATTTGTTGTTGTCAATTTGTAATTTTTACATAAAATCGCCTGTGTATTTTGTTGTTGTTTCGATTACTGTTTTGACGGTAACTTAACCAAAAAATGTTGTAACTCTAACGTGAACATTTTTATTTACGATACTCGAAGAGTAAGCAAATACTGTAAACGATCAAATGTCTGTCTGTCCGTCCGTCCGTCCGTCCGCACAAACATCGAGATCTCGGGAACTATAAGAGCTAGAACCACCAAATTTTGCACACAGACTTCTATGAGCAAGGCGCAGATCAAGTTTGTTTCAAAACCCGACCACGCCCCTTTTTACGCCCACAAACTGGAAAAAACTCTGTGGTGTCCACATTTATAATGCTATAGTCCAGTCAATCTAGACATAAAAATGGCTTTAAATAACATTAATTCGGACAGAGCTGAAATTTGGTGGAGGCCTTTGGTTAACCCCAAGGAACAAATTGTGAAAAGTCCCCATCGATCCCAGGTGAGCTAATTGAGTTATTCAAGGTCACAGGTGAAAATTTTGACTTCTTTGAGTTTTTCCCAAAACGGGTAAGGTCTATCGAAAAATAAAAGAAGGGGAAAGTTGTAGATCTTGAAATGCTCTACAAAAATGATCCATATGATTTTAAATTTTAAAATTTTTTCAGTACATCGCCTTGAAATGTTCACGTTAGACCGTTACAACGATTTTTTGGCGCCTCCCGAAAAATATATACGGTTTGAGCAAGTTAGTCACATAGAGTAATCGAAACAACAACAAAATACACGCAGTCGATTTTACGTAAAAATTACAAATTTTTTGGTAATATTGACCGTCAATACAGTTAAAAATGCAACAACAAATTACACGTACCATAATTTTACAGTAAATTTACTGTAAAAGTTGGTTGATTCAACCCATGAAAATTTTTTCTGTGAAAGCTTCATAATTATTGTTTTTTTTTCATGATCGTAGTTCATTCAAACGATAATACAATTCAGATTAAAAATGTGTTTGAATTTTGTGTTTCAGATCACGCGTTTTGACGGAATGACTTCCGGTGGCGGGACACCTCTTCAAAAAAATGCCGACTTTGCTGGGCGCCCCTCCCCCACTTTTTTTATTTATTCAATTTAAAACATTGTATTCCTTTAATAAATGTGTTTTCTCGTCCCTTATTAATTTTCAGCTTTACAAGGTGAGAACCTGCCTTTAAGTTTCAAGTTTAGTTTGGGCCGGGACGAGGCGCGCGGTCAGGAGAGCTGTAACTTTCTACTGCTCAGATCTCTTTGAAAACTTAGGAAAATGTTCTCAAGCAGTTGATCTTCAATATAAAGCAACACAAAATTTGTCGATATTTTTAAAAGGAAAAAGGTAAATAGCTCCTAAAGACTTCTTTTCTCTAGCATTAAAAATGTGGCCCAACAGAGTTTCGCGGTTTGTGGGCTTTAAAAGGGGCGTGGCCCGTGGGCTGCGTGGGGTATAGAAAAATTCTGTGTACAAAATTTGGTGGTTTGTTATTCGTGAAACAGAAAATTTTGTTGCTCTAGTTTTACAATTTGTTTTTAAATCACAAATAATTTACGCTTAAGAGCGGCAAGTTGTCAATAAAATTTGGAATGCTAACTTTATGGACATAAAATGCAATAACATTAAAAGTTATAAGGCTCAGTCACTTCACGTCTCTTTAGTATATAAAACCATTAGCCGAAAAGTAAAAGTAAACATAAACAATCCAAATGACCAAACAACTGTTTTATTTAACTACCTTCAAATTACCTAAAGAACAACAAAATAACACTAATACGATGATCCAATTGCATGTCTATTGCAAACAAATTTGCCCCCCGTTCGTTACTTTAATTAAAAACACACATAAGCTGTGGGGTTCCCCGGGGATGCGTCTACTTGGCTAATAGAAAGTACTGCCACAAGCAACATATAACCAGACTGAAGCTAACATGCTTAGTCAACTAGAAACGCAGGGGCGGGAAAAATAAACTTAATTGAGTTGTCTAATGCTATTGGATAGTGCGACAAATTCTTTTCAAAAGCTAACTTAAATGTAAAATTAAAAAAAAAATAAAAAAAAAAAGCAGTCTATTCCCAAAACGTAAATTGGTAAAATGGTGACGTAAAATGTTCTTAAACTTCTTAATTATTAATTGGACACAAAAGTTGTTTGGTATACAGTTAGACATTCCACATTTCATTATATTCCTTTCGAAACTGTTCCGATTGCATTAAAAATGACAACACCATAGGGTTTGTGGGCGTAAAAAGGGGCGTGGACAAGTTTTAAAACAAACTGCGTCTGAGTCTGTCTGCAAAATTTGGTGGTTGTAACTCTTAAGTTTCCGAGATCTCGACGTTCGTACGGACAGACATTTGCAACGTTCACAGAATTCTCTACGAGTACCCAGAATAATTACCAATTATAAGTCCTTACCTTACCTTAAGTAAATTTTTTAGTAAAAAAAAAAAACCCAGTTCCAAAAACTTTAGGAAATTTATTTGATATATCTGATGCAACGCAACGAATCTAGCGTACCATAAACCCAATGTAGAGATAAATTAATGACTCAACAGTTCTCCGATAAGTCATAGCAATCTCAACAGCTTGTAAAACAAACAATGTACTAAAAACAATGTTGTCTTAAAGCAACATTTAATAAAGCTACCAATTTGTAAGATAAGACATTTCAAAGTTAGAACAAATCAGAAGTGTGTTTTGGGGTTTCGTTTATGAAGATACGATTGATAAATTGCTTATAAAACACCAGCATGAGTTCCGAAAAACTTATAAGCCACTTTATTTTTACGCAAATTTTGATCCGTTAACGTTTTCTAAACCGTTTTGTTTTATTACAAATGTGCATGTGCAAATTAACATCAACTAAGCAGAATGTCTAAAAACTGAAAAAATAAATGACTTTTTTTTTAATTAAAGTTAAATCACATTTCTTTTCTCTCGGGAATAATTAAGAAATAAATAGCGCCAAATGGTCGATAGAAAATTAGGATTTGTGTTCAAGTGCTAACTTTTTGCACACCAGATTGTTTTGAGAGTACTTTATAGAATCTACAGGAATAGTGACAGAAGATATAACAATTGTATAAAAGAAGTTTTTAAGTAGTACATCCATACATAAATAAGAAAATCCAGCTAAGTAATTATTAAAGGTTATAATCTTTCGAAAACTTCCGTAAAAAAAAACGTGCCTGAATTGCAAAAAAAATGTAGTTACTTTTAAAGATACAAAGTTATATATGGATCGATATATGTATTTCATAATTAACCCTTGAGTAAAAGACAAATGATGGTGTTAAATTAACGGTTCGTACATTTAATCTGTAGGGCTATGTATTACAAAAGAAACCGACGAATCTGTAGAACAAAATAAACTGCGATTTAGTGGTAACACCTCAATCTTGTCGTACAAGATTTGTGACACATGGGGTGCATAAACAACGCTGTGCTCGTAACCAATAATTATGTATTTAATCGTAAAATCAAGTTAAATTATTAGCAACACATGGATTATAACAAAAAGTGATAAAAATAATTTTTTAAAACGGTCAGAATGTTCAGCAGACAAAAATATTAAATTTTAGAGAGAATCACCCAGTAGTAGTATCGCTACGATATTTTACTATTTAATGTTGGTCACAGCCAGGATAAAAAAAAAAACTGAATGCAAGGTCACAACAACTTAAGCCTGCCTGAGTTGTCGTTTATTTTAGTTTGGTAACTAGTAACTACTATATAAAATCTACTGGAATGGTGACATTTTGTGTGCACTTTCAGAAATATTCACGTAGAAAGTTCTTTTAATTTACAGAAGCACATTTTTTTGGGAAAGTGTTAACTGAATATGAATGGTTTGATTAAAAAGCTCGTAATGAACCTGAATGGAAAATTTAACAAATTGATAGCAAGTGTCTTGAAGGTTAAATACTTGGCATCAATCTTAAGATAAGATTAGGCGGGCATGACTCAACGAAGGCTGGAGTTACTCAACTAATTATCATAATAACACAGGTCAACAAAATCTTGTATTTGTTTGGCACCAGAATTAACGCTAGTGCTTCCGAAAGGATTTTACCTGTAGACTGCTAATTTGGAACCAAAAACTTGCCACCCCGTACCAATTCTTAGAAAATCGTGGTCGAAGTACCGAAAATTTTACTTTTTGGTACTTTTTGGTAAATGATGAAAATTTTTTAGTTTGAAATTAGCAATCTACAGGTAAAATCCTTTCAGAAGCACTACGTTTGTTCTTGGGCCAAAAAAATACATGATTTTATCGACCTGTGTTATATAAAATCGCTTTTGAACAAACTAACGCACTAATTTTTAAATTAGCAATTTACAGCTTAAGTCCTTTCAGAAGCACTAACATTTGTTCTTGGGCAAAAAAAAAAAAAAACCAGATTATATCGACCTGTGTTTTATAAAATCGAATTTTTAGAAAAAACCAAGCTTGCGCTTGTCAGTCAAGTAATGTTTTCGGTGTGTTGGGATAGTTTATCCCTTTCGACCCCGACGTTGTCTGAGAGCAATTTCAAATGTTTAACGGCTAACGGTAACCGTTTCTTCTATTATAGTCTGCTCAATCTTCGATTTTACGGAACTTTTATGTGTCAACTCAAAGTACAAACAACAACATTTTTATTTTGAAATCAGTTGACGGAAATATTTTCAAAAAGCTGAACGTGCGTCGGGGAAAAAACTGATTTTTGCCAGCTAAGACTTTTTAAAAATGAGTGATTAGCCTACAAAATGACTATAAAAAGGGTAAAAGTAAATATACAATATTGTTAGTCAATATCACAGGGCAACAAAATCTAACTTTTTAAAAACTCCACGGATCATTTGCACTTTTCCATGACAATTGGGTTGTCCTGAGTCCAAGTCCCATACAAAATTATTTTCCATCACCTATAGGTTCCGCGGTATAGCGACGAATAAAAAAGTAGCATGTTGGACGACATTTTGAATTATGTTGCCTATGCCAAAGAAGATACCGTGATATTTTTAGCTGGTTTATACACTCAAAGCACCACTGCAATGAACAAAAATTATTCCCTGCTTGAATAATTGTTCATTCCGTTGGAATAAGTCGTCGAAGTTGAAATATCATATTTTACTCAAGTTTTTGTCGCATTCAAGGGCCTTTTAAAAATATACCTAAAATGGTAGAATTTTTTATTTTACCTCAATTTTGTAGCCCTATGTTCGCTTCAATTTTGGTTTTTATGCCTATCATAAAAATATTTTATTGGAATTCTTAAAGCAATAAAAGTAGGGGAAAGTGGGGGTTGTGGGCATAGTTTTGTTTTTGGCTTATAATTACCGAACTAGTGCATATTATTTGGACATATGGGTATCTGTGTAAAGCTAGAGACCTAAACTAACTAATTATGAAGAAAGATACTTGATTTCGTCATGGAAAAAATTTCATATTGACTTTTGTAAAACCGTAATTTTCAGCTAAAATTTTTTTGGGGTTGGGGGCTAGACCCTGGGAAAAAATGCTGCAAATGGAAAAATATGGAAAAAACCGCAACCAATATCAACATAACGACAATTTATTTATTTCAAAGACTACATAGGCGTTATTAATCGTCGGAAACACAATTTTGACATGTGTAATGACTGGCCCGCATGTCAACACATTTCAGACGAAAACCTCGATCGCAAAATTACAAATCTTGGTGATTATCCCTCTCAGCGGGAGAGGATCCTTTTCCAAGAGCCTAAGATTTCTACAAGAATGTTCTAGAGGGTTCCAAACAAATTTTGAAAACAATTTTACAAGAAATTGTAGGTAATAAAAATTTAAAAAAAAAAACGCGTGCCCACAACCCCCCCAATTTTGGTGCCCACAACCAACTTTAGCAGACATTTTAAGAAGTAATTAAAAAATGTGTTTGCATAAATTTTGTTGGTTCAAATCGATATTGTTCCATTTAGTATAATACTTTGACTAAATAAAAATGCATTACACTTACCTTCTTAATCGATTCACTTTAATTAATACACTATTGAAAATCTTTGAAAAAACTTCACCACCTTTTCCAAGCACAAAAAAACCAATTCGTTCATTTCAAAAAGCAAACGCGTTCGTTTACTTTGATATTTGGCATAAATCATACATAAGGTAATTGCTTGCGAATGACATTACCAAAAAAAGTCAATCTTCATTTTGTGAAAAGATACGGAGGGGTGCCCACAACCCCCCCATGCCCACAACCCCCACTTCTCCCCTACATTTTTTTTACTTTTTCTACTACTATATTTTCTCCCCATTTTTGAAAAGTCATAGCATGCTTAGTTGGTCCATCAAGAAAACATTTTTTTAACTCCAAAATAATATAGGCATGTGTGTTTAAGATTGCCATGACATTTCAAAAATTGGGAGAAAATATAGTAGTAAAAATAGTAAAAAAAAATAACCTTAATTGCTATAAGAATTCCAACAAAATATTATCACGAATATGCACAAAAACCAAAATTGATGCGAACATAGGGCTACAAAATCTAGGTAAAATAAAAAATTCTACCATTTTAGGTATATTTTTAACAGGCCGGTGAATGTGACAAAAACTTGACTTATACGAGAGATTTCAACTTTGACGTCTTATTCCAACGGCATGGACAAATGTCCAAGCCGGGGACAATTTTTGTTCAGTGCAGTGGTGTCTTGAGTGTATAATCCAGCTAAAAATATCACGGTAACTTCTTTGGAATAGGCGACATAATTCAAAATGTCGTCCAACATGCTACTTTTCTATTCGTCGCTATATCGCGGAACCTATAGGTGATGGAAAATAATTTTGACTTAGACTCAGGAGAACCCAATTGTTATGGAAAAGTGCAAATGATCCGTGGAGTTTTTTTAGTGTTGCCCTGTGTAATTAAGCTTAATTATGGTAAAGTTAAATTATGTTTTTTTTTTCAATTACAAACAAATGTCCATACAACAAGCAACATCCGGTAGCGCCAAGACTAGTGGGCGTGGCACCTTAAAATTTTTGCTTAAATACTTCTCAGGCCAATAAAAAACGAAAAGAATAAAAAAAAAATTTTTTAATTCTACAGGGAAAAAGTTGGGGTCGAAAGGGTTATGGATCTTAGCCTTTAGCTATTTGCCAAAGCTTACAAAGACATTGTAGTTAGTAAATTTATCGGACCAGATCGTCTCTATGTTTGCCATTGTTGTTGCGGCTAAACCATCTTACGTGTATCAAATGCATATGAAAAGCATAACAGTTAAACGAGTGTGGTAAAATTAGTACTTAACCCCATCAAAACTAAGCAAAAACCTAGAAGTTATCATTTAAAAGATTTCCACAGAGAAACAGAAGAGAAGAAAGGAAAGACTAACGAGATGAAATTGAATAATAAGTACAATGCCAGATCTGCAAGTTGTTTTTAACTAACGGTGAAAATTTATTATTTTTAACACTTCGTATGGAAATTGTATGGATGGAACAATATCACACACGCGCACCCATGCCTGAGGCGGTAGTAAGTCAAAAGACGACAACACAGCCACTTACAGATGCCAAGTAGGCTTTTTGAATAAGACAGACATCAACAAAACGCTTCACAAGTGTACATAAACGCTTTTGACAAACAATTGATAAATTTTAAATGACATAACTTTTGAATGTAAAGCATCTTTAACCCTTCTGTGAGCGGAAGGAACATTTTTGTTCCATTTCGATTTTGCTTATAAATATCTCGGGTTGTGTGAAAGCTATCGATCTGAAATTTTCTGACAACTCGTCTTCAACGATTCTAAACAAGTTTGCCGATTTTTAAATAAATCTGTTGGTAATCTTGGATTTTATTAGGGGGAAACTTTTTTTAACTACGTTGTTGAGCGGAAGACACAAATTTGTGCATCGTGTTTGAACGGCGTATATCTTAAAAACCTTTATTCAGAAAAATTTGAAATTTTTACTGAATATGTATTCACTCAAAATCTTTCAATTTAAAATTTAAATTTTTAAATTAAGCCTACACTAAAAAAAATTTTTAAGTTTTACCTTGGAAAAAAAATTGCAGGTAAGATTAATTACGTAAAACTCGCAAACAGATCAAACAATTGAAAAACGTGGTATACTACGTTATAGGACTTTCAATAAGCTTTCCAAAATGGTCAAATGTGTCATACCCTTCTTTGGTAAAACTATAAGAAAAACAACCAATATTGTTGAAAAATTACATTTATTTTGTACAAATTTGATTAATAATACCACAAATATACTAGAAAACTAGTATTATTTTTATTTCAAAATTATTATTCTTATAAAAATAAATTGTTTTTATCTCATAATTATTACTATAAATGTCCAAAAAGGGGTATTTGTGGTTTTAGGTACTATTGCTAATAAAAGTAACGGTCACAAATCATCCAAATCATTTATGACCGCCAGGTGCAGCTGCCGACAGCTCCTTTTGGAATGACCCAAAAAGGGGTTGATGGTAAAACAAACTACCTGCACACATTTTTTGCACGTTTTTAGACCTTTGAACTACTTTTATAGTGGCTTCTTCTAAAGAAAGGTATGACACATTTGACCTTTTTGGAAAGCTTATTAAAAGTCCTATAACGTAGTATACCACGTTTTTCAATTGTTTGATCTGTTTGCGAGTTTTACGTAATTAATCTTACCTGCAATTTTTTTTTTCAAGGTAAAACTTAAAAATTTGTTTTAGTGTAGGCTTAATTTAAAAATTTAAATTTTAAATTGAATGATTTTGAGTTAATACATATTCAGTAAAAATTTCAAATTTTTCTGAATAAAGGTTTTTAAGATATACGCGGTTCAAACACGATGCACAAATTTGTGTCTTCCGCTCAACAACGTATAAAAAATCTTCCGCTCACAGAAGGGTTAAATTATTGAAACAAAACTTATTAAAAGAGGCAAATCATTGTAAAAAAAAAAAAAAATTTCCCTTAGCTTTTATTATTCCAGTTACTCGTTAAGTAAAAGGAAATACTGAGATTCTTACTATTTTACTAGACTCATCCTCATTTGCACATCAAGTTTATTTTAAAATTTGACCACGCCTTTTGAACGCCCACAAAACAGCGAAAATTTTGTGGAAAAAATCTAAAGGTTTAAAAAACTGGTTATTTATATTGCCCCTGAATGTTAAAATTTTAGCTTAAAATGTACGGATCACTTACTAAACAATTAAATGAACAATCACACCAAGAGACAGTTAATTATATTTATTATTTCGTAAAGCTTTCTAAGCCTGATAAGCCTTGACACGTTATTAGTCTCAATATTTTCCAAATAACTTAACAACATAGCAAGAAAAAGAGATACCATAAGCCATAAGCAAGTATATAGAAAGAAAAATCACAAAGGGAACGATGAAATGACGAAAAATAAACTTAAAGTCGAGTCAAGTCAAACCAAAAACTCAGACAGAGAAAACAAAGTGCCAAGAGGGTTACGAGCTCTCACACGAATACCCTCTGCCTGTAAAATGACGCATCCGAAATTACACAGATATCATTACGCACCAGCAATTTTAGTAAAACTTTTTCTCTCCTTAATTCGTGGCTGTCAGTTTTCGCGTTGAGCTACAAGAAAAAAAAATGACAAGCTGACGTTATCAATAAAACGCAATCGAGCACTGTTAAGTCCTATATACAAATATACTAGCTAAGCCAAGTTTGGTGCAATCAATGGGGATGAGATCCCTTGCCTGCCCAAAGTAAAGCTTGTTAAACTCGAAGCGTGAGTAACAAAAACAAAATGGCATTTGCTCTGCTGTAACGTGAGTGCCCGAACTCTGATGAACGTAAATGAGTAAATGAGGATTGAGGTGGGTTTTGAAGTAACGGGGTGACCAAGATTGCACTTACAATTTTAGTTCAAGAGAAAGTTTAAGGCCGCTATCGGCCGCTAGGTATGGTTAAGGTGTTTAGTTAATGCACAAAAAATATAATGAGAAAAATATTTCGAAAGTAATCTTTTTATACTTTAAATCGACATCCTACAGTCTATTAATTTCCTTTATAGATTTCTCTGTCCGAAATTCTCATCGTTAATGATGTCTGCCACACACTCTTGTTTCATGGAGCGCCAAAAGTTATGCAACACCAGACTGCGGGCCGTGGGGTGTTTTACCACAGTTTTTGTCATTTCTGGTCTTTCTATGGAAATACTTTTTTATTAACTAAAAAATTGAATGAAACCAAAAGTAGTGCAGGGATCGATTGTCAACGCCCAGCTGTTGTCATTACTTTTCGCTTTACAACTGGGCCGCACATCCGGTTAGCGCATTTAAATGGGTTACTGCTCTCGAGGTGACATTTTGATTTACCGACTGGATGCTTTGCTGGTTGAAAAGAGGACCCAGACCCAAATACACTCGGTTGTGGGACAATGTGCGGCAAATGATCAGATCTGCAAAGTTTGACTTTTAAAGATCTAAATTTCAAAATCCTAAACACAACTGGCGTGAAATTAAATTCATTGGAATAGGTTAAAGCAAGCAGCTCGAATGCCTTACCAGACTGTGATAGTTTTATGTGTGTTAGCCAATGTGATGTCCTTGAATGTTTACTTAAAGTGAAGTCAAACTCCTTACACATTTTATGAACACAGCAATTACCACCTTTTCCTATCCTTTCTCTTTGAAGTAGTTCCTTTTTTGTCAACAATTTTTGAAAAAATACTGTCAGCTCGGATTTAGCCCTTTCTAGACACTTTAACTCCATCCTGAGTGACAAAGAGGTTTTAGAAAAAAGAGGAGTTGTACTATTAAAATTTTAATTTTAAATTTTCGAACTCAGCGGTCAGGCTCTAGAAGTCGTATCTTATATGAAGACAATAAGCTGTCGTGTCTAGGTGGAGTAAATCTTGCTTTATTTCTACGATACTGACTTACCAAGTGTTCTGTCCTTTTGTGATGTCCGTTTTTGCGACGATGATGTGAAGTTCTATGTTAGTAAGATTTTTGTCAGGTTAATGTTTGTATTACTGCGTGTAATTCCTTGCTCCTAAAAATTAATAAAAGGTCAACTGAAAATTAGTTACATACGAAAAACCCCGCGACACTACTTAACTCTCAAACATATTAATAAAGTACAAAAAAAGGTAACCTGGGTATCATCTTTAATAACACATTAACATGGAGCAAACATATTTCCAAAGCAGCTGAGCGCACTTATGGGCTTTTGAGACAGCTTTTAAATTCTCAGTCGTTCTTACCAACTCAGATATTGTGTTCAAAACAATTCTGGTACCCACTCTATTTTACGGTGTTAAGATTTTCGGGCATTGCGATTCTCAAGATATGCAAAAATTAACTCTGACTTGTAATTCAATTCTCTGTCGTACTGACCACTTAGTCAACAATATTCTTGACCTTCGCCTTAGTCGGTGGATCGACCTTTTAATATTAATTTATTTCCAAAAATTGTGTTCACCCTTATACCATCATACTTGTTGCAAGAACTTCTTCCAGCTTAATCGCAAAGAACACAAAACTTCATTCTCCCCCGTTATAAAACCATGTGCTCAATTCTTTACTAACGCTTTCCGCCTATGGAACAAATTACTTCATGATCTTAAAACCATTAGAAGCGCGTCTCAATTTTTTTCCCGCACAACAACACACTCATAAAAATGTTTACCTAAAATCGGACTAAAAACCACACTTTTCGGCCGTACCTATGTATATTTATATGATCGCCATAAAAAAAGAGCTCTTACCGCATCACCCCCAGTTTTAGTAAAATAACTCATACAAAGCAAAACAAAATATTGCAGGTGGAATTTTCATGAATCTGGACAAAAGATTACACGTGCATTCTACCACCGGAAAAATGAAGGAAATAGCTGAGGGCAACATTGTGGCAAGATTGTGTAATTGTTTAGAATGAATTTTTTAAAAATTCAGTCAGTTACTTAAAATTTTAAATAGAATATGTTATTCAAAACTTACCTAAAATAAAAAATTTTGTATGAAATTTTTAATTTAAGTGAATACTATATATAAAGATCACATTGGCCACCCTGTACCTTTTGTTTCCATTGCTGAATCATGTTCAATAAGGCTTTTTACTTTCAGTTCTAAAAGTCAATCAAATGAGCATTCCTTCAAGCTCAATCTATACCTATGGGTGTAGCCTCTCTTTTCTAGCACTATTGATTTAAAAAGCCGCATGTGCACTTGGTCTCCGCCTGTGTGAGTCTGTGCGTTATTAAAAAAGCTTTTAAGTTTTCAACAAACTGAAAAACGCGCAGGCAGCTGAAAATTATGTGTTTAGCACTAATTAAATTTAAAAGAAGCTTAGCCCAGAGTTTGGGCTAGACTAAAAGGATTGATTCTTCGACAGTTTAGCCAAGGACAACAAGTGATGAAATTGGTTTTTTATTGGACTCCCAACATTTTTGTCCCCGTCCAATCTCCGTGCAATAGTGGTCACTTGGGCCTCTCGTCCTTGTCCTCGCAAGCACACATATTTAACCAAAAGAGCATACTAACACAAACTCGGGGGCCCAAGTCTGTGTCAAGTTTGAGAGGCTGTCATGCACACAGAAAACAAAAATGGATACTTATTACGAACTAGAATTTCCTTTTGTGGACATTTTTATTTGCAATACTCGAAGACTAAGCAAATACTGTCAAAATTTCAAATATCTGTCTGTCCGTCCTTTCGTCCGTACGAACGATTAGATCTTCGTAACCATAAGAGCCACCATACTTTCCACACAGACTTCAATATACCCTACGCAAATCAAGGTTGTTTCAAAACCTGACCACGCCCCTTTTAGCGCCCACAAACCCCGAAACTCTGTGGTGCTTGAAAGCAATTTACCCTATTTTTACAAGGGCTATCTAATCTGAAAGTCGGGAAACCCGACTATGTCGTTCTTTCTTGTTTTTTATTAGTTTTCCATTGTTCTCTTTTTGAAGTTTTGTAATTGATGATGATACGGTCCTAATTCCAGGAGTTTTTTTCTAAAAATAAAAATATTATCTTAAAAAGTTCAAACTTAAAAAAATATGATATCAAACCTTTTATTATTTAACAGTCAGGGCATGTTAAAGTTTTTATAGGTTTTGTATTTAAAATCAAAAATATTTTTTATTTTTTAAAAATATATATATATTTTTAAATACATATTTTTCTCTTTGTGTGGAACTGGCTTTTCCCATTTGGAAAGATTCCAAAAACCATACACAAGCTGTAAAGCTTTGTGAGATGCCCTCTTAAAAAAAAAACAAAACAAGAAAAAACGCTAGAGTCGCTAGCCTTCTTAGAGAAAGGGTTGCCTGGATTCAGGCGCAATACATTTTTAGCGCACTTATTTGCACAACTTCTTGAAACTGGCCAGATTTTCAAAATAATAAGAGGGGCGTGGTCGGGTTTTGAAACAAACTTGATCTGCGTGGGGTATATAGAAGTCTGTGTGCAAAATTTGGTGGCTCTAGCTCTTATGGTTCCCGAAGTCTCGACGTTTGTACGGAGGGACAGACGGACGGACAGAAAGACATTTGCAACGTTCATAGTATTTGCTTACTCTTCGAGTATCGCAAATAAAAACGATTGCCTTAATTCAGGCGCAATATACAATCACTCCTCATTTCTTGAATATGAACAACTTCTCAAAAACTCAGTTCCTTGTTAACCAATGAAAAAAGTGTAGGCTGCAGAACAAATAATTGTTAATGAATCATTTAAGTTCTTGCTTTTTAGAATACCCACTTATACGATATTTTAATATGATTTTCGAAAACATATGGAATATTTTGTACCAGCCCGGCCACCCTACTTATGTTGATTTTATTGCAGGGGTTGATATGCATTATTGAGCACCACACTTCACTTCAAGAATCGCAATAGGAGGTTAACTTTAAAACAGTTATATCTTAAAAGACCAACCAATTTTGATCTTTTTTGAAAAAATGTCTTACGCAATACCATAGATAAACAAGTCATCAAATTTTGAAGTCTTAAACTGTAATAGCATTCAAAGGCCAGCTTGAATGTTCCCAATAATGTGCTTTGGAAAAAATGGATTAAAAAGCGATGTCGCTGCTAAATAATACAAAGAGATCACACTTGCAAAATAAAATGTGTTTTATGGGAGATGTTTGTAAAAACTGCAATTAGTAGGGGGGGGAAGTGGGGGTTGGGCATGGGGGGTTGTGGGCTACTACGTATCAAATTTTCAAAAAATGAAGATTGACTTTTTTGGAATTGCCGTCAATTAACCGTAACTATTATGTATGATTTAAGACAAATATCAAAGTAAACGAACACGTTTGCTTTTGAAATGAACATATTGGTTTTTTTTTGCTTGGAAAAGGTGAAGTTTTTTCAAAGATTTTCAATAGTGTATTAATAAAAGTGAATCGATTAAGAAGGTAAGTGTAATGCATTTTTATTTAGTCAAAGTATTATACTAAATGGAACAATATCGATTTGAACCAAAAATTTATGCAAAAATATTTTTTATTACTTCTTCAAATGTGCTAAAGTTGGTTGTGGGCAAAAAAATTGGGGGTTGGTTGCTCCCGTTTTTTTTTTGGCAACATCTTTTTATTACCTACAATTTCTTGTAAAATTGTTTTCAAAATTAGTTTGGAACCCTCTAGAACATTCTTGTAGAAATCTTAGGCTCTTTGGAAAGGATCCTCTCCCCGAGAAGGGGATTATCAGCAAGATTTGTAATTTTGCGATCGAGCTTTTCGTCTGAAATGTGTTGACATGCGGGCCAGTTATTACACATGTCAAAATTGTGTTTCCGACGATGAATAACGCCTATGTAGTCTTTGAAATAAATAAATTGTCATTTTGTTGATATTTGTTGGGGGTTTTTTCCATATTTTTCCATTTGCAGCCACAACCCCCCCAAAAAAAAATGTTAGCTGAAAATTACGGTTTTACAAAAGTCCATATGAAATTTTTTCGCATGACGAAATCAAGTATGTTTCTTCATAATTAGTTAGTTTAGGTCTCTAGCTTTACACAGATACCCATATGTCCAAATAATATGCACTAGTTCGGTAATTATAAGCCAAAAACAAAACTATGCCCACAACCCCCACTTCTCCCCTACATTTTTAACGAATGAGTGGTTGTATTGACAAAAAATAAAGGTACAAGTTTATGTATAAATTATCTATTGGACCCCTTTTTCTGAGCAAAACCCATTTTTTAAAGCTTGTTAAATTTACTTTTTTAACTGATATGCATCAGAATAACATTCATCTTTAATGTAACGCACATAAATGGTTAACAGAGCATTTAACTGTCAAGTAAACAGATTTACCAAGTTGTGTTAAAAAGTAAAATTTAGCTTGCATCTTCAAAATGCAAAAAAAAAACCGGCCCTACCCCTTCAAAAAAGTGTAGCCTGCTTTTAGGCACAATCAATTTTTAACGCACTTGTGTACACAATTTTTGAAAATGGCCAGCTTTTCAAAATTTTTTGATAACTGTGTAGATATTTTCAATACAAACAACATTTATTTAGGCCACTTTTCTCTAGCATTTAAATACAGTAGGGGAAAGTCGGGTAAAACGGGCTACCTAACTGTTTTTGGTTTAAAAAAATAAATTCATAAATGAATTAACCGCAAATTTTATTTCAACTTTTAAAATGAAGCCTGGGGAACATTATAGCTGAACCGCTTTGGTCAAAAAATGTTTTCTAAGTATAATTATAGTGATTTTTCAAAAAAAGTTCCAAGTAGGCCGCCTATCTCCCGACTGGTCGGGGTAAAACGGGCTACCTGTCCTAAATCGTACGGAAACGTATTTGTTGCGGAACATGTCTACTAATTCTGGTGGTTTTAGTGAATTCTAATTACAAATACATACAAAACGTTTTATTTTTGTCGGCGATATCCATTTCTTTCCTTTAAGTTTTTTGCACGCGTTTTGGATGTTTTCGAAGAGGTTTTCGATTTCTTCGAAAGTGGTCTCGATTTGTTTTTGTCTTTTTGCCATTGCCTCTTCTTCCTTTTTCCTCCTCTTTTTCTTCTAAACATGTATTCAAGAAATGGATATTGATTTGTAATTTGGATGTTGAATTTCTACGTCGAAAACACTGAAAAACGTTGAATTAAAAGTAGCCCGCTTTACCCCGACCGAGAACTAGCCCGCTTTACCCAACTCGGACATTATTTATTTAACTCATATTTTTCGATAACTACGTAACCTTTTTGAGGTCTGAGGTAAAGCACCTTAAAATACGCGTAAGACACTGGAGTAATAGAAAAGTTACTTACTTGGCAGAAAAAGTAAGGCGAAATATGTCAATTTTCAATTACACTTCACCAAAACATCGGTGCTGCGACCTTACATTAACCATGTCAGGGATTTACTTGATAATAAACGTGAAAAACAAAATGTCACCGTCCATAATAACACTCATGGGTTATTAATGAAGAGTTAATTAGCTCGGTTGATAGGTGGCATCACTAGTAATTGAAATATCGAAGGTAGCCCGTTTTACCCGCCGCACAGTGGTCCGGCGGCTGCCATAAATCCAATTTTTCAAAAGTCCCGGATTTCAAAATTTCTAATGCCCCTCGATTCTTGAATATTTGAACTATAATTCCCCAAAGTATTAGCTAGTTTCAATTCCGTTTACATACAAATTTTTAACCTTAAAGGCGACAAGTGGCGAAAATCCTATAAAAATATAATGTAATTTTTTTAATATTTACGATCATTTTCCCGATAAAATTTTTATTGTAACAGTTCAATAGAACTGTAAACTATACCATGAACACAAATTTTTATCAATATGTATTGTTGTATTGATAAAATTTTAATTTAATTAGCAAAAAATTTTTTTTTGGAAAATATTTTTTTTTTGAAAATATTTTTTTCGAATCGAATATTTTGAGCCTGCCATACACTGCCAACGAGTGACCATATAGGTAATATTAGTACACATCTGTACTACAATACCCAATATAAAGCTTTTGCGGAAAAATGCGGAAACGCAAATGCGAACATTTTTTCCACAACACTATAGATTTTTTTTTGCTAAATCCACCTGTTGCCGAAAGCAATACTATTAAAATCAAAATGCTTTCAAAAGTACACAAAGCCTCTAGCAAAAGAGGTTATGGGACTTTTGAGGCTGCCATTAAATCAGAACGTCTCCTCAGAATCAGATAGTGATTCTTAGTAAGCCGATACGTTTACAAATTGTTTCAGTTAAATTTTTCTTTAACATTTCTTTGGTTAAAAAAAAATTTTCTTAAAAATCAAAAAACAAAAATCTAAAAAAAAATTTTAAAAATTAAATTAAAAAAAAAAAATCAAAAAAAATTAAAAAATTTTTTTTTTTAATTTGAAAAAAAATTAAAAAATTTTTTTTTAATTAAAAAAAATAAAAAAAAAGGGAGAGTCTAAATTTACCGTAAACCTCCACGTGGTACTCTCTGGGGTCGTGAAAAATGAGGTAATATATTCACCAGCTAATTACGGAAGTCACAAATGCCGTATTAGAGCCGCCATTTTGAATTTTGAAATTTCGACTTCATATTCGAAATCAGCGACTCCCAAAACCCCCGAGTACAAATTTTGAACTCTCTACGTTGAGTTTCTGATTTATGACCACTTTTTCCATACAGCCGGACCACTGTGCGCCGGCCCGTTTTACCCGACTTTCCCCTATTTACTCTTCGAGTATCGGAAATAAAAATTAAACACATAAAGTTGGTTGATTTCAGTAAACAGTACTTTGTAAAATATGTTAGTGCAATTTTACTGAAGAAATTGATTTTGCTGACCATATAATTTTGACTATGCACCGTGGGCCAGAAATTTCACATTTTGGCCAAAAATACCTTTTATTTTTTTAAGAAATTTAATAAAACTAAAATGGGATCTTGTTTAGAATACTTTAAGGTATTTTATGCCAACGTTTCAAACAAATTGATTTGTACGTTTTTTTATGGCACATTTTTAAAGTTAAAACTTCGTACAATATTGAACAACTTTTTGAAAAGTACAGCCAAAATGTCGTTGCCTACAGCAATACAAAACATTAACACAAGTTTCACACATACCTAATGTATCAAGTAAAAAATTTAATATTGAAATTATTCCAAACACATTTTTTTAAAATTAAAAAAATCTATAGGTTTAGCTGATTTTTTTATAAAAAAGTACTTTGCTTTTAACCTGCTAAAAAGTACCCTTCAAATCGCGAAGTAAAACTTTTAATACAAATTATGTGATCAGTTGTCAAGTCCCCCAGGGGCGCGGGTTTTGTGCGACTCTCTTAATTTTTTTTTATGAATTTTTAAAGTTAGGCGTTGAGCATACTCAAAAGCCAAACAAAACTGTCAAAGTCCATTTTTGGAAATTGTGCACACGTTAAAAGTATCCAAAACTCTTGGAATTTTCTTGTTTGGTAACTAAAATATATTGTTTAAAATAAATTGCATACTTTGAAGGCTTTTATAAAAGTTGATTTTAAGAGTTTTAATAAATTCAATTAAGGGTGGAGTACACTTTGAACGTCCAAAAAGTAAGGCATTTTCGTTAATTTTTTTAAGCAATAAAACACTCAGGGAGGGCAAATATGTTATAACCCATTTATTACTCATCGTTCGAACTACAATTTGTATTTTTTTGAACCAGGTCGCGCGGGCGTCCTCGCGCGGAAGTCGGAAAACGGCGTGGGAAAATACTCCTTCCCATGTGATCCCGGTACATAAATGGAACAAAATCCTGATTAGTAATGAAATTTGGGTTAGAAATACGTTTTCCGTTCTTTTTATAATTAATTTTTTCAAAAGTTGTGGCCTTAGAAGAAAAAAGTCAATTTTTTCACCATAAAAATGCTTACAAAATCGTGGATTAAAAATCCATTTTTGACAAAATCGAAAATGTGGATACGTATTTCTAAGCAGAATTTAATTCTGAACAATAAAACCTAGGCAATATCCAAATTTGATGATAACTGGTTAGAGTTACTTCCCACGCCAGTTTGAAAAACCCCGTTTCGAGATAAACGCGTTTAAAGATGTGCATGTACATGTACAGGTTCATGTACATGTTTTAGGAAATCGCTTCGTAAAGCGGTAAGGAATATTCTGGCGGACTTTGAGTCTTTTCTAAATTAAAGTATACATTACAAGGAACATTTAAAAAAAAAAAATAATTTTTTTGAAAAATCAAAGTGTACTCCCTCCTTAAATTAAAATATTTTTTTTTAATTTTTAATGCTTTAAAAATCTTTTTGAAAAGTCACGGCAATCTTAAACACACATGCTTATATTATTTTGGAGTTAAAAAAATGTTTTCTTGATGGACCAACTAAGCATGCCATGACTTTTCAAAAATGGGGAGAAAATTTAGTAGTAGAAAAAGTAAAAAAAATGTACTTTTATTGCTATAAGAATTCCAATAAAATATATTCACGATAGGCATAAAAACCAAAACTGAAGCGAACATAGGGCTGCAAAATCTAGGTAAAATAAAAAATTCTACCATTTTAGTTATATTTTTAAAAGGCCCTTAAATGCGACAAAAACCTAAGTAAAATATGAGATTTCAACTTTGACGACTTATTCCAACGAAATGGACAAATATTCAAGCAGGAAATAATTTTTGTTCAATGCGGTGGTGTTTTGACTGTATAATCCAGCTAAAAATATCACGGTAACTTTTTTGGCATAGGCAACATAACTCAAAGTGTCGTCCAACATGCGACTTTTCTATTCGTCGCTATACCGCGGAACCTATAGGTGATGGAAAATAATTTTGTATGGGACTTGAACTCAGGAGAACCCAATTGTTATGGAAAAGTGTAAATGATCCGTGGAATTTTCAAAAAGTTCGATTTTGTTGCCCTGTGTTATCTGTATCTTAAAAAAAAATAGTACAAATAGTACCTAGCTACTCAGTGGAAGAAATGCCAGATTTTTGGCCAAAATGTGAACTTTCTGGCCCACTGTGCTATGTTGGAAGTAATTTAAATTTGAAAAAAAGCTTAACTTTTAGGTTGGGCTACAAAATGAGTGCACCTATTTGCACCTTAAGAACGTATTGTATGTTATATAGTATAATTTTCTTGTTATATACACTTATTATGAAAGTGCTTGCATATTTTCTTGTAATATTTTTAACTTTTTTGTAATAAAGTTAACTATTTAACTTTTCGTGTACTGCAGTCCGGTTTATAGAATCATATCTGAATGGAAGGCTTCAGGCAGTTGTCTCAGGTGGTAAAATTTCTAGTTTTAACCTGCTTACTCGTGGAGTGCCTCAGGGATCTGTCCTGGGGCCATTGTTGTTTTCCATGTATGTGAATGATTTGCCTAGTCTTTTGTCCAATTGTGAAGTTCATTTGTATGCAGATGATGTGCAAATCTATGTTAGCAGTCCTATTAAGCAGTTAAATGTTTGTGTTAGTTCAAGTAATAGTATGCTTAATGTGATTGAAAAATGGGCAAAGTGTAATGGATTGAGTATAAACCCTAAAAAGTCAAAGTGCATCGTAATCTCCAAAAGACAAATTGATACCAATAATATCCAAAATTTGGTCATCAATAATACACCGATAAAATTTGAGGAGCACGCAGTTAATTTGGGAATTACATTCAGTAACACCCTAAATTGGAGCAAACATATTTCGAAAGCTACAGGTCGAACTTACGGCTTACTAAGACAACTCGCATACTCCAAATCATTTCTCCCGCCTCAAATAAGGCTGTTAGTAGCCAAGGTTATTCTCATTCCAACTCTGTTTTATGGAGTAGAAGTTTTTGGACATTGCGATACGCGTGATATGCACAAGATAATTGTAGCCTTAAACTCAATTCTCAGATATGTTTTTAATTTAAAACGAATTGACCACGTATCTCATTTGGCGCATAAAATTCTTGACCTGAACTTGACCTCGTGGATTAATTATAGGACTCTAATATATTTTCATAAAATTGTAATAACCCAAGAACCAACATATTTGTTTAACAAACTCGTGTCAGCTACGTCAGCAAGAACTAATAATTTCATATGCCCAAGATATAACACGCTATGCTCGAATAGGCAATTCTTCGTAAATGCTATCCGTCTGTGGAACAATCTGCCACATAGTTATAAAACAATTAGGATCGCAACTCAATTTAAATCTAAAATTAAAGAATACTTAAAGTAAAACAAAAACAATAAAGTTTATTTAATAAATTTCCAAATTAATTATTTAAATTCTTAGTTAAGACCAAAAATGTTAGACATAAGTTATAGTTTGTTAAAATAAGTTTGTATTCCCTTTCAATGTGACTAGTGCTACAAATATAAGTGTAAACTTGCTGCGCTAGGATAATAATAATAAATAAATAAATAAATAAATAAATAATATGCACTTTTAAGACTGAGCTTTTGGGAAAGAAAAATGTGCACCTCTTATGGCCTGTGAACGTTACGATAGTATGCAACTATCATTTAAGTTTAATATTTACTTAACGAAATCATAGCACACATATTTTAACTTAGAAAGAACGTTTTTAAGCATACTTCAGGTATTTGGCAAAGAAATGTATTGAACAAAAAAAAAAAAAATTTAAGGCATAAAAAATGAAAAAAAAATGGCTAAAAAACATTTTTGACTTTTGTCAAGAGCTCTAGCTCTTATGGTTCCCGAGATCTCGACGTTCGTACAGAGGGATGTTTTTCAACGTTCACAGTATTAGCTTACTCTTCGAGTATTGCAAATTGGAAATACTTTTGTATGTACTTTTATTTATTTATTCACTTTTTATGTACTTTTATTTGTATTTTGGAAATTTGGATCAAACGTTGGATGTATGGCTTAACCATGTAAATTGCGCCTGCTTGCAGACAACAATTTAAGTAACAAATCCTGATTGTAGCGTATTTTCTTGGCTCTTACTTTTAGTTGACAAAATAATCTTTGAACACTCACCTTGTTTTTAATTTTAAACGTAAAGTTGGTTGTCGGGTGGGCTTGAAGTCCCTGTTATCGTATGTATCTGAAATTAAACAAGACAAATTCAATTATTATTAATCCAATTTGACAAAATTTTAGTTTAAAGTCAATTAAAGGCGTAATGGCAGTGAAATTTAAAAAAATAACAATACTTTAAAACATAAAATATATACATTGCAGTCACCTTTGGTCAAGCCTTGCTGTAAAAAAAACTTTAAAATTATTCAAAATACCTACATGGTATCCTTTCAAGTTATATTATAAGTTTGGTCACAAGTTTATAGTGCAATGAAGGTAACATTTCTTAGCTACATATGAGGAAACAAGCTCTTGATCAAAATCTCAGTAGCACGAAGCTTCATATTAATACAGGGATGGTTTCTGTTGTTTAGTTTGGCGGTTATTTTAAAATGTTGAGACTGATTTGTGTTCGTATACTATTTTACGGTAAAATAAAGTTTTTTTAGTTAACTTGGTAAAAAATTGTCTTGCAAAAAAATTGGTAAAATTTTTATCAAACTTTATTGAAAACTATGTAAATAAATGCCAAATGAAAATTACCTGTCCTGTCCCTTTTTTTCCGATGTTATTTCTTAGCTGTTTCGAAGAACAACTTTTAAAGAAAATATTAAGCATTTAGACCAAACAAATTGCTATAATCCTTGTATGTGTTCGAAAAATTACAATACCCGGTAAAAAACCGTCGACGGTCTTCTTGGTCTATGGCTATATTGACTCGCTTGGTGAAGCTGAGCAAGAAAATATATATTTATAACAAAGCCGAAAATGTCTTCTTCACTGCGTAAAAAGCTTTTGACTAAAACTAAGTACTTATATTACCCTCTGCCAGTGTGTAAAAAAGCGCATAGAGCGAAATTTTTAATTTTTTTTAAAGAAAAAAAAATGCACCTGCTAAAGAAATGTTTATAGTTAAGTTAAAATCTTCAAAGTTTTAAACCTACTTTAAGCAAACCATGAAGTCGAGAAAACGTGCATAAATGTTTTGAAGACAGGACTTTTAATTTTTTTGTTAAGAGTCACTTACTATATCATAATAAACAAAAATAAATAACACAGGTCAAAAACGATAGACTTGCAAAAGGTGCAGGCTCAAACGTGCAAAAACACGTTTATATAGACTATTCTAAGCACAACTGCATATGTACTTAGTTTTCGTTCTTAACTCATGGTATTTGCGGTATCACGTTTTAAAAAAAATCACAACATTTAATCGATTGATTCAATATACATATATACAATACTATATATACAATATTTGTTTTGTGGGTACTTCACTGCATTGAGACGTAAATAACTTTCTTTAAATCTGTATTTAACTTTCTTTATTATAGTTTGTAAAATAAAAGTTTTTCTTGTTCTTGTAGTGTTGTTCGCCTCTGGGGGGTAGGTGCAAATATTTTTAAGGGACAATATATCTTTTGAAAACGCCCTTTCTTACTACCCAACATTTTTTTTGTATTTTGAAAGATTGTACACAATAAATCATTTTTGGAAATAGAGGTGAACAACACTAGAAGAACAAGAATAACTTTTTTTTCACTAAAGATGTTAAAGGAATTAAAATGCAAATCTAAAGAATATGCATCTATTATGCGTCTCTATAAAGTGTAGTACTTACTCTCGAAGTTATTTACAATCAATTGATTAAATGTAACGATTTCTTCAAATCGTGTTATCATAAATACCACTCTTTAAGAACGAAAGCTATGTATGCAGTTGTGTTAGGATAGTCTATTTCAACATAATTTAAAGCCCAAAGGGCTGCACGAAAAACAAGTTCGCGCTGTGCAATTAAAATCTTCAAAAATTAACCTGAGATCAATAAATTTTTTGTAGGACATTGAACTTAAAATAACTCTTTAGTTGCAACGAAAAATCTAAAAAAAACCGCTTGGTGACTTTTTGCGAGGCTGCACTCATAAAAATATTTTTCTACATTTTAGAAAATGTCCTTAAGACCATAAGCAACCCAAAAACTTTTTAAACATTTAAAAAAAAAATTTTGTTTGTGTTTTTTAGCATTTTACAATTTTTCAACTTCAAACAAATGCAGCAGCAGCTACAACTGCTACAACAGCTGCAAATGCAACGATCTTAATTTTTGGACTTTCTCGAATTAGAAAAACCAGGAAAGCGAATAACGGCATTTTGAACTAAAGGTGGTCTTTAAGAGAAAAATATTAATCTGAGGCTTATGGTACAGAAAAATTAAATTGTGCATTAAAGGCCGGGTAAATACCCGGTAATTAATACCAAAAAAACCAATTGAAATTATTGATTGTAACATTTTTTTACATAAAAATACAAAACCAACACTCTGCTACAAAACAATTTGTTTTCAATGTACTTCTTATGGCTAAAAATGTCCACTACACTTTACGATTAATTTTAGTTAAATAAAATATGTCCAGAACAGTTCTTAAAAAAAACGGTGTACCTACATTTAAGAATGTACATATATGATAAGACATTTATATATTTATACACTACAATCGTGTTTGCTTACGACATACTTACTGCCCTTCTTTAAAAAAAAGGCATACATTTGTACATTTACATTACAATTTTTTACATTTACGGACGAATATACAAATGGACAAACATTGGCAACGTTTACAATATACCCTCTACCACTAACGAGTATAACAAAACACTGCGAATCGTAGCTATATTTATTTATTTAAATATAGTATGTTACATATGTAGTTTTTTTAGATTACTAACAAAATTATTATTTTTTTTTTAGGTTCAAAAAATACTTTTTTTTATTGTTTGTTTTATTTGAGCAACTCGATCTATGAGTTAAGCAAGACATACACATTTAGTAGGCCTTAAATAACACATTTTTTTTTGTTTTGTTTCAATCAACCATAAAGTCGAGCGACCAAGCACCTGTTATGCTGAACTCCCTGCCTTGGCGAAAGGTGTCAGCACATGGCACAAGGGGCGTACCTGTCCACCACCACCGCCTCTACCCCTGGCCGGGTCCGTGACTGGGTGACTAACTGACAGTTTTGCGTGCCTAATTGTTAGAGGAAGTAGGAAAACATTTCGTTGCACTGCGGTTGTCATGGCAAAGAAGCGTGCTCCAAAAAAAAACAACACCAAAATATGTACACTGTGGACTAAGTAAAATTAACAATGGCAAATTGAATAAGCAAAAACAAAAACCAATTACAATGTGGTCTAAGTAAGATGCGCTGTTAACAATGGTAAATGGAATAAGCAAGTTAAGCAAGGGTAGGTATATTAAAATAGAATAAATCAGAATAAAACTGATGGCGGTGGCGTTAACCCGTTAGAAACGGGGAGGCCAAATAAATCTTCCACCTTGGATAAAGTATTTCCAAAAAGAAAAAAAAAAAACGGCACGATAAAACTGATTCCAAACTGTTAGAGGGTTAAGCTCTGGAGAGGCATAAAAAAAAAGTGCACTGAAAAGTACAATTTCGAAATTGCTTGAAAATTTTCTGCGTCTTTATTGTCCGCACAGTCGGTCCGATAGCGTTTGAAAAAATCCAACATACTCTTTAAGCCTTTAATTAAGCGAACTAAGTCATTTAAGTTCCATTTAGATTATTAACAAACTAAATATCTTGGGTTGTTAAATAGCTGTAGGTACTTTTAATTTTTGAACAACTTTGTCCTTTTCACACGACTGTCTAAAGAAGTTATGACGAATTTGAAACGAAAACTGTTGGACAAAACTTGGTTTTATTTGCGGAAACTTTATAACTACGGTAAGCTGAAGACACAAATTTGTGCATTCGGGTTAAAACCGCGTATATCTTGGGATATGAAGCACATTTGACATTTTGGCAAGCTTCTTAAAATTCCTATAACGTAGTATACCATTGTTGTTTTAAGCCATTGGCATTCGAAGTTTTGACGTACATTAAAACAAACCTACAATTTTTTTCCAAGGTAGAAACTTAAAAAATTTTTGGTCATAAGTGACGGCCGAACTTAAAAATTCTAAATACCGTTAATAAATTGAAAAAGTTTGTGAGTACACTAATGACATTAAATTTCAGTAAAAATTTTAAATTTTTCTGAATAAAGCATTTCACATGATTTACGCGGTTCAAACATTTCGATGCACAAATTTGTGTCTTTCGTTCAACAACTGATTTAAAATCTTCCTCTCACAGTAGAGTTAAGGGTTATACTGGATAGACATTTTATTTATAAGCATAATTTGAAAATTTAAATTTTCAAACACAGTAGGTGAGAACCTGAAAAGGATATTTCAAAGAATACGCCTTATTCGGAAACAGCCGATTATTGAGACATTGGGTCCGAGTGGGCCGAGCGGTTTACTGAACTGTAAGCGCGTTTTCCTCGAAACTACATTTTGTATTGGTATATATACAGTTGCGGTCAAAATAATAGCACTATTTAGACCTTTTAAAATGCAAAAAAAGCTAATTTAAAAGCAACTTAAACAATTTTTATTTTTATTTTCTTAAAGATAATACTATAAACTAAGTGGGACTTATATTCAATACGCCCTTTAACATTAGTTTTATATTTTTAAAAAATTTTAAAGTAACTCGTTAAAAAAATAAGTTTAAACTTTTTAGTTATAAAACTGGCTCAGTAAAAAAAAATATTTTCAATCCTATGTAAAGTACAGATCACCGAAACTTTATAGTAATTTTCACAAAACTCTATAAATTTTATTTGATATTTATTTTAAGAGGTGAAATTCGGCAACTAGTTTACATTTTTTATTGTCTTTGATAAACTGAATACAAATTAAATACTTTTGTTTTGTGATTGTGTTTATTAATAAGTAAGCTTTATCAAATTATTAAAAATAAAATCCTGTTTTGCTTTGAAAGTATGTTTTAACATCATTTTATGTTCCCTCAGTGCTATTATTATGACCGAAGCTGTATATAATATATATATAATTAATACAAAAATCCATCGCGTCTGCCTCGGAAAAAACAAATCGTCAGTTTATTATTTAAAAATTTTTACGTAATTTAATTTTTTTTTTTCGACCCGATAAGACATATTTTTAATGAAGAATTTGCTAATTTTTATTGTATTACAAAAACAATTAACAGTTAGCGCTTTACGCCAAAATAAAGTTTCGTTAAGTTCAGTCAGATCGATCGGTACTATTCTTAGCTAAAAAATCAAATTGCGGTTTGAATCAACAAATATAATGGAATTAAAATGATATGGCGACGTTAAGCTAAAACCCCCTCTATTTCTTCTTCAAAAAATCATCGTTTGCAGGACAGTATTATTCAAAATGTTGGCACTGATGCGCCAGCTTTTATGTTAAATCGAATACGTTTCATTAAACTTAAACATTACCCAAATTAAAAGAATTAAAGCAATGTACTTCACCGTTATCACAAGCACCAGTCTCAAAGCAATATCTTTGAACTACTATATTATTTTTTTGGACACACCTTCGTACCACATTTTCCTACAGCACACAAATTGCGATTCTAAACGGCCAGACGTCAACGGAAGTTTGTTTTTTAAATACACAACTTAATAGTTTGCAATATATAGTTGTGTATTTAAAAAACAAACTGAAATTTATTTGTAGGTACTTTATGAAAACATGAATTAACACAAAATTAACATTTAAGAAATTACGCTGATACTGGAAAAAAAAGATGCGGTCAACGCAGAATTCTTAGTAATCCTTCGATTTAAATGTTTAAAACGCCACGAAAAATTGACTTTCTAAACTTGCAAACGACTTGCGCTATGAAGTTATAAATAGTTGTCTTCATGTTACTTGTGGCAGTGGTTCTGCAGACTTTAATAATAACTACTGAACTTTAATGGATTTTTGTAGGTCAAACAGCAACCATTACAATTTAGTTGTTTTTTAAAACGCTTCAGTGCCGATATTTGATAAGAAAAGTGCACTTGCAAATAATTTATACTCAACAAAAAATTTAATTTTTAAATTTTGTTTTTATAAAAAAAGTAAACAAGTTCCATTTCATTCAAATCTTGTTTTGAGCTCTAATCCCAGCGTAGTGAAGTTATCTGGCATATTTAAATTGTTTAACTTTTACAAAAACTTCCGGCTAGGCCTGTGAATAATTGTTTCTTTAGCTGTTTATCAAAAAATTAGAAGTCTTGCCGAGCTTATCAGGGTCCCGTCTCCGAGGTTCAACGTAATAAAACCACTGCAATGCGTTGTGCCCCGCCTAGACACCACGCCCCCTCCCTTCCCACTTCTCTTAACAACATTATGCGACACGGTGTCTAACTTAGGGTCTGGTAAGTGGGTGATCAAACAATATAAAGGCGACTCTTACGTGGGATTTTACACTCGCTCCAGAAAAATTCTCTACAGCTGTTAACATGTCATTTGATTAGTGCATTCTCGATACTTTCCAAAATGGTTCGCGAACTTCTTACTTGAGCAAGTTGGTAAATGTTTTGCCAGTGTAAATATTAATATAAGCTGAGCCATATAAAACACTGTCGTAAGTAACTAGATGACTGACAAATATTTGATTAATAAAAGTTGTATAAATAGATTCCCAAGGACAGTAACAATTATCACTTTAATAACAAGTGTACCCTTTAAGAATTATTTTTAATTAACAGGTTGAAAAGACCCATGTTTATTTCACAAGAAAATGCTGTTAAAAGACTTTCAAAAAAATAAAATAGAATTAAAAACCCGAAACTTTTTTTTTTAGTCAAACAAATTTGGTTATTAACATATTTATACCTTTATTATAAAAATCGCGAAGATCGGTTGACTTTATCCTATAGCTGCCATAATAATGATAATTTAGGGGGTTATTTTTAACGACATTAAGTTTTTGACTTACAAAAGATATAAAAAAATTATAAACAAACTCTTAAGCGATCACTCGGAAAGCTTTTCCTCAACTACCCTTTCAGGGTATTATAATTTTAGTCTAATGTTTCTAACGCACAAAAGGAGGCATTTTTGACCCTATAAAGTATATACAGCGAGACCCCCGGGCCCTAATTTTCTTTCTGCGTTCCTGAGTTTATATATTCTTTGTCAGCGTCAACAGACGAGTCGATATAGTCCATGTCCGTCAGTCCGTCTAACTTTTTCGGCAAGCTTTTTCGCTCAGTGTATAACCTATAAACACTAACTTATCTATTTTTAAGTGTGGGCAACCCTCCCGAAGAGGGTTGGAATTTACATAGAGAAGGGGTTGGACATTCGGTTGGAATTTGGGCGGAACGGTTTCTGTGGCACCCCCGTATATAATGTTTATAATGTTCGAATAATTTTTTTTTTCTGAAAAATTTTGTTTGCCCATTGAAAAAACGTTTTTAAATTTTCTCAATCTTTTTTTTATATTCAAGCAAGTCTATTTTAAATAGCTGCCATACAAATGTTTGCATAATGTACTGTTTCAGAAAACATTTTTGCTCAGTGTAGGATCTATGTATATATCCTATAGCTGCCACACAAATCGAATAATTTTTGAGTTTCCGTAAACGTTTTAAAAATTTCACCAAAATATTTTTTTTGTCAAAAATTTGGCTCTTACAGAATTCTTCCACTTCACAAAATGGGACTTCTGTTAGCTTTCCTTCTCGTTTAGTTTGAAATGATTATGTGGTCAGTTAGGATGTACACCGCAAATCAAGTTTTTTTAATATTTAAAGATTACACAGGCCGACAAAATTTTCATGTTGACAAAAGGTTTATAATTTTCCAACTTGAGTAAAGAAAAACCGTTTACCCTTTTGAACAGCTGAATGAAAAAGAAAAAGCCTATAAGTTTAAAGAAAGCTTAGACATTACTCTTTAATATCCAATATCAAAAAGTAAAAGTATTCAAGATTTACCTTTTTACAAATTCGAAAATATTTTGCCTTTGATTTGATACAGTAATTCACATTACCCCAATATCCCCTCATAAACTGTTCCCAGTTGCTAAATTATCATGTATCCACTTTTTATTTTGGATATTAAAGAGTACAAGCTTTCTTTTAATCCTATATAGGCCATTTTCTTTCATCGCTTTCCATTTACAGCTGTTAAGAAGTGAAAAGCTGTTTTGGACCTTAACCTCATGTTGCTGAAAATAGAGCCAATCAGATATTTTCAAGGTCAGAATCGTATTAAAACCTATAAGAATCGCTACCATCATTTAGCCAACAAAATTTTGCCCTGTGTTATTGTTTTTAATCGTTATCATAGTGTTCTGTTTAATGTGTATAATTCTGTTTAGCCATAAGTGAACACAGTGGTTCCACCTTACTTGTACTTTATAGCTCCATCATTACTTTTTATACATTAACTTATAACAAAAATTACAGTCAAGTGTACAAACCCACATTTTTAGAAAAATTTTCAAAGAAAAACGGTCAGAACATACAAAAACTTAATATTTATCTACCATCAAGAAAGGGAGGTATCGCTACTGGGTTCGGATACAGCCGACCGATTTTAATATAATAAAAAAAATGTGTTTTTGCAATTATGTTTTAAAACTACGACTATTTTACTATTTTTCATAATACCTATTTTTATAATAGCTTCTTTTAGCCCCTCGCCCATCAATTTCTATTTTTAAAAGCCGCACGCATAAATTAATTCTTGTTTTTTAAGTATTTTCCTAGTGACAATATATAGCCACAAACGACGACTTGATTTATGAGTGCACCGGTAGTTTGAATGGGCATTTGTGAAAAAAAATATGTCGAACAAATTTTTTAATAGGTTCACACATGTTCGTGAATGCGAAAATTAACAGGCGATTGAGAAACAAATAAATCAAAACGGGGAAAAAACCAAACGAGGGAAGGTAAGATAAAGAACAAAGTATGGTTCCGCGTGGTTATTACTTTAATTAAAATTGGACTTTTTTGCTTGGCTTATCAACTTCCATGTCACATGATTACTTAAAGAAAACGTAAAAAAAAAATTATAATCATAGCCAGTAAGCGATTTATCAGTAAAGGTCAATACTATTTTTCTAAGCAAAAAACCTTTTATTCGGACAATTTTAATTTTTTTTAAATTTGTTTGACAATATAGAAATAACCACAATTTCACCTATATCAAACAAAACCACTGATATAACATTTTATGATGATAATAACTTACAAAACAAAATCTAAAAATTTTTTTATTAGTTTTTAATTCAGAACGCTGACTTTGAAATCTTTATTTACAAGGCTTTATTTTGTGCAGTAAGCTAGTAAATAATAGATTTTGGGCGTGGGAAATCCAGCTTTTTCCTGCTTTTCCGTCTTTTAGCTTGAGCACTGCAATACAATAAAAGCGGTTCCTGGACTCTAAAACAGCTATAAAGTTTTCTCGTTCATCGTGTGTATAAGGAACTTGCTTGAATAAAAGTTTGGCTGAACTTCCTAAAACAACCGACCTCTGATCTTTTTCAAATTTTTAGGATATAAGAACGATTGTGATTGTGGTTACAACCCTGTTTATAATCAATAACAATTAATCTTGCCTGACCAATTGCCATTTACATATTGTATCTGTCAGTCTGACCGGTTGGTTTTACACACTTTTTTCGGTCAGTGTAAAAGTTTTTAAATACTTTTTTCATTTTCAATAAGTAAACTGCCAATTGATTTTAAATAAAGCAAGAAAGTCGCAGACGTAAACAAACCAATGCTGATCCAATATTTTAAAACTTAAATATAGTATCTAAGTAGACCATTCGTACGCATGTATGTATGAATGAAATTAATTCCACAAGCAAGCGGAAACCCAAAGGAAGCTAAATTATGACCAACAATAAAAAGTTTAACAATAGCACCAGTTAGACATAATAGTCCAGATATAAAAAAAAACTTTTTAAGTTGTACGAGTTGTTTATCGAACTTACATCACACACACAGCGATGCAACTTTGGACTTTTCTGTCGCTGCGGATAATGATTTTGATAATTTTTTTCTTTTGTGGTTATTATTTGGTGGCCGCACGAATTCGAAATTTGATTTCTTTTGATTTGGCTCCGTTTTTTGTTTGACTTTTTGGCTGCTTTTGGGCGAAAATAAAAGAAATCGCGCTACTGCAGTGGTTGTTGCTGTTTGCTTTTGTTGTTCCGTTTTCTATGAATGAAAAAAACACCAAATAAAAGCAACAACTACATATTTATGTATGTACAACAACAAGAAGACGGAGGAAGGCGTGACGCGACAGCAGAAAATGAATCAGTGGGAGAACGGCAAGAAGCAGAGAAGTCAAATGAAACGGGTTTTTACATTTGTAGCATAGTGTGACTTTGGGAAAAAGAGATAAGCCAAGAATGTACGCTTAAAAGGAAAAGCTGCGCCGACTTTTGCACTGAACTGCTAAAAACACACACACACACACGGAGCCAGCTGATTTTTGGGCATGCCACATGCAGCGGCAACAACACTTGCACGGTGTTTCTCTCTTTTCTTCGTTTGGCCAGCAAATTTAATTTTTGTTGTTTACTTAGGCGACGCTTTCAAACACCCACACACACTCACTGCACCGAAAGTATTGCGCTTGCTGCAATTATTTTTGATCGGTCGATCTGAATTCATGAGCTAGCTTTCACCTGCTCGCTCCTTTTTGTTGCCTTGGTTTTTCTCGAATAGCTTATTTAATTCTCAGGCTGTTTTCCGACTGGCACGCGCGTCCGCCACCCGCACACCCGTTTCGCTCGAAGTCTCGTTGAACTGGCCGTTGAAAATAAATGCGACCGTTGTTTGTCTGATATGCAGTGTTGCCAACTTGGCTATTTTCTGTCCAGATCTGGCTATTCTGGAAAAGCAATTTTGGCTATTTTACAAAATAAAGTTGCTATTTTTAGCTATTTCTAATGAGTATTCCATCCAGCCTGACCAAATTGTATACTTTAAATACTTCCAGCGACATAGAATGTGGGTCGATCCACTGAACAGTATTTTAATGTACATTATTGGTCGACTTGTGAATGCTAGCTGCTGGGCGGTTTGCTTTGAAGTGCACTTGAGTGAAAATCGATAGCAATTTTATCTTGCCGGGGAACTGCTTTTTTTCAAAATATCAATCCCAAAAAAACATACCCTCAATATTTAAACAAGAAAACAATTATAAAGATCCTTAATTATTTGTAAAAAATTAAAACAAGAAATTAGTGTTGTAAAGTGCGCCAAATGTTAGCTTCTGTAGAGATGGAACTTAAAAAAATATCGATTGGAATTGGTATTCGGGGCGAATGTTAAAAGTCACATTTATTTTTTTTTACATTTTTAAACAATTTTTTTAACGTTTTTCTTCAACACATTAACCTTACAGACTTTCTTTTATTTAGACTACACGACAACTTTGAAATTTTAGGAAAAAAATACACGTAGAAAATATTTTTAAGCCAGTAAAGTCGGACATATTGAATGTTTTCAAATTTTTTGACATGCTCACTAAAAACCTCGATCCGCTACTGAATCAGTACATACGCTGGTATTCATTTGGTCAAGTGGGTAAATATTAAAGGCAACGCAAAGTTTTGGACAGAAGTGTTTTTGTATAAGGACTCTGGACGAAACAAACCGTATAATGATTCGACCTCGTTCTCTATCATGCTGCTTAGTTTACCTTGGTCTTAATTCATAAATTATTATTTCAGATACGGAATGCAACACGCTGGAAAATGTAGCTTCGATTATGACGTACCAAATAAGTGAGCTCGACAGATTGGTACGTATCTAAGTGCAGAGGAGGTTGCAGTAGACACCGTTTTGGAAATTTTTCTAGACGAATAATGTATTTTTAATGTAAAGCTATTCAATAAATGTTAATAATGTGATATTACAAATTTATTTATTTATATTAAAAAAGCGGTTTATTTTTGCTATTTAAAAAAACGTTAAGCTTTTTTTGGCCAACCAGTCTAGCTATAAACGACCACCGATTGTTGGGCAGCACTGCTGCTATGTTAAGTTTTCCCTGTTAAGACCATCGGGTAACGTGCCATTTGTATGGGGATATAACATTAAAAAAAACGCCGACCAGTGGTGTCACTTCCGCTTTTTTCCCGTCAGATGTAGATTTTTTTATGGTGTGATTGCGGCAAAAATTTGAAAAGAGCGTGTAGCAGGGATTTTAGATTTCTTCTAGCAAATTTATTGATCGATGTTTTTTCTGCACTACTCTTATTTTGTATTGTTTTGGTAATCCTTACATGAATAAAAAAGAACGTGAGGACATTAACATTACCGTGGTACAAAGGGAAAAGATCGAACTGCCGTTTTTATGAATTGGTTTAGTTGCTCTGCAAATGCCCTCAATGCCTTGGTCGAATGCCGACGTTGAGCGGGTTTTTAGGCAAGTGAATTTGGTAAGAACAAAAACTCAAAATAGCATTAACGTTGAAACGTTAAAAGCAATTTTTAGTATCTATTAGGTCTTTTACAAAATCATTTTTTTTAACTTTTCCTTTTTCTGGGACTGCTCTTTTTTTTGTTTAACTTTTTTAGTCGTTGATCCAGCTTTTTCTGCTCAGATAAAAATGACACCACTGACGCCAAGTTGCGGGTTACATAGGAGACAACATGAACGATGACATTCGGGCAAGAAGAGAGGAGAGCGTCGAACTCTCTCGAACTTAATGAGCGAGCATCATACATCTCGTTTTGAAAAACATAACTTTCAATGATTATATATAATACATGTTCGACTCAAACCAAAATGTTGGATCCAAACCTCACGCTCTCATACAACAGAGCAACAGCTATCTACATACATATGTTGTACTTCTCTTCCAAGTTATCTCTTTTATCAGTAATGTTATTTTAACAGTGCACCATGGTCCAAACCATGGTAAAACTAAATCAATCATATGTGAATGTTGAATTATATTTGTCAACGCAAACCAAGTTCAGCCTAAGTCACCTAATTAGGTAGCTAGAGGTACTCTAAGGGGTCATCCGTTAGTTGGCTCTGGGTATCGATCTCTACCCCTATCTCCTCTTTAATGGCTAATTCTTTGTTAGGATCCCTTGACGAGGTAGACCTGTGTTGAATTTTTATAATTATCCAAAGTATTTATGTACATATGTATATCGTATCCAAACTTTCGGTGTTTCTCGAAAAATTGATAGACATAAAGTTTTACTTTACAAAATATTTACTTTTAAATAATTAACAAATACTTAACAATCACGTAGACCTCACAATCGTACACTCTGCAAATCTAACACATATGACAGTATTTATTTGCGATACTCGAAGAGTAAGCAAATACTGTAAACGATCAAATGTCTGTCTGTCCGTCTGTCCGTCCGTACAAACGTCGAGATCTCGGGAACTATAAGAGCTAGAACCACCAAATTTTGCACACAGACTTCTATAAGCAAAGCGCAGATCAAGTTTGTTTCAAAACCGGACCACGCCCCTTTACGTAACAAACCGGGAAAAACTCGTGGTGTCCACATTTTTAATGCAGAAAAAGTGGCCCTTATAAATGTTGTTCGTATTGAAAATATCTACCCAAATACCCAAATTTTTAAAATCGACCATTTTAAGAAATTTTGTATACAACGTTGAAAATTTTATTGCCCAAAGTAGGCAAAACATTTTGAAGAGGGCGCAAAAACGGTTTTTAAAGGGCAATGAGTATCGCAAATCATATAGTCGGGAAACCCGACTATAGCGTTCTTTCTTGTTTTTTTTTGTGGTAAGACATGCAATCAATTACTACCAACAATAAAGTCTTTACCTGTCAGGTATTTACGTAGCGGAAATTTAAACTCAAATGATGATGGCTGGTCAAGAAAGTGCTTCAGCTAATCCTGCGATATCAGACTAGTGATAAGGTTTTTCATAATGTACATACCTATCCGCAAGATAGTTAAACAATTCGTTTAAAGAGCTGTTACTTATAAGAATTCCTTTTTGAAAGGGCAAACTCGTTTTACCATTTGGTACTATTATTTGGGACACAACATGGGACATTTGACTTAAAATCTGTCGCTGAAGATTATTTCCAAAGGGCTGTTTTGTTGGAATAATGTTAGATATTGACAGCTTTAAGTTTAAAATGTTAAACCAGTCATTTACCAATTGAGGTACACATCCAAGCCCAATGAAAAGCAGGGCCTAATTGCACTGGGTGTTGAATTTGAAATATGCTGAGTGGCCAACTTGACGTTTTGTCTTTCTGAAGAGCGCACGTTAAGTGGTCATCTGTTACTTTCCACATAATAACAAGAAAGAGCGCTATAGTCGGGTTTCCTGACTATAAGATTTGCGATACTCATTTGCCCTCTTTAAAAAATCAAAACGAGAAAAAACGATAGAGTCGCCACCTATTGTGGAGCTACATTAACTACGTTTGTAGATTTTACATTCACAAAACACGTGTATGTAAAGTATGTATGTAGACTAGATTTAAGGCATAGCAAAATGCTCTATCGGGGGTGCCACAGAAACCGTTCCACCCGAAGTAGGTTGGAATTTACATAGAGAAGGGGTTGGACATTCGGTTGGAATTTGGGTGGAACGGTTTCTGTGGCACCCCGTATAACTTCTTTATTATTTATAAGAGCACAAAATGGTTCGGAATGTAGTAAGACAGTGCACATAACATTATATTTTTTTTAAAACCGTAACGATTGCATAAAAATGAGAGCGCCACAGATTTTCGCGGTTTGTGGGCGGTAAAAGAGGCGTGGTCAAGTTTTGAAACAAACTTGATCTACGCTTTGTTTCTAGAAGTCTGTGCCCAAAATTGGTGGTTCTAGCTTTTATAGTTCCCGAGATCTCGACTTTTGTACGGACGGACAGACGGACGGACGGACAGACAGACTTTTGCACGTTTACAGTATTTGCTTACTCTTCGAGTATCGCAAATAAAAAGGTCGGACAATATCGTTGACGATTCCGACGACATGAAATCCTACCATTTAGAGCCTTTCAATGAGCTTGTACAATGTAAATAGGTCATTGGCTTATCAAAGTCGAAATAAATCGGATGTTTCCAAAGCTTCCGCAATCCTTGAACTATTGCGACTTCAACGTACTCCCGTGGCTTTTGCACCGCTTCCAGAGAGTAATACTACTCGTAGGTTCGGGTTACTTTCATCTCGTTTAAATACAAAATACATATTTTGTCCTCCTCATCCATGTCCATGGCATTTTTACAAAACTTAAAGTGCCTGGCTGTATGTCCACGCCGTACAACAACCTGTGAAAAGTGGACAAGGATAGAAATGGAAATGCAGACAAATCGCATTCGAGTTGTCATCTCGATTCCTTTCAACTCTTTTACCGCCGCTCTCAAGTGTTCTGATTTGATTTACTGTAAAACCTGTATTTAGGGAATCTTAAGGCGTCTATTTGTTTTTCTAACGTATCACGAATCTTTTGCAAACACAAATTTTCCCAAGACAATGCAGAACCAACTACTTTTTGTCTGCAACTTAATCATGCTAATAACCATAAAACATACTCTGTTTGCGAGCTAAAATCAAAATCATTGTTGGCACAAGCTGACGACATGTGTTATATGAACACTTGCTTAAATTCTGGTTGCTCTAACTTCTGTGGTACAGCAGTTAGCATTAGTGGTCTCCGATTTGTTGTGCTATCTGAAAAGTC
This sequence comes from Drosophila oshimai, assembly GCA_018150695.1. Lineage (NCBI taxonomy): Eukaryota > Metazoa > Arthropoda > Insecta > Diptera > Drosophilidae > Drosophila > Drosophila oshimai. Next base: position 883,219 of record JAECWM010000061.1, on the reverse strand, counting down.
GGAATCCTTGATATGTTTGCCACATATTGTACTTGTACTGGAAAATTGTACTCCGGTGCTCCTTGACCACAACTTTTTTTGCCTTTTCGTCTTTTGGTGCTAAAAACTGTTGTCCAGAGGCTTAGACCGACAGAGCACACAATATTTTGTATAAATATTTATACCTAAGAAGGTATCAATTATACGGTATGCAATTATACCATAGATGTTATGTAACAAAAATAATGTGCTTGATAATTTTTTAAACCGTAATTTCCATCATTAAAATTTGTTTATTATTTTAAAATTACACACATATGTACATACACAATAACACATTAAAAAATTTAAGCACAAATGAATTTTTTTATTTTTAATTTTAAAACTTTGTAAATTATTGAAAAAAAATTGAAAATTCTAGAAAACTGTCGTTGCTTACAGCTATTTGAAACATTAATAAAAGTTTCACACATTACTTATACAACAAATAAAAGATATAATAAAGGAATTATATTAATCTAATTTTTTGTATTTTAAAACGAGCAAAGATTATTTCTTTTATTTTAGAAAAATAGTACCTTTACTATGTGAATAAATCTTTTTTTAAATTAAATTATCTGATCAGGGCTAGAGGAGGAGAAACATCGCTAAAGTCAATGTTTGACTGGGTATCAACGATGTTTTTCCATCTCGTTTCTGCACAGATCATTGCAAAGGAAAGCCGGATAAAATGTAAGTACATTTTCCTTTTTTCCTCATAAATTATTCATAGATTATTAAAAGTTTAGTGTTGGTTGCTTTGGTGGTGTTGGTTGCTTCTTGGAGGACGTGGAAATGGACAGATGTATGAAAAGTAAGTTATTAAACACCCAAATTGTGCTGCACACATGTATGTACATACGTACATATAGGGTAAATCGGACATGTGCCCCGCGGGACAAGTGCCCCACTTTGTTTATTGTTATCATGCATCAATAAGATGCACCGCCATCTCGGGAAAACTTGTTTAAGTGTCAAAATGAAAAACTTGTGTGAAAATTCGTACTTTTAAGTTAATTCACAATTTATGAAACCATACGCAGTAAATTTTTTAGCGATTCAAAAATGTTTGATATTTCATCGTCAAAATGTCAACAGACGTCAGATGAAGTTTTAAAACCTTCCTTTGTACAAGATATTTAGCAGATAACTATTTTTACATTTACTGTTCGCCAATATTTTTTTAATTAATAATTTTCATATGCTATGCAATCGGGACAAGCGCCCCACTTGTTCTCGGGGACAAACGCCCTACTGATAATCTGGTTTGAGCACTTTATGTTGTAAACGTTGTTATTATTTATTAACAAAAATATTTTATATGGTGTTTTTACATAATTTACAATTGTTTATTAATGTTTTTTTGTATAAATAAAATTTTTCGTATTGTGATTCAATTTTGGTACCTCGATCGACAAATTCAGTCTTTTATTTTTATTATCTTTAAAAACCAGATCTGTTATTTTTATCATTATTATTAAGTGTTGATGTGTGTTAGAAAGTACCGTAGAATCAATGTAATGGCTTTTTCGAGTTGTTGTTTGCAAAATAATTTAAATCCTAAGCATAAAAGCGGGGCTTGTCCCTGAAGATTTAACTAGCAAATTTGCTCTTTTTATTTAATCATCCCACAGAAAGCTTGTAAAGTAAAATTTTATTAATAAAATTTTTTTTTTTTTTTTGAATTTTATACTCCACCTAAAAAAATCAAAAAAGCCCTCTAAACATATTTGTGAAACAACCATTTCGATTTTCAAAAACGTGGCACATGTCCCGTATTTACCCTAAGCATGTATGTACACTTTTATGTGCACATATTTATTTTTGCACCGAATTTAACATTTTTTTTTACAGGAGCAGCAGAGGAAAATGTGGTGAATCAAAAAAAAAAAGAAACGCGATGTTTCTGTGGCGTAAGATCATTTCAACGTTAAAAATTAAACAATTTTTTGAAACATTATTTGAAAGTTAAAATAAACTTTAAATAACAAAGAAACAATTGTGTTTGAAAATTATTTTTTATTCTTGTTCGATGTCCAAAAAAATCCATGTTTTTCACCAAAAATACCATCGATGCAAGGTAGGTGCAAGGGCGCGGGTAACGAGAATCTGATAGTCGGGAAACCCGACTATAGCGTCGTTTCTTGTATTTTTTTCTTATTTTGCTTTCAATTGGTTGAAACATTTAACCTAAGGTGCCATTCGATAACTTAAAGACTACAATTAGAAAATTAAACATTTTCTGCTGCAAAACTTTGTTTTTGTTTTGACCTGTATTATTGGTAAAAAGTTGGTTTAACTGAAAATTATTGTTTGGATAGATTGTTTGTAGATTTGTAATCGAAACGTTGTGTTTTTAGTTAAATTTACTGTTGCTGAAAGTAAATTGCACTAAAATCAGCCGACTGTTGTCGGTTCGAGCTTTTAAAGCGATGAATTGAGAATAAGAACAGGACTTCAACAAAAATACTGAACAAATTTCGTATTTCGTATATAATTTTTAAACATTTTTCGACTTCGACCTATGACAGGTCTGATTACCGTGTTGAAAAAAATAAAATTAATTTTTTTTAGTTCAGCATTTGAAACAAATTTTTTAATATTTTGGGCAATTGTTATCCTTAAAAAACACTGTGCGTTGTTTTAGATACCAGCCTTTATTTTAGCTTCGCACTTGTCCCTGTTTCTACGGATATACCAGCGGTGTGGGCAAGTTTGTAGAAAGATACGATTTTTCCATGGAAAAAAATATAAATGCAAAATAATAATTCTTATTACTCGTTGAGTAAAAGAGAATACTGTGAACAGAAACGTCAAGATTTCGGAAACTATAAGAGCTAGAACCACCAAATTTTGCACACAAACTTCTACATACAAAAGCGCAGATCAAGCTTATATTGAAAATATCTGCACAGATATCCAAAAAATTTTTTTAAATCTGGCCAGTTTTAAGAAATTGTGTTACAATTTCGTTAAAAATGTATTGTGCTTGAAAGCGGGAAACCCGGAACTTGGCGCTAAATAAATTTGTAAATAAATACTTTCAATACACAAATATTTATAAAATGATTGCGTAATCTTTGGCCAAGAGCCCTGCCCTCCCCATGTAATCTAACATTATCATTTCCTTGACCCCTTCCTCCCCCATAGGTGATATCGTAACATATGGACAGCCCCTTACTTACAACATTGCACGGATATGAAAGAAACATATTTTAAAAACTAAAAAAACTATGACAATAGATGGTTTAAAACAGAAAAACGATATAGAAATGGCGCAACATCCGCGAACTTTAACTACCTTATTATTTGAAACTAAGACGAGAAGTAATATACCCCTGCAGATAGAGAATACAGAATTCCGTAATTGATAAGCTAAAGTAATTAACCTAATTTTTGGAAAAAAAATACATTTTAGAGAAATTTTACGTTGATAGATTATACACCAAGCGGAAAGATACGATTTTTTTGTGGAAAAAAAATAGAAATGCAATCTAATTATTCCCATTACTCGTAGAGTAAAAGAAAATACTGTGAATGTTGCAATGTCTGTCAGTCCGTCCGTCACTCCGCACGAACGCCGAGATCTCAGACTACAATACAACGCAGATAGAGCTTGTTTCAAAAGTCGACCTTTTATCGCCCACAAACCACTTAATTCTGTGGTAACCACATTCTCCATGCTAGACGAAAGTGCCCGTTGTTGTTTGTATTGAAAATATCTACACAGATATCTAAAAATTGAAAAATGAAAATCTGGCCAGGTTCAAGGAAAATGCCTTAAAAATGTATTGCGCTTGTAAGCATGCCACACTTTTTTTTAAGAGGGCTAGCGACTCGTGTTTTTTTTTTGTTTCGTTTATTTGTTTTAGTTAAGATCTTTTAGAAAATTAAATGCAGATTTTATGAACGTCAAATAGGGTTACTTTTATTATGCGTCTCAATAAAGTGGAGTAACTAACCACTTACTAAGATATAAGGTTTGTGTTAAAACTATATGACACCCCGAAAACTTTTGTTTCAGTCCTCGCCAAAATCCAGTTTGTCACGGTGAGAGAAAATTTTAAATGCAGATGGAAAGAACAAAGGGTAATGTGTAAAAGTGAGCCATCATTACTGGAGAGATCATCTCCTGGAAGATAGACCGATGGATTTCCTAAAAATGCTCACTATTTTGCTTAGTTGCGTCTGTATCAAAACTATTCCTACCCTTTGGTTTTTCTCCCAACTGATGTTGGACAACCAAATTTTGTTTTCAGAAGTATAAATACATGTGCTAAAAATTACGATATAATTCTACAACCTTGTGTCTATGAATTTTTTGATATCCGACTTATACCGGCGTGCCACAGAAACCTTCGACGGTTTTTTCGGAAATACGAACCGTCGGTGCTACAAAAACGGTTTCAAACTGGTTCTTTAGACTATCGATTCGGAAAACAGACAGGGCTGACTTCCTATTTTTATTTGGCATTCATTTAGGCGAATTTTTACTTTTTTTTGCAACACAATAACAATAACTAAACAAAACACTGCGCATAAAACATAACAAACAAAATAGTTCAAAATTTTAAGTTGACCGCCAAACCAAACAATAAAAGCCCCCCCCTGTACTAGATGGCTGTTCTTGAGCAGCCGCTACAAGAAACCAGTTCCCCAGAGTGAATCCTTTTGCGAAATCGGCGTTTTTAAATATAAACATCAAGAGCTCGGTGGCTTGCTTTTTAAACAACATTTAGTCAATAATATTTAAAATTAAACATTTTACTTCTTCTTCGTAGAAAAAAAACTCAAGCCGGTATTTTTTGCCACACGCGGTCTCACTTTTTTACAACGCACGCTTTGTTTTTATAATTTGATTTTATTGTTTTATTTTCATTTGAAATTTTGACACGCTGTAGTTATTGTTATTAGCAATAGTCTAGCGTACCATAACAATAATAACAATAAATATTTCAAATATATAAAGTGATCTAAAATTTGGTATTTTCTATTTCGAGCAAGTTGGCATTTTGGTTGTTTGGACGGAACTTGGCCGAAATGGCACAAGCAATTTTTGAAGTGACGGTTTTGGAAAATGATTAATTTAAAAAATAAAAAGATCAAAACATAAAAAATTTTGTATGCAGATAGCACATACAATTCGTTAACCTTGTTTTGAATACGTTTTGATTATTTATAAAAACGTGCATGTATGCTTATTTCATAAAACTGTCGTTTAAAACTCGGGAGAAATTAGACGGTTTTGGCACCGACGGTTTTGTTTTGGGTTAGAACTTGGTTGGACTTCGGGAGGAACGGTTTCTGTGGCACTCCCGATAATAATTTTAAACGTCTGTGGTAAATTAGGTGGCCCAGGGTCCTTTTTTGGTTTCGATTAAGGCCCTAGCATTCAGGGGAATAAAAAAAAACTATTCAAATTCTCGACTTTTTGCTGTCAAAATCTGGAAAAAGTGTTTTTTGGTCACTGCTAATGCCATTATTAGGAGAACCATACGGTACAAAATTCTTAATTTGTTAATTAACTTGCCCCTAACCATCCTACGTAAGGCTGCATCATTGGATTGGCAAGAAAGCACATGACATGGACGAGCCAGTGAAATAAACATCAACCCGCTCATTTAATGCTAATAACAGCTCTTTCCCATAGTACTCTACTTTTTCACTGGCTCTTCCATGTCATGTCACCTTTTGCAAAGTCTCATTTTGTCAACCTGTGTTATGTATCGTGCGTTTAATTATTATGATAACCTTATTAGTTAAGTTTTCACAGACTGTTAAAGTTTTTTGCAGTTAGTGGTTCAAATACATACAATTAAAATAGTAATAATATTAACATTTTTAATGTAATTGTAGGGGAGACCGGGGCTAGTTGGTGCCCGGGGCAAGTTGGGAATCAGCATTTTTAGTTGCTTAAATTACACTACTGCTGTCATCTGTTTATGGCGTATGTGCACTGTGTATACCAACTTAAAAACAAAGTTTTATTGAAATGGTGTCGATATTGCGTCGAATATAAAAGATTATCTGTCTTTGACAGCAAATTTATACTATTTCACATCCATAAATGTTGTGTTTTTTCTACCATTTAACGTTGTTTTTTCTAATTCTATGGAACTTTTTCGATGGGGTTAGTTGGCACCCTAGATTAATTCCTTGGCGAGTGCCAATCAATTAATGTTGTGTAAACAAACAAGAAATTATCCCGAATCACAATAATTAATCTTTTACTTTTTTTGAAACTTAAATTTCGTATATTACAAATTTACCAAACTGGTTTTCCAGACGAGAACTTACAAAAGAGAAACAAACAGAGGAACCGAAGAATCCGTAATGAAATTTATAGTTTTATCCCTTATCAACGTATAAATGACTATTACTATCCAAAGTACAGTAATAAAAACTATTTATACAAGGAAAAGTCTTTTTATTTGCGATACTCGGAGAGTAAGCAAATACTGTAAACGATCAAATGTCTGTCTGTCCGTCCGTCCGTCCGCACAAACATCGAGATCTCGGGAACTATTAGAGCTAGAACCACCAAATTTTGCACACAGACTTCTATGAGCAAGGCGCAGATCAAGTTTGTTTCAAAACCTGACCACGCCCCTTTTTACGCCCACAAACCGGAAAAAACTTTGTGGTGTCCACATTTTAAGTGCTAGAGAAAAGTAGCCCTTACAAATGTTGTTCGTATTGAAAAATCGTACCCGAATATCTAATCTAATCTAATCTAATCTCTTTTTAAAATCTGACTATTTTCAAGAATTTGTGTATACAACTGAGTTGAAAATTTTTATTGCGCTCAAAAGTAGGCAAAACAATTTTTTTTTTTTAAGAGAGGGCGCTTAAAACTGATTGCGCATGAAAGTAGGCTACACATTATTGAAGAGGGCTAGCTAGCTGTTTTTAAAGAGGGCAATGAGTATCGCAAATCTTATAGTCGGGAAACCCGACTATAGCGTTCTTTCTTGTTTTTTTTTGAAAGGATCACTTTACCCCGTTCCTGGGTCATGTTGTCTTTTTTGACAACCCCCTTCAAAACGCTCTGCCATTCTTGAAGGAGTGCTTTGATTGGCTTGAAAAAAAATCGTGAATGTAGCTGAATGTTCATCTGAGACTATGGTGCTATTTTTTTATTTTTGAAGTGAAACTTCTTTAGGCGCATTGGGGGTAAAATTTGTACAAATGAAACGTCAAGAAACGAATGTAACGAAAAAGTCGAAAAGAGAGGGAGCGATCGAGAGTGATTGAGAGAGAGTGAGACAGGGCGAACGCAGCATAAAGCAACTAGCGATGGAGTGAGAGTAGCGATGAGAGAGCGATTGTCGTATCACGCACTGTCCCTCTCTCTCCGCTGACAAACGTTCTCTCTGCCCTCTTCTTTCCTCTCTTCGCTCTGAGCGCGCTCGCACATGGTGCGTATATACAAGGTGGTCTCGTCCGCTTTGCTGAGGACGTTATATATGTTTACCTCTCTGTCTCTCTCAATCGGTAGAATGAGGTAGCTAGATAGAGACTGGCACATGGTGAAACCAAAGACAATAGAATTATAAGATGAGTAACGCCATACGATTTTTTGGTACACGATTTTTTCGTGCTGGCTTTTGAACTGGCTCCAGGCTCTCTTAAATTTTGTTCAAAAGCCAGTAAGAGAGCGCTCTAGAGCCAGCAGGCTCTCTTGTAGGCATTCAGCGACAGCTGTCGACTGTGTGTGTGCACACGTATTCTCATGCAGCGTAATTTCATGCAAGTGTTAGTTTTCCGAGTCAAAATATACCCTTCACTTTATAAGATTTAAGTTCATTTAAGTTCATTTTGGTGCCCCGTATATTAAAAAACTAATATTTTTTATAATAATTACATGAGAATTATTTGAATATATTACATTTGAATGTAATGACCGGATAAACATACTTATATAATGATACACAATAAATATATTTTATACAAGACATCACATGGAACTTTAGGGTATTAAGCGTGCGACGTTTGAAAAATAACAAAGTGCTTCAAGAAGGCCACGAAAAAAAAAAAATATATATATAGTTATTTAATTTAATTGACTAAGAAAAAAAATATTATTATAATACATAAATTGTAAAAATAATAAATGAATATATATGTATTTTTTACTATTTATGTATTATAATAATATTTTATTTATTAGCCCATTGAATTAAATAATTGTAAATACATATATAATTATGTATTTATATAAACTATTTTTATTATTTAGCATACTTAGCATATTATTAATAATATTTAATATTTAACTAAATTCCCGCTTTCTCAACCGCGCGTTAGTCGAATCAAATTTTAATTCAAATACAAAAAAATGGGTAATTTACATAATTTAATAATAATTAATATTATAACATTAATATACATACGTATTTTAATATTCTATATTTCTATATGTACATATTATGTATATTACCCATTTTTAGTATTTGATATGAACTTAACATTTAGTTAAATAATTCAAATTCAAATTTGATTTGATTTGCGCTCGCGGGAAAGAAAACGGGCTAAGAAAAGCGCGCCAACTGTTTTGTGCCCCCTTTTGGTTTCTCTTCTCGCGTTCGCTTATAGCCACGAGTGCATAGAGTCCCGAGTTTTTTAATGTTTTTAAATATTTAAACGCTATCCCATCGGTTAAAAAGTTAATTCGCTGCATCCGTGACTTTAGTGACAACAAGTGCGTGTATTAATTGTGCTAGTTTGTGAAAAAATAACCAAATTACAAATTTGTTTTGTGTTCGTTGTTTTGGACCTTTGCGCGCCAATTTAACGTGCTTTTGTTGCTGTTTTTTTTTTGTTTTGCTTTTTTTTACACAGGTTTTCAGCATTTTTATGATTATGGCAATGGCTAATAAAAAAAGAGCACAGATTAGTGGAAACAAGTGCAGCCTGCCCCACTGCCAAAAATCAAGGCGCGATTTTCCCGCCCTTAAATTGTTTAAGTTCCCAGAGAAAGACTCAACAATTTTATTTAAATGGGCAGAAAAATGCCACTTTTCTGAAGATTTTGTGGCGAGCACTTCATCACTGTTTTTATGCCAAGATCATTTCTGCCCAGATGATATTGGGATAAAATATCTGAGGCGAGGAGCAATTCCAGATCGCAACCTAGTCAAAGATTACAGGTGCGATAATGATGATATTGATTTGAATGCTGTAAGTTCGCCTCCACGAAAAAGACACCGCTCACAGTCACCTGCTGAAGTTTGTCGACAGTGCCATAAAAGCACAAAAACGCTAAAATGTTTCCAAAAAAAATATTTTGCTTTTAAGAAATTGTCTGATGCTAGACAAGTGCGAATAAAGATGCTGCAAAAAGAAAATTCGAATTTAAAACGAAAGGTGATTAGGTTGGAAGTTAAGTCAAAAAAAACCTACTTTCTGAAATTGACAAAATGGATTTAACTGGAAACGAAAGAATATTGGCGAAAATGCTTTTAAAAGAAAAAAAGGGAACAAATATGAGATGGAATGATTCCGAAAAATTGTTCGCTCAGAGCATTTTTACAGGTCTACCTCGACATATATGTTTTTAAGAGACTCTTTAGAATTAAATCTTCCCAGCCCATCGTCTTTACAAAAGTGGAATAGCATAAAAAATTACAGCCGGGAGACAACGAATGTTTGTATTCAGCCCTTAAAGATACTGTTAAAGAAATGACTGAATCAGAGAAAGAATGCATATTAACTTGTGATGAAGTTGCAATAAAAAGAAATTTAACGTACAATGTCTCTGTTGACGTAATCGATGGCTTAGAACATTTACTTGAACGCTCGAATAAAATGGGAAGCCACATTTGCGTATTTGTTATTCGGGGCATATTAAAAAAATGGAAATTTATATTAAACTATTTCGTGCCTGAAACAAATATAAAAGGAGATTGCTTAAAAAGCCTTATTTTTAAAAACATTAATATTGCTGAAAATATTGGGTTTAAAGTACGAGGCGTTGTGTATGATCAAGGAGGTAACAATAGAAAATGTACCTCATTACTTGAAGTCACTAATGATAAGCCTTACTTTAGCTTCAATAATAAAAAATATTATATGTTTTATGACATTCCGCATCTTTTCAAATCTATAAGAAATAATTTCCTAAAGGCTAAATTTGAAACCCCAGATGGAATAGTCGATTTTGATGTTATACGAGAGGTATACGAATTGGAACAGGGATCAGTAACGAGAATGACTAAATTAACAAGAAGTCACGTTAATCCAAATAGATTTGAGCTCATGCGGGTATGTTTGGCAACCCAGACATTTAGTCACACGGTTGCTGCGGCAATTAAAGCTTGTAACCAAAACAAGCAACTTAATCGAAATAGTTCCGAAGTGGCAGCATCTACTGCTGCATTTGTCCAAAGAGTTAATGATTACTTTGATTGCCTGAATAGCAGAGTTTTAACTGAATAAAAACCCCATGAAATGCGCACTTCAAATTAACAATATTGTTTGGAATAAACTGAAGGAAATGCAGGAATACCTAAAGAACGTAAAATACCAAGGAAATATTATATATTGTATTGATGGCTTGCTCCAAACTACTGAGGCTATGTTTGGACTTGTCAAAGATCTATTTAAAGATCACACGGATCACTTTTTCTTTTTAACTAGTCGAGTTAACCAGGATCCGCTTGAAAATATATTTGCGTGCGTTCGTGCAAAAGGTGGTAACTGTAGAAACCCTTCAGTTAATGAATTTAATATTATAATTGCCAAACTTATATCTTTGCACATTTTTAAATTTTCCCAAAAGACAAATTGCGAGTCAGATGATGATATTATGTTGCCAGTAGATTTTGATTCAATTATATATCAGCCTGGCATTGAAAAAAAAGAAATACAGCAGCAAGAATATTCTGTATCATTTTCACAAATTGTACAAGACAATGAGAGGTACTTTGACACAAATATGGATAATTTTTTGAGCAATAATGTACCCATTGAATTAACCTCGAGTAGATATTTTTGTGGATACATTGCAAAAGCATCAAGTTTTGATAATTGCAGATCGTTACTCATAAAAGAAAACGAGCAATTAACAGTTCCATCTGAGCTTTTTATACACGAAAAAAACTACTCAAACGACTCGGACTTTGGAAAATTAAAAGCCCCATCTGATACGTTTTTTAATGTCTGCAAAATACATATCAAGGTTTTTGAAAATATTTTTAAAAATAATAAAAAACAAGTAAATATTAGAAAATTTATTGAGGAACAATGTATAAAGTGCACAAATGAAAGTATTGATTACTCATTATGGTTTGATATAAATAATGAATGTTATGTGCATAAGATAGACCTTTTAAATAAACTTATAAAAAGTTTTACTTTTTAAGCATTGCAAATGGACTGTGATAGCTGACAGACAGAAAAAGCAAGCTAAGCTTAGTATTCTATGTCATAAGTAATAAAGAGCAATAATTTTGAACAGTTACAATTAATACATTAATTAATAATAATTAATACCAAAGACATTAAACAATACCAAAGACATATTAAATGTGGACTAGGCCTATTGGGGATACCACAATAAACAAAACACGCCAGTAACAAAGACTTTAGAGTTATTATATATTATTATATTATAACTCCTATGTCTTGCAGGTAAGTATTTTAATAAATCACTATAATTTGTTATTATTTTTAATATTATTATTATGAAATATACTCTTAGTATACATATATATATATATATATATATATATATATATTATTTTTGTTTTACATATAAAAAAAGAAAAAATATATATAACGGCTTTTAAGCACTATAAAATGTAAACAAGCTAAAATCAAAACAAAATACATGTTGGCGATCAGCTGTTTCTGCTGCCGGTCTCGGTATCCCCCCTCTCTCTCTAAAAGCTACCAGCAGCACAAAATACAAAAATTAAATTTTCGGTGGTTGCGCTTGCGAACTGAAGCACACACTTATTTACGCATACATACGCAATTGCTTGTTCCTGAGTTTACTCATACAAGCAAGCGCATTCTATTTTTAGATTTTACGCTCTCAACTTTGTGAGCGCGGAAAGAGAGCGATTTTCGTTGCCATCAAAAAAGTTGCCACATATTGCAAAACGAATGTATGGACGTTACTCATCTTATAGTTCTAATGTCTTTGGTTTCACCACGGACTGGCACAAATAACGTCCTCAAAAGAGAGCCGCTGTCTCGTTGAGACCACCTTACACATATAGTTGCACCATGCGCTCGCATAAAGTTGAGAGAGTAAAATCTAAAAATAGAATGAGCTTGCTCGTGTGAGAATACGATTTTTAAGCTGATATCATTTCTGTGACACCAGTTAAGCACAATGCCAAAAATTGTGGTGCGAGAATGTGAAACAATTAAAAATAAAATATCTGTTAGAGGGCCAGTTAAAACATCAACACAACGTGTACGTGAATTCAGAGAGCGAAAAAAGGCTTTAAAAAATGCAGCTAGCCAAGAGTTAAATATCTCATCGTCCATCATTACAAAAACTAAACCAAAAACTCCAGCAGAGTATAGTCGTGACTAACAGAGCTCGAATAAGACAAAAATATGAAGAAAATCCTCAACCTTCGTCTTCGACTTTACCAATTGAAAGAAATAAAACTTCAACAGAACGTGTTCGTGAGTTTAGAGCAAGAAAAAAATTATTGACAAACCTTTCAGAAAACATTATTGAAGATTTTCAAACATCATCAAATATTATTAATGCTAGTAATAATAATAATAACAACAATAACAATAATGGTGATAAATATAATAATAACAATAATATTAAAAATAATAATATTAACAATAACAATATCGAAGATGAAAATCAGATTGTCAATAATAGAAATAACACGAGACGTATTAAAGATGATGATTTACGTGTAGAAGATATAATTAGTTTCTTGCATCAACAATTACTTCAACAATTACTTCCATACAGCCACGGAGGTGCTGCTATTTTTGGTAATGAGAATAATAAAATACCACTTGTTTTGGGTGGTGACCTTAACACTAATTTTGCAGTTGATAATTCCAAACCATTAATTAACTTTCTAGAAGAAAACTTTACTCTACAGCTGAATAATAATTCCAAACACACCAACTACAAATTCAGGAACGACCATAGATGCTATTTTTACAAGATATTTACATAATGTTAAAACACTAACTTATATTGCATATTTTACGTATCATAATGCTTTAGTCACAACAAAACCTATAGAAATTGCGTCGAACAATGTAAATATTGAAGAAATAAATTAATAAAAACTAAATTTGTGATTTTATTTTTTCCCTTCCTTTAAGTCTCGGAAATCTAAAGTTTTAGGTTTGTATAAATATAGACAAGACTGATAAATAAGATCGCCAAAGAAGTTTCACTTCTGACATGTGTACTTTGTACGCACGCACTTTTTTTTTTTTTAACATAGGGTAAATCCGGGACATGTGCCCCACGTTTTTGAAAATCGAAATGGTTGTTTCACAAATATGTTTACGAGGGCTTTTGTGATTGTTGTAGGTCGAGTAGTATATCCAGAAGTAAGAACAACATTTTATTCATCAATATTTTACGTTACAAGCTTTCTGTGGGATGATTAATAAAAAGTAGCAAATTTGCTAGTTCAAAAATCTTCAGGGACAAGCGCCCCGCTTTTATGCTTAGGATTTAAATTATTTTGCAAACAACAACTCGCAAAAAAAAGCCATTACATTGATTCTACGGTACTTTCTAACACACACCAACACTTAATAATAATGATAAAAATAACAGATCTGGTTTTTAAAGATAATAAAAAATAAAAGACTGAATTTGTCGATCGAGGTACCAAAATTGAATCACAATACGAAAAATTTTATTTATACAAAAAAAACATTAATAAATAATTGTAAATTATGTAAAAACACCATATAGAATATTTTTGTTAATAAATAATAACAAACGTTTACAACATAAAGTGCTCAAACCAGATTATCAGTAGGGCGTTTGTCCCCGAGAACAAGTGGGGCGCTTGTCCCGATTGCATAGCATATGAAAATTATTAATTAAAAAAATATTGGCGAACAGTAAATGTAAAAATAGTTATCTGCTAAATGATCTTGCTACATAGGAAGGTTATGATACTTCATCTGACGTCTGTTGACATTTTGACGATGAAATAACAAACATTTTTGAATCGCTAAAAAAATTTTCGCCTGTTTTTTGACCTACTGCGTATGGATTTCATAAATTGTGAATAGTTAACTTACCAAAGTACGAATTTTCCACACAAGTTTTTCATTTTGACACTTAAACACAAGTTTTCCCGAGATGGCGCTGCAATCTTATCGATGCATGATAACAATAAACAAAGTGGGGCACTTGTCCCGGCGGGGCACATGTCCCGGATTTACCCTACGTCATTAAGCCAGAAAAAATCCATAAGTGAAAAAGGTGCCAACTAGCCCTGGTCACTCCTATACATAATTTCTTGAAAGTGGCCAGGTTTTCAAAATCTCAGTGCAGGGGCACTCGACAAATTGTTTCTCGTTATGATTCTCTGGCCAAAAAACGAAGCAGTTTTTTTATGCAACGCAAACAAATCGATCAAAAAATCCACAACCAAAACGTAAAACTAAGCGTTTTTTTTATTATTTTTAATACTTTTCACATTTTAGCTTTTAAATCGTACCGAAAAGATATTCACTTTCGCAAAAATTTTAGGTTTTGAAACCTACATTCATATTTGAATTCCTCTTGTTTTGCCAGTTAATTTTAACTTTGATTTAGAAATAGGTAAGAAAATAAAATTATCTTCGGTTCGCTTTGCTGTTTTGTACGTGGACTTAACTAGACTTCTGTGTCTGAGGATGGAAGAAAGGAATTGTAACAGAAACAAGCGTCGAGATTCCAGGCGGACTTTTTTCCAACATAAAGCTAAATTACTAGTTATTCAACAATCAAGCACCCCGGCAGGCTAATAATCTTGATCCGGCTCCTCTTTGATGCATCTCTGCTGCATATGCGCCAGCAACGCTTCCTGTTGGTCCAAAAAGGCGAGGAAGTTTTGCTCCATTGCCAGGAACTGCTTCTCCTTCTGCCCGAGGGCCAGCAGATTGGCATCGTTTTGCTCCTCAAGCATTTGGTTCTCCTTGCGCAAGCCCTCTATCAGGGCCAATGTGATTTGGCCGGTGCGCGGCAAGATGCTTCGCCGTCCTCGTCTTCTCTTTGCCGCAGAGCGCTCGGCCTCTGGCTGCCCGTTTGTCTGACCCCCGTATGGTGTATCTACTGCATCCGGCAGCTGGTGGTTCGCGGGCGTTAGTGGTGTGCGCCGGATGATGCCCTCAGCGCCGGTCTTTGGCGGATAATAGGCCACCGCATTGGCCAACTCTGCCTCTGTGGGCTTGATTTCAGTCTTCACCTGATCGTATGCATCCAGAGGCTCCGTCTTTAGCACTGGTGGGCCAAATGTGTGTGCATCTAGGAAGGCGCTTCCGTCCAGATTGCGCTCGAACTTGAGCTGGCTGGAAGTTGTGTGCAGAAGTGGCGGCAGCGCCGGCAGGTCGGTCCGTGCCCTCGCTGCGGCCTCCTCCAGCACAGTGCGAGCGTGGTAAACGTTCGCCTCAGGCCTGGACGGATGAAACAGAGAGTCAAGCAGCGGGTAGAGGCGCCATTCTGAATGAAAATCCGGGTTGCTCTGCGCGCGGTTGCGTTCGTTTCTGTGAAAGGAGGATGCATGTTATTAAGGTTTTGTGGGCTCATAGAGAGCATAGTGCAGCTGCAGCGTACAAATACTTATTGCGGTAACTGTTCATGCGCCGGCGAACCTCCTGCTTGTTGAGACGAATGCCATTATGCTGCAGGCTGTGGGCAATCTCGCGGAAAATGAGTAGGTTGTCTGTGTATGAGGGTATGTCGTGCAGGTTTTCGCGCCACAGACGCACCAGCATCGCCTCCTCCCAGGAGGTGTAGTACCGCAATCGCAGGTGCTTTTGGCCGCTCATATTGGGAATCGCGAAAATCGCTCCAGCTATCCAAACATTTTCGTACGTGACCGAGTACCAGACGAGGAAACCGCGGAAAAGACCAAGATGCCATCAGTGTGACCGCTGCTTGTGAACGAAAACACCCCATTTGTATAAATTTATCATTTTATGGTTCCTTGATTGGGGGAATCATGCAACCGATTTCTAAGTGCATATGAATGTCTTTAGCAAGGACTTTTGTAAGGAATTTTCGGTTGTCTATATTTTAGGGTGTTCAAAATAAGTTCTCTATTTCACTTTCAAGAACAACTCCTATGTCTTGTTCCAGTTTTGTTAAGTTTGCCAAACATATTTTTACACAAATGTATGTGAATTGAAAAATAAAGATTACGAAATACGAGTTAAAATGTATTGCAATAATTTCTGGAGTGCAATATTTGTGAAGTAACATCGATTTGGACGTTTATGAAACATTTTGCCATCAATCAATGAAATCAATTTTTTTACACCTACACAGAATGGTTGTTCTTAACAAAATATCGTTAAAAATGTGCAACACTTTATATAAACTTAAAAACAGGTGCTGGTGGAACTCGGGTAAAAATCAGTGTCAGGAATTACCCCAATGGTTCAGTTTTAAATGTGCGCCGAAAGAAACGCAGCGCTGGAGGGGTGGATGCATTTTTACTTGGCACTTTTGGCATTTTAGCGTCTCGCGGTCACACTCTTCTGTGTATCAGAGCTGTTGTTGATTTTTTGTGCAGAAAAATTTTAGCTTCCCTTGTTTTCCGCAATTGCCCACCGCATTGTGTAATTCGAGCGCCGACCACGGCCGAGAACCCAACAGCGCTGAGACAGGGGAGCAGTCCATGGACTACGAGAAGGTGGCGCTGAACGCAGGCGGGAGCAGCACACCCGGCGGAGGCGGCGGCGGTGGCAGCGGCAGCGGCGCTGAACAGGATCCGGCCATGTGCGGGGGGCAGGAGATGCATGATGGAAGAGCGAAGGAGAAGTCGCGCCGCTACTGGACGCCAAGCGAGGAGGAGCGGCTGTACGAGATATGGGGCCGCGACAACTGGCGGCTGACGCGTACCGGCAAGAACACCATCTTCTTCGGAAGGTGGGCCGAAGAGCTGCGCGAGCGGTTTGCCGTGGACGTGAAGCCCGAGGAGATTCAAATGAAGGTCAACCAGACCAGAGCCAAGTTCAGGTGAGTGGTGGTTAAACATACAGGATGGCCTACGGGGTACTTACCGTTCTGAACTGTTTTTCAAGCAGGCAGGTAAAAAAGCAGCTGCACGCGGATCCCTCCAGCTATGCCACGCGTTGGAAGAAGTATGATATCATCAACCGCATTTTAAAGAACCTGCACAGGCCTAAGAACGCTGATCCGTTGCCGCCAGGGGCGTTGCTCAACAACCGCGACATGACTCCACCTCGGGAAGATGCGACTGCGGACCAGCTGCAGCAGCAACCGCCACAGCAGACTGTTCAGCAGCAGCCTGCCCAGCAGCAGGGACTGGTAGCTGAGCCACCAGCCGCTACCTTTTACAACAGCAGCAGCAACAGCAACCACGGCAGCAGCCACAACAATAACAACAGCGGCGGCTTGAGTTTTAGCACTGAGCTATTCACGGATCAGTACGATGAGGTGGTCAAGCAGGAGTACGAGGACGACGAGTATCGCTCACTGCCCTTCCAGGAGCAGCTGCAACAGTATTCGCCAGCCGAGCCTGCTCAGCTGCTCGAGTTGCAAACGCCACAACAGCAGCAGCAACAACAGCAGCAGCAGCAGCAGTTTCAACCAAGCTATGAGCCTCATTTTCAACAGCAGCAGGCTCATTTTACAAACAACAACACCGGCAATAGCGTCGGGGCCAGTTCGACCGTTAACCACCAGCCCATTACGGCGGTAGCCTACATCAATAGCAGCAACAACACGATCAGCGTGGCTACCAACGCAAACGGAGGCATGTCGGCTCCGGTATCGGTCCAAGCTCCAGCTGCAGTTCCGGCTTCTGCTCCTGGTCCGGCCACTAATCCTATCACCAATCCCCCTGCCGTTGCCGCCTCTCCTGTGCCCGTTCCTCGAAAGCGCGGTCGCCCTTACGGATCAGTTAATCCTCCGCACGCCGAATCCCTAGAGGCCCTTTTTATGGAGGAGGTGCGGCGGAAGAACCAGCTGCTCTATGAGCAGACTAAGATCTCCCGCCAGCGCCTGGAGCTAGAGGAGCGTAAGGTCGACCTCATGCAGACCTTCTTTCCCAAGTATCTCGAGCAGCAAGCGCAGATTCTGAGTCGCGTCATGGAGCTTCCGCAGCAGCAGCCGACGACGACCCACCAACTGCAACACCAGCTGCCTACAGCTGGACGGCCGCAATGAGAACCTTTTTGGACTTTTTTAACTTTATTTTTGGACCGCAGCGCATAAAATTTTGTTTCAATTACTGGGTTGCTGTAACAAGCCGCTTAAGTGTGTCTAAAGTTTTATTCAGTACCACAAAACTTAACAAAAACACATGCAACACTGTTTATAACATTAAGAATAAACTTAATTAATAAATAAAATTAAAATCAAAAAAGTCAATACTTAGTGGAGAGAGAGTGGGACAGCTGAATTGAAAATATTTTGGGGTAGTTAAACCTTATAAACTATGAATCAATTTTATAGGACTTCATAGTGGCACTTTAAATACATATAAACTTCGACAGCATGATTGTACTTCCTGCAACTAAAATCTGGCTTACATTCACAGGAAGCTTAAAAAAAACCAGATCTCCAAGTGTGTCGTGACATTGCTTTACTCTGCATCAAGGATGCCGCAGAAATCGCGCGGGTTTTACCAAGTATTTTGAATTTAGAAGATGTCTAAAAGTATGCTACAGAATGTTTTAAACGAGAATAAAATCCAAAATATCATATGACGCTATATTTTTCACACCTTAGACGTCTTTTAATTAGCAAAACGTGATTTTCAAAACCCGCATAATTTCTGTGGCCCAGCGTTTCGACTGTCCGAAAATTTAAAAAGATTTGAAATTTCAATTTTTAAGTAAGTTCGGAGAAGTCAACCATACCAAATAGGCGTTTCTCGGATTTTCCGTAGGCCTTAGCAAAAACAATGAAGCCTTTGACAACAAGACTATTTGTTAACCTTTGGGTTCATTTTGGAATAGTTATTGTTTTTAAGATGATGGCAACGCATTCGTTCGGAGCTGGGTCTCGCGGAAACTTTCAAAAACCGATTGCAGTGAAATCTAAGGCAAATTTCAATGCGACTTATGTTTAAGTTTTAATCTTTTAATATTTTAATTAAACCATTTTCCAAAACCTTTCCCCTCAAAAGTTGCTTGTGTCATGCCATTTCGACAACTTGCTCAAAATTTAAAATACCAAATTTCGGTGTAATTTTTATAATCGAATTATTTGTTGTTATTCTATTGTTTATAACAATAACTAAAGCGTGTCAAAATTTCTAATTAAAATTAGTTGTATTTCTTGTGAAATTAATAAAACAAAGCGTGCATTGCAATAAAGTGTGACCACGTGTGGCAAAACATACCCGCTTGGGTTTTTACCGACGAAGAACAAGACAATTTGTATGAAAATGTAACTGAATTCAACAAATTTTTAATATTATTGACTAAATGTTGTTTAGTTTTGAACGAAAGCATAGGAAAACAAAGCAAGCCACCGTGCTCTTGACGCCAAATTCGCAATTTCTAGGGGACTGGTTTCTTGTAGCGGCTGCTCAAGATCAGCCATCTGGTACAGGGGTGGCTTCTATTGTTTAGTTTGGCGGTCAATTTAAAATGTGTAACTATTTTGTTTGTTGTGTTTTATGTGCAGGGTTTTGTTTAGTTATTGGTATTGTCTTGCAAAAAAAAGTAAACCTTCGCTTAAATGAATTAAAAACCAGCTTATAAATGTCAAATAAAAATAGGAAGTCAGGCCCTGACTGTTTTCCGAATCGCAAGTCCTAACAATTAGTTTGACATTTGAGTGGTTTTTGTGGCACCGACGGGTTTTTTGCGAAATTTGAAGAAACCATCCCCAAATCCGTCGACGGTTTCTGTGGCATGCTACGTTTCGCACTTAACATTTTTTATATTGTTTTATTTTTCGTGTTTTCTAAACTTTTAGCAACGACTTGATAGTTTTTTTTGATTATTTTTAATAAACAAAAAAAAACAAGAAAGAACGATATAGTCCCTAGCCCTCTTAAAAAAGTGTAGCCTGCTTTCGAGCGCAATAAATTTGTAACGCATTTGTATACAGAATTTCTTGAAACTGGCCAGATTTTTAGTCATCTGTGTAGATATTTTCAATACAAGCAACATTTATTAAGGCTTTACTCTAGCATTTAAAATGTGGGCACCACTGAGTTTCTCGGTTTGTGGGCGGTTAAAGGGGCGTGGTCAGGTTTTGAAACAAACTTCATCTGCGCGTTGTGTGCAAAATTTGCTCATTCTAGCTCTTACTGTGTTGAGATTTAACGCTTGTAAGGACGGACGGATGGACAGGCAGACGTTTCCAACGTTCACAGTATTTACGGTACTCTTTTTGAGTAAAGCCTAGTACTCAGATCGACGAAATGAGTTCGAGATCAGTGAGAGAGAGCGAGAGGCCAATAACATCGAAACACTTATCGAGGGTGCTGTTCGACAGGCGGTACTCAGATGATAGAACCAAAATAATAAAAACTTAGTTTGTCAACTAATCGCGTTGCCAACTAACTCTCTCAGTATTTCGAGAGCGAAAGGGAGAGCAAATAGAACTATTTGATAAAAAGGTCGTTCTACGTTGTTGCCCTCTCACTCTCTTTTATAAAGAGGGCTTAGCAAAATTTCAAAAGATGGCGCGAAATTCGACTGAGCAACGAAATGTATGCAAATTATTATTTGTTTTTTTATTTACATATAAATAGATACGCTTACATTCGTTAAATATTTCTTAAAAATTCATTTACAACGGCGGTTTAATTCAGTCCTTGAAACAAAAATCCTTGATTTCCTGTACCTGGTGCTTGATCACCAGCTTGAGGAACAGAAGTTCAGCCTGAAATTTCGTCATGGTGTGAACCGAGTCGCCCGGGTTGGGATCCACCGTAGGGATAAGTTCTCACTTATAAGTCCACTTTTGCAGGACTCTAGTGGGTGAGCATGGCGTAGGAGGCTGTTAGCCCATCATTGGTGCAGCTCGCAGGTGAGCCCGCCAATCGAGTGCTCCTCGGCGACCGTGCAGAAGACATTACGGTCGGCAGGGAACAAAAGTCCCGTTTGTTATCCGGCAGTTGGACAAGGAGTCCACCACATACTCCGAGAAAAAGAATGGCCTCTTTTCGACATCGAAACTGTTCGTCGATCTGAGTACTAGGCTTAACGGAAATAATGACGAGCTTAATTTTTCTCGACCGAAATTTTCGTTTTTTTTTATTTTATTTTCTTTATTTTTTTATTATTATTATTATTTTATTTTCGTTTCGTAAGTTGTTTGTTTTATCCAGGTGAGTAGTTGTGTCTGAAGTTGTTTCTAGTGTTAGAATTCGTTATGGTTTTTTTTTCATTGGATTTAATAAGAGCATAATTATATACGCTCTGTTTATATACTCTTGAAAGGCCAAGTCGTTTACAATGGTTTTTGGTATAACCTCAGCGTAGTGCGTTAAGTTATGTACGGTGTGTTCAGCTTAGGTGTTTTCTTGTTCTTGTTCCAATCTGCCTTCGGTTACACATCCTTAAAAACAGCCAAATACAAGTCGGGAGTGAAAAGCCCATGGAAACTGAAAGAGTCTATATTCCCCTTGGGTAAAGGAGAAATACTTTATAATGGCACCTGGACAACGGGTAATTAATACAGTTGCACACAAAAACGTTAAAAAAAAACTAACTTCGGCATGCCGGGAGAATATTTACAAAAATCGTGGTCAGAGTTTTGAAAACTAGGCTTTTCAACGCCAAATAAAAACTTAAACCTACATATGGGCTATTCCACACAAAATTAGCCACCAAAATGGTTTTTATATTAAACATCTCAAGTACATCTTAGTACTCAAAAATACTCGATACCTTCAGTGAACCCAACGCATAATCGGACATAACATAACATAACATAACATAATGGTTTGGGCCTGAAAATCCGCTGCTGGTCCTAGAATTTATTTTTTATTTTTGAAGAATTTATTTTTTATTTTTGAAGTAAAAACTTTGGGCACTTGTTGGGCACTTTTGTGTGTGTGTTTGCGTGTGTGTATGTGTGTGTGTATGTGTGTGTGCGTGTGTGTGTGTGTGTGTGCATTTCCCATTTTTTTATGTTTTACATGGTTCAAAAGTTGTTCCACTTTGATTTTTATTTTGATTTTTATAATAAAAATCATGAATAACTCTTATGTCAAAGTAAAAATCAAAGCATAACAATTATTTCTTATTTTTATTATAAAAATTGGGAATAACTATTACTTATTCATAAAAATCAAATATTCGGGGGTGCCACAGAAACCGTTCCTCCCGTAGTCCGCCCGAGTTCGAACCCAAGGCAAAACCGTCGGTGCCACAGAAAACTCTATCATTTCCCCCGTGTTTTAAACGACAGTTTTATAAAATAAGCATACTTGCACCTTTTTATAAATAATGAACATTTTTTAAACCAACGTTAATGAATTGTATGTGCTATCTGCATACAACATTTTTTATGTTTTGATCTTTTTATATTTTAAATTAATAAATCTCCAAAAACCGTCACCTCAAAAATAGCTTGTGCGATTCCGGCCGAATTCCACCCGAGAAACCAAAATGCCAACTTGCTCCAAATAGAAAATGCCAAATTTCGGATTTGCCTTCTGATATTTGAAATATTATTGTTATTATTGTTATGGTACGCTATACTATTGTTTGTAACTATAACTATAGCGTGTCAAAATTTCAAGTGAAAATATGTTGTACTTCTTGTGAAATTAATAAAACAAATCGTTGCATTGCAGTTAAGTGTGACAGCGTGTGGCAAAAAATACCGGCTTGGGTAAAAACCTTAAAAAACGACGAAGAAGAAGACAAATTGTATAAAAATGCAAGTGAATTCATCAAATTTTAAATATTACTGCCTAAATTTTGTTTAGTTTTAGGGGAAAGCATAGGAAATCAAAGCAAGCCACCGTGCTCTTGATTTTTATATAATAGAAAACGCTGATTTCGCAAAAGGATTCGCTCTGGGGGACTGATTTTATGTAGCGGCCTCTCGTAAGAAGCCATGTAATACAGGGATGGCTTCTGTTGTTTAGGTTGGCGGTCATTTTAAAATGTTGAACTATTTTGTTCGTTACGATTTATGTGTACAGTTTCTTTTAGTTATTGGTACTGTCTTGCAAAAATAAGTAAAACTTGGCTTGAATTTATTGAAAAATAGCAAATAAATGACAAATAAAAATAAGAAGTCAGCCCTGTCTTTTTTCCGAATCGTTAGTCCCAACAACAAGTTCGAGACGGTTTCTGTAGCACCGACGATTTTTTTCCGAATTTCCGAAAATGTACTCCCCAAATCCGTTGACGGTTTCTGTGGCACCCGCGAATAAGAGTTATTTACAATTTTTATTATAAAAATCAAATTAATGGGTAGCTAAACCAAAATAAAAATATTTTGTGACCTCCTCTTTTATGTAGACTACTTTTGAGCCCATGATTTTTTTCAACTTCATAAGAGTTATTTTCTAAAATTCCACCAGTACATTAATGCGAGGCACAAGACTGTTTTCATGACGTTTTTTCCCCAAGCTTTGATTTTGTCAAATCTTTCTCCCAACATCACCGGTAATTAAAATATAATGTAATTAAAAAATTTTTTTAAATCATTCATATTAAAAATTTTTTTTAAATCATTCATATTAAAAATTTTTTTTTTTAAATCATCATATTTTTAACAAAAAACACACAAAAGTGGTAAGGGGTGATGTAAATATATCGCCGGGAACAACAACAACATTAGCGGAACCAATGCCAATAAGGCTAAATAATGTGGTAGACAGCTTGGGCTTCCATATAAAGTATTTCAATTTCAAATACGTTCGATACTTTTCTTGCCTGTTCGATTATGTGTTGTGCTTTAAATAGGGAGTTTTTGTGTTTTTGTTAAAATATTAAGTGTTATCAGTGGAAAGTTTGAATTATTTTTAAAGTTATTAATAGATAGCACTATAATGTTTAAATAAGAGCTAAAAAAACCGTGTGATTATCTTTTTGTATGATTTAAGAGCAGGTTTATGTTAGGAAAATAGGTGTCCGATTAAACGTTGGGTTCACTTTTTTTTTTTTATTTGCGATACTCGAAGAGTAAGCAATTATAATGCTAAAGAAAATTGGTCTTAATAAGTGTAGTTTGTATTGAAAATATCTAAAAAAATCTGTATACAAGTACAAAAAAAAAATTGATTGCCCTTATTATTTGGCGTTTATATCAATCGCTGATCCTAAAAAATCTAATAAAGACACAAAAATTTGTCAAAGACATGTTATGCGCGGTTTTTTTTTTCAGCTTTAAAATAGGCATATCAAAAAGCATTATAATTTTTTTTTCAATAAAAAAGTTAAAAGTTGATAAACTAATCAAAAAAGTTCAAATTAGGACCTAATTTTTTTTTTTTTTTTTTGAAAGGAGTATCTTGATTAATTTTTTTAATCCTAGTCACATTTTAGAGGGGTAAGATGAACAATTTCGGAGCAGTGAATTTTTCAATCGCGACGCGCACACGCGGATCGTAACGCAGCGCGACTTGCTCGGACTTGAGCGCTCTCTAAGCGCTGAATTAATTCAATTCAATTGTAAACTTGCAAAGCTGTCAGATAATAAATTACACAGGGCAACAAAATCGAACTTTTTGAAAAATCCACGGATCATTTGCACTTTTCCATAACACTTGGGTTCTCCTTTTTTAGCTGGATTATACACTCAAAACACCACTACATTGAACAAAAATTATTCCCTGCTTCAATATTTGTCCATTCCGTTGGAATAAGTCGTCAAAGTTGAAATCTCATATTTTACTCAAGTTTTTGTCGCATTTAAGGGCCTTTTAAAAATATACCTTAAATGGTAGAATTTTTTATTTTACCTAGATTTTGTAGCCCTCTGTTCGCTTCAATTTTGGTTTTTATGCCTATCGTGATAATATTTTATTTGAATTCTTATAGTGCCCACCGAAAGTTGGCATATTTAAAGGTCGATAACAATTTAAGCACTTAATATTTTTTTAAGGATATATTTTTTTTTTTTTTTGCGATCTATTGTTGTTGAGTTTGTGTTAAATCTCTGCTGTAGTTTTTTTTTAATAAATAAATAACTAAAAAATAGAAAATATTTTTCAACTTTAGCTGAGATTATCTGCATCTTAAAAAAATATAACAAAAATTTAAATTTTGTTTTTTCAAAAGTTGAATCTTTTAAGAACATAATGGCCAAATTTCTGCTTCCTAGCTACGCAGTGGAAGGAATGCCAGATTTTTGGCCAAAATGTGAACTTTCTGGCCCACAGTGCATCGTATAAACATAGAAATAGTGAAAGAATTATGTTCCTGAAACGGTTTTATATTTTTCGAAACAATTTTGAAGAAATTGTTTTGCTCTTATGTACATAGTAGTCCGGTCAATTTAGACATTGAAATAACATTAATTCCGACAGCTAAATTTTGGTGGAGGCCTTTGGTTTACCAAAAGGAACAAATTGTGAAAAGTACTCATCGATCCCAGGTGTGCTAATTGAATTATTCAAGGTCACAGGTACAAATGTTGGGTTTTTTTTACTTTTTTGGGTTTTTCTCAAAAACGGTAAAGTCAATCGAAAAATAGATAAGGGAAAAGTGGTTACTTTTGAAATGATCTATAAAAATGATCCATATGATTTTTTCTGTAGGACCCACTATTTTTCAGATATCGCGCATGTAAGGGTGCGTGTACACTAGACTTGCGTTTTGCGTTTCTGCCTTTCGGACGAAACGCAGTTTTTTTTTACATAGGTTTATCACATAGATTTGTCGCCTGAAACGCAGAAACGCAGAAACGCAAAACGCAAGCCTAGTGTACACGCACCCTAAGAATCACGTTATACATAATATGCACACATACGCCACTTATACACACAGTGTATGGCCTTTACAAGTTTTTTGTATATCTCGAGTTGTAGGCGGCCGATTTTTGTGCATGATACCAATTCTTACTTCTTACAAATCAATCTTCAACTCTGCCTAACTGATTTGGTGGATTCGATAGTTAATTTGTCTGCAAGAGCTCGACAAACACAAACTTTCTGAAATTTTGAACTCTCAAAGAAATTTCGATGAAAATAATGTTTTGTAATAATACAGTGCTTTTCATTAGTATACGAGAGTTATGAAATTTTAGTTTCGACCCTCGTAGAAGAACGGGAAGCATAATACAACAAAATAAAGTATGCAGGATGAAAGCTTAATGAATTCTGATCAAAAGCTGATGTTCTTATCTCTGATTGCATCTCGCGTTTTCAAGTAGCGGTAAATAAAACACAAAAGTCCGAATTTTGTCACGATTTTCAGTGTTTCAGTAGTATACGAGATATTTTCTTTTTTTTTTTTTTTCAAACGGATGTTGGACAACAAAAATTTGTTTACAGATATGTTTTAACATATGTTAAGAGTAATTTAAGATTTAATTCTTCAACCTTGTGTCTATGAATATTTGGATATCCGACTTATAATAATTATAAAGGACTTATAAAGGACTTTTGTGAATTAGGTGACCCAGGGTCCTTTTTTGGTTTCGATTAAGGCCTTAGGATTCGACAACACCATCATACAGAAGATTAAAAAAAAGAACCGATTCAAATTCCCAAATTTTTGCTGTCAAAATCTGGAAAAAGTTTTTTTTAATGCCATTTTGGTCACTGTTAACGTCATTATTAAAATAACCATACGGTAAAAAAATCTTAATTTGTTAAAATCACTAGCCCCTAACCATCCTACGTAAGGCTGCATCATTAGATTGGCCAGAAAGCACGAGACATAGACGAGGCAGTGGAACAAAGTTCAACCTGAAATTACCTACCTGAAATACTATGGGAAACAGCTGTTTTCACCATTATAATGGCGGGTGGAACTTTGTTCCACTGCCTCGTCCATGTCTCGTGCTTTCTGGCCAATCTAATGATGCAGCCTTACGTAGGATGGTTAGGGGCTAGTGATTTTAACAAATTAAGATTTTTTTACCGTATGGTTATTTTAATAATGACGTTAACAGTGACCAAAATGGCATTAAAAAAACTTTTTCCAGATTTTGACAGCAAAAATTTGGGAATTTGAATCGGTTTTTTTTTTTAATCTTCTTTATGATGGTGTTGTCGAATCCTAAGGCCTTAATCGAAACCAAAAAAGGACCCTGGGTCACCTAATTCACAAAAGTCCTTTATAAGTCCTTTATAATTATTATAAGTCGGATATCAAAATATTCATAGACACAAGGTTGAAGAATTAAATCTTAAATTACTCTTAACATATGTTAAAACATATCTGTAAACAAATTTTTGTTGTCCAACATCCGTTTGAAAAGAAAAAAAAAAAGAAAATATCTCGGATACTAATGAAACACTGCAAATCGTGACAACTTTGGCCTTTTAAATTTTTATTTACCGCTACTTGAAAACGCGAGATGCAATCAGAGATAAGAACATCAGCTTTTGATCAGAATTCAATTACGCCCTTATCCTGCATACTTTATTTTGTTGTATTATGCCTCCACCAGTTCTTCTACGAGGGTCGAAACTAAAATTTCATAACTCTCATTCTTATGTCAAAGCACTGTATGTTTGTATTCACATATGCAATATATTTATTGTCAACAAATTCACATCAAAATACCACTCTTAGCTTGCCACAGGACCAACGACTTGGACGTGGTAATAAGATGGTCCAAGGGTTCGAGATGTACATCTGAAGCCTCCCCACCTAATGCCAGTTTTGAACAACTTATTTCACGTATTGACCAAATGATGTCCATGATGATGAAAATTATGGAGCTTCTTATGAACCAGTTTACCGGCAACTCGTCAGCGAATGTGTCTAAGATGAGCAGTCATGTCTAATCTTGGTATCCTTATCTCGTTTTGGAACGCCAATGGCCTCACTGGCAAAAGCCTCGAGCTTGAACACTACATTTCTTCCAATTCAATAGACGTTATGCTGATCAATGAAACAAATTTCAACAGCCGTTCGCATCTTAGGATTTTTGGCTATGACCTTTTATTGTCCAACCACCCGTCTAATCGTCTGCGATGAGGGGATGCAATTTTAGTGCGCTCTCACTTGCAATATTCTTCACACACACCGTTCCCCACGGTCCTGCTATTGATATTGTGCCAATTGACGCTGAGGAGGTTAAGTTTCAAATCAAACGACTAAAGCCAAACAAGGCACCAGGACATGACAAGCTAAAGCTTTGCCAGAGGCAGCTATTTTGTTTTTAATGCGTATCTTTAATGCTATGATTGTTTTTTCGTACTACCCGGAGAAGTGGAAGCATGCGAATGTTGTCATGATTCCTAAAAAAGGTGTTTCCCCCCGGTCTGCTGACTCTTTTCGGCCTAAAAGTCTACTGCCGACATTCTTCAAGATTTTCGAGCGAATCCTCCTTAAACGGCGTTTGAGTATTGATGTATTCAAGGATGCAATCCCTGACCACCAGTTTGGTTTCAGGAGTCTGCATAGTCCTACTGAGCAGATGCACCGTGTGGTAAAACACATTCGGAAAGCCTTAGAGACGAAACAGTATTGTTGCGGAGTGTTCCTGGACGTTAAGCAAGCTTTTGATCGTGTTTGGCACAGCGGCTTATTGTTTTCGTTTCTTGTCGGCAGAACGTTCCAGGTAAATGTTAGAGGGTCTAGGTCTGCAACTCGGTCTATACTTGCTGGAGTCCCACAAGGAAGTGTGTTGGGTCCTGTGTTGTATACTGTGTACACGTCGGACCTTCCTTCTCCTAGAAGCAGACACATTCTCATAGCAACGTATGCCGATGACAATGCCTTTCTGGCGACGATTTTTTTTTAGACAAGAGGCGACGGACATGGTGCAGGACATGTTAAACGAGTTTAAAGCGTGGGCGTCGAGGTGGAATTTCGCTGTTAATCCTGTCAAGTCCCAACATGCTACTTTTTCGCTGAACAGACTCAATACTTATCGGCTGACATTGGATGGAGCTCCTATCAAGCACACTCCTTCAGTCAAATACCTCGGGCTCACTTTGGACCGTTGGCTCACCTGGAAGCCGCATATAGTTGCTCCTTGCGCTTCCACTCGTCAAAAAGCCCATAAGATGAGATCGCTTCTTCGACCGGGCAGCGGACTTTTTTTGACGGCGAAATCACGGCTTTTTAAACATATTTTGATGCCAACGCTTTCCCGGGGCATCACATTTTGGGGAACTGCATGTAACACATCGATAAAACTCATTGAATCTTGTCAACCCAAAATTTTAAGACATATGATAAACGCCCCATATTACACACGAAACACGACTGTTTTTCGAGATCTCAAATTTAACCCTGTTTGTACATCTATCACTAACACTGCCACCCGTTACAGAACAAGACTCCTTGCTCTGATACTATCCAGACCTATGACCAGAAGAAGACTTAAAAGATTGCACCCATCTGACAATTGGATACTTGGACGGCCCGCAAGCGGTAAACTCATTCCAGACATAGACGTATATACTGCTACACTGCCCGATACTGTAAAGGGACACATTTTGTATACTACCAGTGAACACCAACATGTGTGAAGGTGATTTGAGTTTCACACAACACACAAGAATAAAAACGCATATCTAAAAAAAAAAAAAAAAAAATTGAACAATCTAATAGTAAGTTTACTTATTCTAAAAGTAAGTTTACCAAAATCTTAGTAGAAGTGAAACTGACAAAAACATGCAAATACACACATACACTTGGCTTTCAGCTAGTGTGAAAGTATGTGAAGTCACGGAGAATTTTATAAGCTTAAAGAAAGTCAACAAAATTTTTATTTCAGTTCAACACAAGAGTCGGGAGCCGTGAAAAATGGGGACCATCTTAGGCGTAGAGTAGGGATGTCGAAATATTTAAAAATATTGTATCGATGATATTTTTTACCGAAAAAAAAATCAAAATGATATTTGATACATCATAAAAAATATCAACATAATTTTGATATTTTTTTAAATTTTTTTTTTTTTAATTTTAAGCTGCATAAGCAATAAACCCTAAATATTAACCCACATACGATCTTAAATTATAATTTTTAATAAATATAAATTAATAAATAAATTAATAAATTCGAGAAAACGCGGTCATAAAATGCGCGGGAAACAGCGGCATATGTACATACAGCGGCATATGTACATACTATGTACCTATGCCGCTATTTCCCGCTCATTTTATGAACGCGTTTTCTTGCATTCTGAATGCTATGCTATGAATGCTATAAAAAAAAACTCTATTTTACTTGTAAAAAAAACAAAAATTTTACCACAGTTGGAACCCGTTGACCTTTATTAAAAGATTAAAAAAAAAAACAGTTTTTTCCTTCCGAGTTTGCAACTTTGATCCCAAATATTTAGATATTGTAAACCGTCTAACTTGTTAAAGTATTTTTGCAAAAAAAATTAATAGCGGGCAACAGCGATCAACAATTTTTTTTAAAACCCAAAAAAAATTTAAAAATATCCAAACCTATAGAATAAAAAAACACATTACTTGAAAAAAGTTTTTTTAATATAGCGCCCACAAAATTCATCAAAACAAAAAAAAAAAATTAACTATCGTCACAAAATTTAATATTAGAAGTATTGAAGGTGCGACCTTAAAATAGGTCACTTTTTCAATCTAGTCAACAGGTACTTTTGTTTGATTGTTAACGATGTTTTTGCATTTATTTAAAAAAAAATTAAGTTTTGCCCATAGTTCGTGTTTGCCTACCCATTGTGCAGCGTTGTAAAACTCGACTCATCTGCCAAGACAGCGACCAGCCCGATAAACAGCTTTGTGCCGCTCTCCCACACTCGTTATCTCCCAATCAGACGCTGACTCTGCCGCAGTCAACGTCGACAGTCGCGCTAATTGCTGTGTGATTGTAATTGATTTCTGATTCCGACTCAGTTGCTATTTGGCCGCGCTGCTGAGAGTTACTAGTTGCGCGTCTTGGTCCGCGGTGTGACAAGCAGAAAATTAATTATTTCAGTTTTTGGCGGCACTCAGACATGTCCAAAAGATCGGCTACGATCACTGCCCTCTGCCTCTTCGTCTTCGTCTTCCTCCGCCTCAGTCCGTCGCTGGCGGCGGTGATCGGCAGGTCGGAGGAGGGAGTGGATAATAAGACAGCGTGGGAGCTAACGGAGGCCCTATCTGGTTCCTCTGGGCTCCGCAGTTTCAATGGCACCTGGATAACAGGTTGGTTGCTCATCGAATCGGTTCGATGACCCAGTAACGTTTGTTTGTCTTCATTCCGGCTGTTATCATCCTGAGAATTACCCGAGGGGAATTTTCACCCGGGGAATTCCTACCCGCAGAGCTAATAATGATCATCAGCGGGAGCTTATCAATGAGCTAATTTGCGTATAATTTTCCTATTCAGACTTGTGCTTGTGCCAGTCATTTCCCTGCTATAGAGCTGCACTGGAAAAAATAAAGTTAAACATTTATGACTCGAGGCACTATGTGCCACTAACTAAGAGGGTTTTAAATTCAAAAGTTTGCTCTGTTATCGTACGAAATGTAGTTCACTGTTCTAGAAGAAAGATTTATACTACTTGCTGAACATTCCGTTAGGTGAACTTCAATACCTGAAATCTAATCATCTATGAGTTATGATCATCAGCTTGTACCTCGATAGTACGATTAAAATTTCCTTCTTATCACCGACTTGTGGTTTACTGTAATGACTGTGTCTAGATAATGCTCGAAACCATTCGATTTATTGGGTTTTTGGCGTTCGTTAGTTATAGTATATTATAGTATAGATTAAAGGCAAGAACGAAAACAGGTGTAAAATTGTTGAATTCACCCCAAAAAACTACATCAAATTTTTTTTTCATTGGTTGAATCAACCAACTTTTAGAGTAAACGTAATGTAAAATTATGGTACGTGTAATTTGTTTTTGCTTTTTTAAGTGAAATGACGGTCAAATTTACCAAAGAATTCGTTACTTTTATGTAAAATCTTCTGCGTGTAGTTTGTTGTGGTTTCGGTTACTGTATTGACGTTAACCTTACCTAATTTTTTAACTTTAACGTGAACAATTTTGTGTGTTTTTTTTACTGTAGTGACACTAAATGTTAAGACTTTAGACTTAAGGAATAATTTTTATAGTCAGTCTTCACATAATTTCACACAAGCGAAAGCCAAGTGTATGTGTGTATATGGATGTTTACGTAAGTTTTTGGTGAATCTACTCATAGAATTGGTAATTTTACTGTTAGGTAGTTGGTATTGGTATTTTTGCTATTACAAAAAAAAAGTACTGTAATTATTGGTAAAAATTTAGTATTTTCAACCATTTTTGTCGGTTGGGGCCATTTAACTGTAGATTTTTGGTTGAATTTACTGTAGATTTGTAATCGATACGTAGTGTTTTACCTTAAATTTACTGTTGCTGACAGTAAGTTACAGTTAATTTAACCCACAATTGACGATTGGTGCTTCTTAACTGTATAATTGTTTGTTGAATTTACCCATAACATTTTTTCTGTGTATATATGTATGTATGTTAAGAAATTAAGTTACTATCAAAATAATGTTTGTTTTATTACCCACGTAATTCCACGCATTGGGTCGAAAACTTGCCTATTTATGGAATATTTATAATTGCTTCTCAACAAGGCAGTATATTTTTAACCGACAATACTACACACGATAGTGAGAGCGCTACAGACTCATATAATAATGAACAAGAAAGGACGCTATAGTCGACTATCAAATTTGCTATACTCATTGCCCTCTTTAAAAAAACAGAACAAGAAAGCTAGAGTCGCTAGTCTTCTTAAAAAAGGTGTAGCCTGCTTTTAAGCGCAATAATAACGCACTTGTATACACGACTTCTTGAAACTGGCCAGGTTTTAAAAATTTTTAGATATGGGCTAATCCGAGAAATTTGAAACCAGCCCAAATAACGAAAAAAGCTTATTAAAACATATTTCTACAAGACTTTGTCCTTGTATTATTTTCTTAAATCATAGAAACTCAACTAATCTAAGCAATTGACAAAGAACTTGACTAATATTAGCAAAAAGTATTTTTTTGGTATTTTTTTTGTTTTTTAGACCTGTTTTCATTTGTCATTTTCCCCGATTTGAATGACAAAATTTTGTTTACAAAGTGTCGTTTACATGTTGAACTATTTTTTCAAGACAAAAAAAAAAAAACAAATCGTGGCTCAAAGTATAGAAAACCAGAAAATTTAGCTTGATGGAAGAAGTGTAACGTCCGCAACAATTAAAACAAAGATTACCTTTATTAACGGAACTAGCTATCTTTCTTTTTTAAGCTGCATTGATATGGTCATACATTCCACTTGTTTTTTTGTAATCTTAATTTTTTGGGGTAACTATGCTTAATTCATATGACAAAAATTTCATGAATAAATACCCACGTCAACGGCAGCAGTGTCAATTCTAACAAGCAAATTTGCGCACAAATGTAAGGTCCGCAACGCAGGATTAACCCATGTTTGTGTAGATATTTTCAATGCAAACAACATTTATTTAGGCCACCTTTCTCTAGCATTAAAAATGTGGGCACCACAGAGTTTCGCGGTTTGTGGCCATATATTTTTGGGCCCAATAAATAATACAAAAAATAAAGCAGATATAAGCATAGATTGTTTTTTTAAATATGCCTAAAAGTATGTAAAATAGTCGGCGCACTCGTATATCTTTTTATTTGCGATTCTCGAAGAGTAGGTACATTTGTTCCCTCCGTACGAACGTCAAGATCTCGGTAACCATAAGAGTTAGATCGACCACATTTTGCACACAGACTTCTTAATAAACCACGCGCCAGCAGCTTCATCGTTGACGTCATACAATTGGCGATCACGCCGACTGCGCTGCCGGAGTCTCTCATGACGCCTGCCCTACTGGCGGGAATTTCCTATGAAATTTTTTGAGCTTTGAAGCTCAAAATATTGAAAACGGTGCGGAGTTTCGAAAAACTGTTAGAAGTTTATTATTAAGGTACTGTCCTAAGCTACACATCGAATCAGACATTTTTTTTTAAATTTTAGGTTCAGTTGACGTGGCCTGACCCATTGTTAACATTTTCATCTCAGTATCTT
The DNA here is from genome assembly GCA_018150695.1 of Drosophila oshimai. Lineage (NCBI taxonomy): Eukaryota > Metazoa > Arthropoda > Insecta > Diptera > Drosophilidae > Drosophila > Drosophila oshimai. The sequence continues at coordinate 848,909 of JAECWM010000061.1, read as the reverse complement.
AAGTGTTGTTATCTTAAACTGATATGGTTTAAAGTTTTTTGATGTATTCATATTTCATGAACTAGAGCACCGTTAGATACACCGTTCCTTACTGCCAGATTACATAATAATTACATCGCAAAATTTCTTATCCAACTTACAATTACTCAATGTAACAGATTTTTGTTTTCCTCTTTTGTGACATTTATTGCTTTGTGCAGCTGGAATTGAAATTTGTTAAATTTTTTTACGCGTACATATACATTTCAACATAGTCAAATGACTTGTTAAGGCGAACGGCTAGAAAGTAAATGTGTTGTCGATCAGCAAGTCTAGTAAGGAAGAATATGAAAGATTATAAAAAGCCTCAAAATTGTCTGAAACTTTAGGTAAGTTTTCCTTTTACAAGCACTCTTGGTTTTAACTTAAGGGGTTAGCACACAGTAGAATTTTCAAAAAATCGAAAATTTTTTTTTTGTAGCAAAAGGTCATCTGTTATGTAAATAATAATATTCCAAAGTATGAAAGGTGGGAAAAATTTCTAAATGTCTCAATTTCGAGTTTTTACCGCGAGACCTCTGACGTATACTCTGAGCACCGAAAACTTTACACGTTTATCTCCAAACCACTTTTTTTGAGCTGGCCGGAAACATAAGTCGAGTAAATTTCTACCAATCGATTCGAAAATTTCACATTATATTTGAAATATTCATGTTCACAAACGTACGTAGGGATTTTTTGATATTGTGTATATTTTTATTTGCGATACTCGAAAAGCAAGCAAATACTGTAAACGATCAAATGTCTGTCTGTCCGTCCGTCCGTCCGTCCGTCCGCACAAGCATCGAGATCTCGGGAACTATAAGAGCTAGAGCCACCAAATTTTTCACACAGACTTCTATAAGCAAGGCGCAGATCAAGTTTGTTTCAAAACCTGGCCACGCCCCTTTTAACGCCCACAAACCGCGAAAATCTGTGGCGCTCTCATTTTGTATGCAATCGTTACGGTTTTAAAAGAAATATAATGATATGTGCACTGTCTAACTACATCCCGAACCATTTTATGCTCTAATAAATAATAAAGAAGTTAAATCTAGTCTACATACATACTTTACATACACATTTGTAAAACTTTCAGTACGTGGCAACCTGGCAATAGGTGGCGCTAGTTTTATGCCTTGGGTAATATATGTAAATGTATAAAGACAAATTGTGTATACAAGTGCGTTGAAAATTTTGATTGCGCCCGAAAGTAGGCTAAATTTTTTTTTTTTGAAAAGGCGCCTAAAATTTATTGCTTTCGAAAGTAGGCTACACTTTTCTTAAGAGGGCTAGCTTGCTGTTTTTAAAGAGGGCAATGAGTTTCTCAAATCTTATAGTCGGGAAGCCCGACTATAGCGTTCTTTCTTGTTTTTTTTATAAACAATTCCATGATGACAAATTTCAGTTTTTTTCAGGCTTCGTAAATAACACACACTGTTAAAAACATGTCAAATTTTTATTTACAGTGTGAAAAACAGTAATTTACATGTGTAAAAATGGAAGTGTGCATGTGTTCAAAACGTTTTTGACGTGAATAGCTTACATGTGTTTTTAACACAAGTGTTAAAAACGATTTTTATTTTTTACACACACCCAGGAATCGTTTTTAAAAAACAAAACACATTTTGACACTCAGGTGTCAAAAACAATTGTGGAAAAGTGAAATATTTTAATACTTGTAACCCCAAATACAAGTGCATTATTTCTAAGACAATCAGAGTGCCATGTGATGGTTGGGGGTTGTCTTAAACCATTGTGGTCTGAAGATTTCGCGGATTGATTTTGACCATTTTTTCTGCATTAGCTAAGAGTTCATGCTTGACATACAAAACTACTTGAGGGTTGTTCTTAAAAACTCCGTCCATCGAGGAAAATTAATTGTTAACGGTTTGTTGGGTTATTGAACGCTGTACCAGCCAATTACCAAAAATTCCCACCGAGGATAACTTTTTCGCGGTTTTTAGTTGTACTAAACATAATGGACTTAAAGAGTCCCCCTCTACGCTACAGACAAACTAAAATATAATATAAATTAAATTTCTAGCCGTTTAACGTTTATTTGTCTAATACAAAAATAATAGGAAATAGTTATATTTCACACTTCCACAATAGTTATTTACACATGAGTGTCAAAAATAAATTGTGTTTAAAACGATTCCTGGGTGTGTGTAAAAACGAAAAATCGTTTTTAACACTTGTGTTAAAACACGTATAAGTATTCACGTCAAAACCCTTTAAACACATGTACACTACCATTTTTGACACACAAGTAAATAATTCGTTTTTCACACTTTTTTTGTCGTTTGACAAGTAAAAAACAAATGTTTTTTACATTTTGTGTTATTTTCCGAACCCTGGTTTTTTTTTCAAATGGTTGCCATTTTACAGAAAATTAATTTATCGAAAAACCCCTACGTACGTTTGTTACCACTGTAATATGGAATTGAAAAATGTTTTGTTTTTTGTTCCAGTCAAAAATAAAATTATAGCATGAGCTATATTTCCGGCCATGGAAATGTAGCACGGAAGTGCCGTGGAGCCGCCATTTTGTTTTTGAAATTTTCGAATCAGACATTTTTTTGTACTTGATGGTGTTTATGTAAAAGCACTTATTACAGAATTCGCATATCTCCATTTTTTTGGTCACACGAAAATTCCCCGCATATGCCTGCTTTTTTTTAATCTACTGTGTGCTAACCCCTCAGGGTGCTGATTGCAAAAAGTTTGATAAAAAAAAAAAAAAAAAAAAGGATAAAAATTTTTCTTATTTGATTACGTTTCAATTTTGTGATATCAGCCACCATGTTTTTAAACTTTAAAAATAAATTATTAAAACTAACATTCATATTGATTCCGCTGGAATTCAATCTTCCGACCTTTGGATTCGTACGCGCGAAACGTAACCTTTGAACTTTCAATAGCTTTTGAAAGAGTATGTGCGTATGCGTAAAAACTTTAAATTTTCTTAAATTAAAAACTACTGAAATTATGTTTAAGTAGTAAATTAAGTAAGCAGTTTAACGAAAAAAAAGAAAAAACTCTTAAAAATTATCAATGTTTCTTTGTGTTGATATTTTCAATACAAACAACATTTACCTTACACTACAAATTTGGGCTCCACAGTAGGGTGTATCGAAAATCAACTTTTTTTCTTCCCAAAAGGATAATATTTACTATCCTCGCAACGTCCTTGAAATGTCGAATGACGTTCGAATGACGTTTGAGGACGGTCGAGGACGTTCAAGGACGTTGCGGGGATAGTAAATATTATCCTTTTGGGCTGAAACTTTTTGTGCTTTCATTTGACACTGTTTTACAACTTTTCCGCACCCAGCGTCATCAAAAAAAAAAAAAATCGAGTTTCCATGAAAATTTCAAAATTTTCCTTTCGGGCTGAAATTTTTTGTACTTTCATTTGACATGGTTTTACAACTTTCATAAAAAAAATTTGATTTTCGATACACTCTACCCCACAGAGTATCGCGGTTTTTGGGCGTTAAAAGGGGAGTGGTCAATTTTTTGATCTGCGTGGGGTCTGTGTGCAAATCGTGGTGGTTCCAGCTCTTCAGGTATCGGAAAAAAAACAAATGTTGATGTTTGACGTTTGGCAACGCTTTGGCAACGCATATCAAAGTTGTTAGGCTTTTACACACATTTTTTTTTTAAGAATTTTAATTAAACTACAATGGGATCTTGCTTAGAATACGTTTAGCTATTTTATGCTAACGTTTTAAACGAATCGTACGCTATTTTATGACATAATTTTAAAAAGTTTTGTGAAAATTCGCTCCAAAATGTCTTTGCCTTACAAATAAAAAATTTAATAGGTATCGAAATGATTCCAAAAACATTTTTTAAATATAAAAATCGATCAATTTAGCTGTTTTTTTTGTAAAAATGTACTTTGGTATTAATTGTGCCCAAAAGTACCCTTCGCGACTTCAGTAAAACTTTTAAAACAAATTATTTGATCAGTTGTCAAGTCCCCCAGCGATGCGGGTTTTATATTAATTTTATTATTTTTTTTTTATGAATTTTCAAAGTTAAGACTTGAGCATGCTTAAAAGCCAGTCAAAACTGTCAAAGTCCATTTTTGGGAATTGTACACACGTTAAAAGTATACAATACACTTGGAATTTTCTTGTTTGGTAACTAAAATACATGAATGAAAATATCCTGGCATACTTTTGAAGGCTTTTAGTAAAAGTAGATTTTAGGAGCTAAAATATTAAAAAATTTAATATGTTAATGTAAATGTAAACGTAAATGTAAAAATGTTAACTAAGCTAAGCCCGTGTTTTAAAAATGTTTTGGTTTGGATTTTTTCATATATGGTACTTTTACGTAGTGCCCACGGAAAGTTTGCATATTTAAAGGTTGATAAAAATGTACCCACTTAATATTTTTTTAAGGATATATTTTTATTTAGTTGTGGTCGTTTGGTTGCTACTCTTGTGTTATCTTGGGTTGAATCTCTGCAGTAGTTTTTTTTGTATTAATAAAAAATTAAAAAAAAGGAAATTATTTTCAACTTTGGCTCAGACCTTAAAAAAATACTTAAAAATTTAAATTTTGTTTTTTAAAAGTATAATCTTTTAAGAACATAATGGACAAATTTCAGCTTCCTAGCTACGCAGTGCACTGCTGTGGAAGAAATCACAGATTTTTGGCCAAAATGTGAACTTTCTGGCCCACTGTGCAGTGTAGGCCCATTTATGTATTTTTTCATTGACCTCAGTACGTCTGTATTGCAGTGTAATAAGAAGTATAAGTCTAAGCCGTCCTAAAATTATCCTTTTCCTTACAGATGAAGAATTCTATTACACTGCCTCCGATAGATCCATTCATAAATTTAACGCGGCCACCAAGTCAGACGCGATCTTTCAGGACTCATCATTTCTGGTAATATACTAGGCATATTTTTTAGCAAAACGGCAGTACGAGCGGTTATACTTTCAGAACAACTATGTGGGGGCCACCTTTTCGCTCTCGGCGGATAACACCAAGATCCTGATCCGTCATAATCTCACGGAGAAGTTCCGACACTCGTACATAGCGCAGTACGATGTTTACGATATCGAGAGCAACACGACTATCCAAATCCACAAGGGCGAAAAGCTGCAGTACTGCGGGTGGTCGCCGCTGCGTGATCGTTTGGCCTACGTCTATCTCAACAACGTGTATATCCATTTTAGTGAAAAAGTAGAAATCAGCATAACGGACGACGGGGTGGATGGAGTGGTGTACAACGGAGTGCCCGACTGGGTCTACGAGGAGGAGGTGCTGAGCAGCGGAAGCGCCCTATGGTGGTCGGCGGACGGAACCAAGCTGGCGGTCGGCTTCTTTGACGACACCGATGTAGATACTTTCAATTATTTCCTGTACGGCGATGGGGAGACCACCTTTTACCAGTACCCGCATGAGGAGCACCTCAAGTACCCAAAGTCGGGCACAAAGAATCCGCTCGTGAGACTACGGGTCTATGACGTGACCGACAACGATCCTACAATGCAGAGCATTGTGGCGCCTGTGGACATCGTCGGCAGCGATCACATACTGCAGAACGTTGTGTGGTCCAACGATACTCACCTACTCATCACCTGGATGAATCGGCGCCAGAACCTAACTTCAATTCAGAGCTGCAGCCACCTGGGCGTCTGTGTAGAGGTGAAAAGGATAGAGGAGCCTTTTGGCTGGGTGGACATTAGCACGCCCAAGTGCCTAAGCACCGGCAAGAGCTGCATCTTCGGATATTTCATAGACAATTGGCCCCAAGTGTGGAACCTAAACTTGGAGACGGGAATTAACAGTTGGCAATCGCGCGGTAACTTCACGGTATTGACCGTCTATGGATACGATGAAGTTAGGGACAAACTGTAAGTACAGGGGAGAAGCCTTTAAGATTGTTAAAAACAATGTTTTTCTATTTATTTACAAATAAGCAATTTGACTCGTTTTTAATAATTTTCAAAAACAAACCAAGCTACTTATTATCAAGGACTTTGTTTGTTTAAAAAATGTACCACTCTCCCTTTGAATGCCCGCGAATCTTTAAACTGCCCACACTTTTAATGCTACAGAAATCTAGCCAGTTTAAGGAATCTGTGCACATCTGTTCCTTACAAATTTATTGCGGCTGAGTGCGGGCCAACATTTTTTTAAGAGGGTTCCGATTAACAAAAATCCGACAATCGGAATACCCGACTATAGCGTTGTTTCTTGTTTTTCAAACGAAAATCAATTCATTTAAAAAATCTAATGCTAATGAAAAATATTTTATCATTTTTGAAAAACCGAATGCTAATGAAAGATATTTTAATTCTTTTGAAAAATTGAATGCTAATGAAAAAAAATACTTCATTACCCTCCGCAAAAATATGATTTTCATAACAAATAACAATGATGATTAAACAATTTTAATCAAAAACTTCATTAAATATATTCAAAATGTATTTATTTTAACTAAGTGTTGCGGTTTTTGCTTAAGGAATTATAAAAACATTGATACATCATTTTATAACGTAAGCCATGAAGCAATAATGTGTTACATTAAAAATAGTCATTTTAAGAAAAAACCGCTTTTTTAAAGTTTAAAGTTTTGTATCAGAAGAACATCCCCTAGATGTCGCGTTGCAAGTGCATTATTTTTCTTCCAAAGAAAAATATTGGTCAAAATGGTCAACATTTTCTGTTATTGGAATCACCACCTTTGCGGTGGACCCTTTACTGTACACATCAGACGCTTAAAGTTGTCTTTTCAATCCGCGAAATCTTAAGGACCCAATGCATTGAACCATCCGTAATCGTAACAAATGAAATCCAATTTAAATCTATTGTCTCTAATAATTTCAAACATGGAATTACATGGACCTACCTTTGGCTAAAACCCGTGGCCATCTGGCGCTTACATAGCAATAATGCACATGCTTTATGCGAATTCGAATAGTAACCTAACCGAAAAAATGACAGACTACTGACAGACAGCTATATCGATTCGTCTCGTGACCCTGATCAAGAATATATACATATGCTTTATAGGGTCGGAAATGCCTCCGTCTATGCGTTACCCTGCAAGGGTATAAAAATTTACACCTCGAGCAATCTTTTCCCTTAGAGAAAAAAGAATGCATTGTTATTCGAACAGGACTGTCAAGTTATTCTAAGTGAAGTGCATGTTGTGAGGACGTGAACAATATTTTGGTGTTGTTATATAGCCTTGCCCTGAAATTCCCCAAAATATTGCTTATTTTGAACTTAAAGCCGTTAAAGAGGTTTAAAACAAGAAAGGACGGTATAGTCGGGTTTCCAGACTATAAGATTATAATCTGAGTATACTCAATGCACTCTTTAAAAAAAGTTTTTAACGCACTTGCATACTCTATTTCTTGAAACTGGCTCGATTTTCAAAATTTTTAGATATATTTGTAGATACTTTCATTTCCAAAAAATGGGAGCCTGCTTTCAGGCGACATAAATTTATATCGCAGCTGTATACACAATGGTTGAAACTGGCCAAATTTTTAGATATCTGTGTAGTTATTTGCAATACAAACAACATTTATTACTGCAACTTTTCTATAGCATTAAAAATATGGGCACCACAGAGATTCGCGGTTTGTGGGCATTAAAAGGGGCGTGATCAAGTTTTGAAACAAACTTGGTCTGCGTAGGGTATCTAGAAATCTGTGTGCAAAATTTGGTGGCTCTTGCTCTTATGGTTTCCGAGATCTTGACGTTCGTACGGATTGACGGACGGACGGACGGATATACAGACATTTGCAACGTTCACAGTATTTGCTTACTCTTCAAGTATCGCAAATAATAACAACAAAGTAACGTAACTCTATTGTGTGCATTGTCTGTAATTTAAGTTTGTTATATAAGTACTATCAGAATTTAAAAACCATTTTGTTTCTGCAGTTACTATCAGGCCACCCTGCCCGAAGATCCCTCTGTGTACCATGTGTTTAGCAACGACGAATGCCTAAGCTGTAGCCAAAAAGATGTGGACGGCGTGAGCTGCCGCTCAGCTACTGCCACCTTCAGCAAGTCTTTTTCCTACTACACGCTTTCCTGCAACGGACCCAATCCGTACTACACGCGCATATTCGAGGCCGCCACAAACACGCTCGTGGTCGACTGGGAACCAAATACAGGGTACCGCGAAAGATTGGAGCTGAAGCTGCGCCCCACCTACCGTTTTCTAAACGTCACCCTGGCCGATGGAAGCGTTGGATTCGCCAAGCTTGCCCTTCCGCCTAAATTCGTTGAGACCAAGAAGTACCCGCTGATCGTGGTAGTCTACCAGGGACCCAATTCGGTGCGAGTTACCAACACATTTACGGTGGGCTACGAGGCTTTTGTCACGACCTCCAGGGACACAATCTACGCTTATATTGACGGCCGAGGTACGGGAAACAAGGGCAAGAACTTGCTCTTCTCAGTCAACAACAATCTGGGCGACCACGAAGTCGAGGATCAATTGTTCGTCACTCGTTGGATGCAACTAAACCTGCCCTACGTGGATGCCGATCGCTGCGGCATATGGGGATGGAGTTACGGGGGCTATATGACGGCTAAGACCATCGAAAAGGATAACGACCGGATCTTTCAGTGCGGTGTTTCAGTGGCTCCAGTCACCTCATGGCTGTACTACGGTTAGTTGACCTTTTCCTACAAATAACCAGTGTTAACAAAAATTCGATCTAGATACGATATACACCGAGCGCTACATGGGTCTGCCAACTGAGGATGACAATTTAAAAAAATACAATGAAAGCAGTGTGTTCCAGAATTTGGAAAATTTTAACACTCACGATTTTCTGTTGGTTCACGGATCCGGCGACGACAATGTCCATTACCAGCATTCTCTTTTGTTAGCGAAATTGCTACAACGAGCTGATATTCAATTCGAAGAGCAGGTAACTTGTAGTTGAACATATTTTGTTTGAAGGTAACAAGTTTATGTTCTCAATTTGTAGACATACACCGATGAGAACCATGGAATTGGCAATGCGTTGCCTCATTTGTACCATACCATTGACGCCTTCTGGATCAACTGCCTCAACCTTGATGTCCCTGAAGACTCTGAGTAGAAAAATCAACAGCTATTTATCTAGTCAAATATGTTCTTGTATTTTTATATCCAAATCAAATGAAACCTACGGGTACTTTAAGGGAAGGTTATGGCCAGGACCCAAAAAAAAAAATAATTTTTATTTATTTTTTCAATCGAAAGTTCAACTTAGGAATGTTGTCCAAAATTTAAGTTCATTTTGAGTGAATTCGACCACTTTGAGAACTGTTTGTCCCGCACTTAAAACTTTAAACGCGTTTTTCTCAAAATGCGTTTTTCAAAGTCGGTGTCCCTGATAACTCAAGCATTTATGCACCTATCGCTTTTTTTTTACAATTTAAAAGCGTCTTTTAAATACAACTGGCTCCCAGCCAACGCACATTGATAGATTTTGAACATTTAGGTGGAATTATTCAACATTTCACTATTGACATGGCGCCTATATTTTTGGTTTCATAGATAGTCATGGATCCCTGACATTGACATCAAAAGATTTTTTGTCCCTTGGTATGCGATATCACATACTATATACGCAAATGCACTTAAATATTTAGGTGCCAGTTAAGTGAGCAAGCATAAACAGAAATAAGTCATCAAAAACTATTGGTAATATTATTTTTGGTTGATTTAAACGTTAAAAGGTATGCATATATTAACAAGTAGCTATGTGTTTGTTTAAACAAAAATTGGAATATAAGCTCCTTGTGTTGCGTTGCGAACAAAAATGCCTTTTTTTAGGTTATGTGGCGCGGATCTTCTGACTGCAGTCAGCTGCAGCCGCTTAATATATGTTTTAGTATTTTGTCGGTACCATGAGCAATACTAGGCGCGTGCATTTTGATGTTTGGCATAATGAAAAAGAGCCAAATAAAAGATGTTGAGGAGCAGATTTTAGTTGACATTTTGATGACGTATTAGCTCTTCTTTTGGAAAAGGATGTGGAAGAATTCTGCGACGCTTTGTAACATCTTTCAGTTAAAAGACCAAATTTTTTTTAAGATGTTAACATAAACTATTCAAATATCGCTTTGAAGTTATAATTTTGTTTCAATTATATAAAAAAAAACATATGATTATCAGAAGTTTAAAAACTCGAAGTATTAAAAAAAAAAATATAAAATATATTGTTAGAGGGTTAAAAAAAATGTTAAAAAATTAAAATTTTGTAAGCTTAATTTATTAACAGCTCTTTCAAATTACTTAAACAACAGTTTGTAATCTAAATATGTATTTAAAATTTGAATTAATTCCACCTAAATGTGCGCAATCTATTACTGTGCGCTGTCTTCTTTTGTTGGCTATAACCTGCCCCTTTCCTCTTCACAATGTAAAACAAAGTTATTTATACTTGGCGTTGTTATTATTTGTTTGGAAGTTGGGAAGGCGAGACCGGGGCTAGTTGATGCCCAGGGCCAGTTGGGAATCTGAATTTTTAGTGGTTTTGTTGTCCTTGGGATGACCTTGAAATGTCTTTCTCAAATTTGAAGGCCCGACTTAGTGGCAAGGTTTTTCCAATGTCGTTGTCAGAAATGAAGAAAGTGAAATTTTTTTATAATTATTGTTACGTTGGCTATGTTTTCCCGATCGGGATTTTTTTTATCTCAAAATTTGTAAAAAAAAATATACCACTTTTTACAAAAACTTGCAATTTTCACCATGTTTTTTCATACATTGGAAGCTGTAAAAATTAGAAAAATTAAAATTTTTAAAATCCGGATCGGGAAAACATAGAGCCATGTTTTCTGAATAATTGTGCCAAAACTGAGATGAATCCGATGAATATTACTGGTAGAAGTCTTACCAAAACTTTCAAAAAAGTCAATTTTTGGGAAAACGCGTTTAAAGACAAAGTAGCGCTTGGAAAAGGATGCGAGTGCATGACTTCCCAGTCTTGATTACCCATGAAGGAACGTTTTTTCCGCGAAACGCTTTTACTGTGCTTAATGTGCTAGTCACGTTGTGTTATGACATGGTATTACAATATTCTTATATTAAATTACAATTTGTTTTGATTTAAAATTAATATTTACTTAAATTAACATTAAGAACTATAATTAGGTCGATTTTGTAATGAGGTGTGTGGTTAGGCTAAGTTTGTATTTTCGGCGCTATTTATACATTTTGAACAGTGTGGGAACTGGTTTTAGAGACGAGCAGCATTAACTAAAAAGTGGTACGAAGAACTTGACAATTTAGTCCAAATTGCAATTGAATTGTTTATTCTCTGAGATGCGCTAAAGCTTAACTCAGAAAACAGGTACGACGGTTTTAAGCAAAGACGTGAAATATCTTCGTTTAAGATTGGAATTTCTGACGCTCTTATTGATAAGGTCCTTGATATTTCAATCTGGCCAGTGCACCATGGGCCAGAAATTTCACATTTTGGCCAAAAATACCTTTTTTTAAAAAGAATTTTAATAAAACTAGTATGAGATCTTGTTTAGAACACTTCAAGCTAGTTTATGCCAACTTTTCAAACAAATTGATTTGTACGTTTTTTTATGGCATATTTTTAAAGTTAAAAGTTCGTAAAATATTGCAAAATTTTTGAAAATTGCAGCCAAAATGTCGTTGCCTACAGCAATACGAAACATTTACAAAAGTATCACACATAACTTATTTAGCAAATAAAGAATATAATATCGAAATTATTTCAAACACATATTTTAAAAATTGAAAAAATCTATAGGTTTAGCTGTTTTTTTTATAAAAATGTACTTTGCTTTATTTGTGCAAAAAAGTACCTTTCGCGATTTGAGTAAAACTTTAATAAATAAACTTTAATAAATAGTTTAATCAGTTGTCAAGTCGCCCGGGGGCGCGGGTTTTGTGCGCCTCCCTTAGTTTTTTTTTTATGAATTTTTAAAGTTGAGACCCATTTTGAAGTCGAACGTGATTTTAGTGTATTTGTGAACTTAAAAAGGCCTAAAAGTATGCTTCACTCTAAATGTTCTATACAAAAAAACCAAAGTTCTATACACAACAACCAAATCGACATTTTGCTGCATACTTGTACATCCAGGAGTTAAAATATGATTTAGCAGCCAAAAAGTTAAAAAATTTAATAAAATAAAAATAATTTTTTTTAAATTTTGGGGTTGCAAAAGTATAGACGCAACAAAGTTAGCGGTAAAAATATTTTTTTCCGTTCGATTTTTTCATAAACCTTAACGTAGTTCCCACGCAAAGTTGGCATATTTAAAGGTTGATAAATATTTAACCACTTAATATTTTTTTAAGGATATATTTTTTTTTTGTTGCGATTTTTTGTTGTTAAGTTTGTGTTAAATTGGGTTGAATCTCTGCAGTAGTTTTTTTTATAAATAAAAAGCTAAAAAATAGAAAATATTTATCAACTTTGGCTTAGATTATCTAAATCTTAAAAAAACAGTACAAAATTTAAGTTTTGTTTTTCCAAAAGTTTAATCTTTTAAGAACATAATGGCCAAATTTCAGCTTCCTAGCCACGCCGTGGAAGAAATGCCAGATTTTTGGCCAAATAATGAACTTTCTGGCCCACTGTGCAGTGCACTGTGGGCCAGAAATTTCACATTTTGGCCAAAAATACCTTTTTTTTTAAGAATTTTAATAAAACTAGTATGAGATCTTGTTTAGAATACTTCAAGCTAGTTTATGCCAACTTTTTAAACAAATTGATTTGTACGCTTTTTTATGGCATATTTTTAAAGTTAAAAGTTCGTAAAATATTGCACAATTTTTTGAAAATTGCAGCCAAAATGTCGTTGCCTACAGCAATACGAAACATTTACAAAAGTTTCACACATAACTTATTTAGCAAATAAAAAATATAATATCGAAATTATTTCAAACACATATTTTAAAAATTGAAAAATATAGGTTTAGCTGTTTTTTTTTAAAAAATGTACTTTGCTTTATTTGTGCAAAAAAGTACCTTTCGCGATTTGAGTAAAACTTTTTTAATAAATAGTTTAATCAGTTGTCAAGTCGCCCGGGGGCGCGGGTTTTGTGCGCCTCTCTTAGTTTTTTTTTATAAATTTTTAAAGTTGAGACCCATTTTGAAGTCGAACGTGATTTAAGTTTGTGTTAAATTGGGTTGAATCTCTGCAGTAGTTTTTTTTTATAAATAAAAAACTAAATAATAGGAAATATTTTTCAACTTTGGCTTAGATTATCTAAATCTTAAAAAAATAGTACAAAATTTAAGTTTTGTTTTTCCAAAAGTTTAATCTTTTAAGAACATAATGGCCAAATTTCAGCTTCCTAGCCACGCCGTGGAAGAAATGACAGATTTATGGCCAAAATATGAACTTTCTGGCCCACTGTGCAGAGCATGCCATTGTTCACGAAAACGTAAACAAATTAAATTCTCGAATTCTTGGGCTTCAAACACCTTTAGCCAGGGTTCTAAATCTATTTGATTCATTTTCCATACACTATCGGGGGTGCCACAGAAACCGTTCCTCCCGAAGAGGGTTGGAATTTACATAGAGAAGGGGTTAGACATTCGGTTGGAATTCGGGCGGAACGGTTTCTGTGGCACCCCCGTATAAGAATGTACGACGCCAATGTGATTGCCTTTACTGAAACGTGGCTAAATTCCTCTATGTCTGACTGCGAAATATTTGCGGGCAACTAAGTCATCTATAGACGTGATCGTGCAGTGCGTCTGGGCGGCGGTGTTCTTATTGCCGTTAAGTTTGATCTGGTTTCAGAATTAATTCCGATTTGTTGCTGTCCGTATTAACGTTCATGACTATTTTGTTTACGTCTCATGCTCGTATATTCCACCCCAGTCTGATATTAATGTATATCTCACTTTTCTCAAATTCAGAGTATTCACTTCACCCTCGGCAGTAACGACCATCTTATTGTTATGGGCGACTTTAACCTGCCTGCCATTTCCTGAATGTCATCACATGATTCAAATGTTCTTGTTCCCACTATACCTCACGCTTATCACCCTAAATTAAAGGTCATTTTGGAAGCATCGGCTCCATTATTACCAGTAGAGCTGCATAACTATCGATGGTTAAAACGATATTATCAATGGTTTAGTTTTTATTTATTGTATTCATTTTGTAGTTTTCAATTAGTTTAGTTTCAAATTGGTGGTTCCTCTTATGGTCTGACCATCGTTGGTTTTGCAGCTCTAGTAACCAGGTCTTGAAATCGAATGAGCATTTTTTCGTTGCTTTCGTAAAGCCAATTTTATTGAAATTATTGTAATTATTGTAATTTATGGATTCAAAAGAAAACCCTTTAAACAGTGTTAAACAGTTAATTTTTTAAGAACATTATTGCATAATTATAACGGTTACAAAAAACATACTTGACTTTTTAAATATTATTGTTTGGCTGCACCTCAGAATCGGTTCGATTCTAACCTTCAGCATTTTGCCAAAATTTGATAGGGTTAGTGCAAGGGTTGTCACGGTATGCAAAAAAATTAAATATTTGGGATTTATTTTGATCAAGCCCTTTTAAATTTTTTAAACCTGTGGTAAGAAAGTCTAAGTCCAGTTTAAAAATGTTTTTGTTTAAATTATCGCCTAACTTAATGAAATAATTGCGCAAAACGTGTTGCGTTCGGACCTTTTTATCGCCTTTGGCAACTCTGGTCCTCAAAAAAGCTTGTGAAATTTAACATCACTGCCACCAGAACAGCTGATTGAATAAACAAATATTAAATAATTTGTTTTTGTGGCCGCCAATGCTTTTTTCTTCTATTTTATGCGTTGAATTAGTAAGCCATTATTTCCCTTAGCAGATGGACAACAGCAGGCTAAAATGTAATCAGCCCTTAGACCGCAAAACTCAGACAAATCAAGCCGTTGTCAATAATGGTACCAATGGTGGTACTAAATCTGTATCTAAAGGAAGGAGCTCTCCTACCTCTTCCTTAAAACAAAGAAATTTGAATATAAAAGCATTGAAAAACAATACTAAAGTTTTAAAATGCCAAAATGTTAAGTTAATACAAAATCAAAAAAGGTCTTAATTGGTTAATACTTCTTTAACTTTAATAATTTAAGAAATAAATAACTCAAATGAAATTTTTATAAAACAAAAATGAACAGTTTAAAGCGAGAACGATTACGATTTGCAAGTGCAAATAATGTTCTTCCGGGAAAGATCAAAATTTCTAGAGCTAAAAATGAATACTTTTTTCAAAAATTTTAAATCTAGAAAAAAAAATAGTTTATGTTCTAATCAAAGTGAAGAGGCCGATCGACTGACACAATGTTTCAATGAAGAAATTAATACATACATTAAAAAATAAATTTGCAGAAGGCTCCAACAAGTTTGAAGGAAGCAATGAAAATGTCTTTTCATTCCTTCATACTGTTTCAAGAAACAAGGTAACTCTTTACAATGATTTTGAAAAACGTTTGTTTTTACAAATACATATGAATAGTCAAAGGGCATATAACAATTAAGAAGTAAACCTAATTTGCCATCTGAGCCTTCTTTGAGAAGATGGGTTCTATTGCATAAGTTTACTTCTGGCTTCCAAGCCAAACATATCGAAATATTGGCGGGAGTATGTTCCAAAATTTGACCGTGTTGTTGGATTTGTCGACTTAGGAGACGGTTTATCTGACAAAGACATATGTACATGCAACTATAGCAGCGGGTTATCTCACTGTTATTATACGCGGCCAAATAATACCATGCAATTATGTTTTGGGCGTATTCTTTTGTTACGTCTGACTAGTCCGAAAGGACATAGGCCGAAGGAGTAGCTACCTAGGTTCGGCACGAAAGTCCTGGTGCCGGCATAAGCTCGTCGTATTTGGGGTGGGTTCTTTGGAAGCCACTCACTTCTCAGACAATAACTAGAAAATTAAATCGTGCCTAGGAAAAATAGTAGAAGCAGTTAGTTAGTATGTCGTTCTGTCCGCACCGCCGCAAGCTTGCCAGCTTGATTGTATTTCAATCGCGGTGTTTGGCCGTATTCCCTCCCCGTATATGCAAAAGCATATCCAATGGATCAGCGCTGGCCTTGCAATCTGATCCCCTATTTTGTCTGTTTCGTTCGTCAAAAGTTATGTCATTATTTTTGACCTACTTCACTCTTCGTTCTCAGCACCCCCGAAAGATGGTCTCTACCAACACATGGTTATTTTACTTTCCCATTTAAATTTTATTGATAAAATATAATTGTTTGGCTAATGCCATGTAGATTGTTAAAATTAACATTATTAACATTATTATGGTGATACAAAAATATAAAAATGGAAATTAAACTAGGGACCCAAAATATAAAGTAGGAATTCAATTTATGAAGTGAATCATTGAAAGTATAAAAGGATAATAAAATTGAATAAAAGGAAAAACCTAATCATATATATATGGAAAGTTAATTAAATGGTTTGAAATAATTAAAATCGTCGAACTATCATTACAGAAAACTAGAATATGTTTACTAATTTATGTTTATTTAACTATTCGTGGTTTTAAGTAGTCATTGTCAATGCGCATAAATATATATATGTCATTTAATAATGGTAAACTTACCCCTTTTTTATCCGGCGATGAGATCTCGACGCTTGGATTCCTGGGTTTTGAGTAAAAGAACAACATACATATATATATACATGCGCCTTTAAAACTAATTAATTGGGTCACTTAACAAAAAAATATGATATAATTCTTATGCACTTATTACGACATTAGTTCCATTTATTTGTGTTTATATGGCTATTGTTTTTGTTGGAGTTTTGTCATCGGCTGGTTCACTGCTCCCTTGCGGCGTGTTGCTGGGTATTGTATTTCGTTTTGTTTATGGCTTGCATTTAAATGCATTAATTGTTTTTCGTTGGTTTTGGTTATTTCTGCTTGTAGTTATTAATGGTTTTGAGTCAATTGTCGGTCAGACTTGGGTGATTCTTGTAGACCTGGATTTTTGCATAAAATACACGTTCATCAAAATTCTAATTAGATGAAACCCTGCGATGACCAGGAGTATGTAACACACGCGGCGATTTGAGGGTTGTGGTCCAGTTGGCAATATTATCCGAAGCTTTTGACGTTGTAGAACCCATGATGGAAAAAGGATTTAATGCAACTTTCAAGGATATTTAGTTTGAGTTCTGGGCCATACTGGCAGGATCTTTGATTTCAAACTGATTGTTTTTTGGTTGAATGCCGCGGTGCCGAGTACAGGTCTTTCCGTGAAGAGTTCCAGGTTCCTGACTGTCAAAATTTTGGGTCTTTTATACCAGTGACCGTGCCTAGCTTCGCCTATGGGTCACCGGAATGGAACATCAAGGTGTTCCCACCTAGGTGCATCGGTTCCCCTCTGTATTCTAATTGGCCAAAGTCTTATTTGGGTCATCTTTGTTCGCGTACCGGATAGTTCGATCAACCCGGCAGTATTTCGTTACCTTTGAGTGCATGGCCCTATTCGTCTAGTTAAGGCGGTGTCATTTTGCTTTTGACCGAGCCAAAGTCCGGTGAAATTTGTCATCATAGTTCTTATGGGGCATGGGAATGCATGACTCAATGTACGTATATTGTGAAATGCTCCCCTCTTGGTTTTCTCTTATGCCCTGAGCTAAGATCTAACGTTGGTCCTAGCCGGCGTACGTAACAGGCTCGATGTCGTCGATGCTGGAACAGCATGGAATGACCTCGCAAAAAAACTCTACGTAAAGGCGGTTTTTGTTGTCTTTTTCCTCGCCCAACGTGTGGCCTCGACCCATACCCTGTGATAACGAGTCTTCAGCTCGCCGGGCATTGATATTTTGAAAGCACTCCATAAGCCAAGAAGACATATATATATTTAGTTTTGTTCTGTTTTTGTTATTTTGTTTTTATTGATGTAGAAAAAGAAACACATAAAAATTGTTCTGTCTTTTGTTTGTTGTTTTTAGGCTGCTAGTGCTCCATCGTTGCTTACGACCCGGCGTTCAGTTCATGTTGTTGCAATTTCTACTTAGACAGCAAAAATATCTTTCGCATGGTACACCCCAATGCTCTTTCCAGCGGTGTTTCCTAGCTCGTAAAGTGCATTGCCTTTCCGTTTGAGTACTACACAGCGAATTCTGTTCGGGCCTAATTTGGCATTATATCCCTCGGCTCGATTACTTTGTTTAAAATTCTTTCGGTAGAATACTTGTCCTACCGAGAACTCTACAGCCCTACTACGGGTGTTATAAGCCTTTTCTGCCCTTTCATGAGCATGGTCTAAACCCTGACTCACTTTCTGCCTGATTAAATCCATTTTATCAGGTAAACTGATTTCTTGGTCAGCAGCTAGCAAGTCATTAAGCTGACGCAGGATGGGATATGCTGTTCCGTGGGTAATCATTCTGGTACCAAACATGGCGTAGTATGGTTCCATGCCAATTGATTCATGCCAACCACTCCTTAGAGTACAGGCAATTCGGCTTAGATTCGTATCCCAGTTCCGCTGTTCTTTATCCATCGTTGTTTTCAACATTTGCAGTATTGAGCGATTTACTCGCTCAGCAGAATTGCTGTTTGGGCTATAAAACGCAGTTTTGACGTGTCGAATATCGAATTTTTGAAGCAGTTCAGTGAACGCTTGAGATACAAATTGTTTTCCGTTATCAGAATGGATGAACTCGGGAACGCCAAATTGGTGAAAAATTTGGTCTTCGAGGAATCGAATGACTTCCGTAGTTACGGCCCTTCGCATTGGTTGTAGCCACACAAACTTGGTAAAATGATCCAGGCATACAAAGATGACTGTGTTACCATTTCTTGTTCGTGGATATGGGCCCATAAAGTCTATGAATAGCCTCTGTACCGGTCGATTAGTGATCCGTTGATTTCCCATTGGTGGTCGGTTTGTCCTATTGGAGGTCTTGCTGACCTTGCAAATTTCACAATCTTTTACTACCTTTTGGATGTCGATGACCATTGATGGCCAGTAGTAAAACTGTCTCAGTCTTGCAAGAGATTTGTGTATGCCTCCATGTCCTGCGGTGGTGGCATGATGTGCCCGCCAAGCTAAATCTGCTCGTAGTTCTGTGGGAACCCAAAGTTTCCATGCCCTTTGTTAGATGTCAATCCAAAAGAAAACACATCTACATTCGTTGAGTTCTGAATTAAAACTGTTTATTTCTATCAATTGTATGAACTTAGGTAGCTAAACTGAGAAGTGATTTACATAGGTTATTAGATTAAAAATCGACAAATGGTCGCCAGATGTGAGCGCGACGCGTAGTTAGAGATGATAAGAACAGTGTGTTTATTTAGGTCCTCAGCGGGCGTCGTGGACATACTTATAAGATATCGTTTTATCATTACATTGTTATCTGATGTTCGTTAGTTCTTACATTTCTATAAATGCGTATGTTTTTAAACATTCTGCCAAGGGCCGGCAAAGTTAGGCGTGAGGTCTTACAAAATTATTTTATTTATTAAATGCAACTTAAAAAATTAGTGGACTGTATATATATATTTTTTTCTCTCGATAACTTTTGTTGCAGTTTATAATATTTACGCACCTTGTAAAAGCCTGGCAAAAATTTGAATTTTACTTCTTATTTTTTTTTAAACTGAAAAAAGAAAAGTTATTTTTTAAAAAACAGAGCCCTATGAAGTAACATTAGGTCTTGCTGGTAATATTAAATGCCAATTATTATTATTTTTTATATATCTTACAGCTAGTTTGACTAATTGGTCCTGCTTGGTGCACAAGGTCTTATCTGCAGGCGAGTCAAGTGCGTGGCGCACAGCCACGAGTATTTTATATGGAAGGCTTTCTTGCCGTCCTCCTTAAGTGTTGATTTCTGTGCATCTTAGTACAGTTCCCCGTAGCACCACCAATACCTCCGAAGTGAGGTCCTGCCGGCGGGATAAATCGCTCCTTAACTCCAGGTCTTCTTTGTACGGTGCAATGTTTGTAAGGCATGCGGTGTACCCCAACTCCAAGCCAGATAATTGTGAGCTCCGCTTGTGTTGGTTTATATGATCAGCGTTTCCTGGAACAAACTCTTTTTTGCTGATTCTGCATCTGCCAATCGCTGTTTTGTAGGATCTCCTAGATGTGTCATTATCCTTTGGAGCCATAGCAACTGACCTTTCACTTTGACGGCCTCAACAACGCCGCCATTTAAATTTTCCGATGTTATGGCCTCGAAAACGCCTTACCAATTATTGGTTAATTATGCTCAATGGCATTTTTTTTTTTAATTTTAACATAAAAGACTCTTTTTTTGTCTTTTTGTTTATAATTGTTATACTCAATCCGTTACCGCGGGTGGGGTGGATATGAGTCAACTATTTTTATCAACCAGAACGGAAACAGTCTTTAAGGTGCTGAATATACTTCGAACAACCAGAACAGATCGCTTCTTTAAGGTGCATGTTTATCTCTAAGCTTCTTACCTACAAGGGGAAAACTTAGTGAATGGTTCGATGCCCATTTTTTTTTTTTTCTGGCCCCGAAGGGCCGCGTGTAGAGAGGTGAATCCTAACGAAAACACGTCTACACTCGGTGAGCCCAAAATTGAAACTATTTATTTCTATCAATTGTATGAACTTAGGTAGCTAAACTGAGAAGTGATTTACATAGGTTATTAGATTAAAAATCGACAAATGGTCGCCAGATGTGAGCGCGACGCGTAGTTAGAGATGATAAGAACAGTGTGTTTATTTAGGTCCTCAGCGGGCGTCGTGGACATACTTATAAGATATCGTTTTATCATTACATTGTTATCTGATGTTCGTTAGTTCTTACATTTCTATAAATGCGTATGTTTTTAAACACCCTTTCTTCTTGGATAGCTTCATTGGTCCTGAAACCCATGCGTTTATAGATGTATCCGTTAGATACCTGAGTATCTAAAATTTTCTCCCCGTTTTCTTCAATCGACTGGATTAACGATTTATAATCGGGAGATTGAAAGGCGGTGGAACTTAGATCTATTTGCAGCTCCATCGTATTAACTATGTCGGTTCTCATCTCGTCCATGTGGATTCTTGATAGTGCATCCGGCACCACGTTAAGTGATCCCTTGCGGTGCTCTACTTCGAAATCGAATGCCTGTAATTTCAAACTCCATCTTGCTAGTCTCCCGGATAAATCCTTCTGACCCATCAGCCATTTTAGACTAGCGTGATCAGTTATTACTTTGAAAGGCATCCCTTCTACATACGCCCGAAATTTTCTGATACTAAGAATTGCCGCATAGCATTCCAGTTCCGCAATGCTGTAATTTTTCTGGGCATTATTCAGCTTTGCAGACATATATGCAATTGGGTGTTCACCACCTGTGTCGTCAGTTTGGAATAAGACACCCCCCACACCTGTTGTGGACGCGTCGCATTGGATGGTAAATGGCTTTTTGAAATCGGGTGTGATAAGGACGGGGGCAGACACCATGCTGTTTTTAAGCGTTTCGAAAGCTTTAATTGCCTCTTCGTGTAATTTGAAGTTCTTTATGCGGTCTTTCTTTAAACAGTCATGCAGTGGTGCTGCGATTTGAGCGTAATTTTGAATAAACCGGCGATACCATCCAGTCATTCCCAGAAACCTTCGCATCTGTTTGGCTGAACTTGGCTCTGGAAATTCTTTGATTGATTTTACTTTTGTATCATCGGTTTGGATGCATCCTCCACCTACTACATACCCTAGATATCTGGCTTGGCTGTAGCAAAACTTGCTCTTTTCGACATTAATTGTAAGCTTCGCCTTTTGTAAACAGGTACTGACCTGTGCCAACATTTCTAGGTGCTTTTCAAAGGTAGATGAACATACGAGAAGATCATCTAAATACACAAATACATTTTCCCTCAGCGCTGCTGGTATAACTTTGTCCATAAGTCGGCACATTCTTTGTGCTGCGTTGCACAATCCGAATGGCATAACGGTGTATTGGTATAGTGGCCTGCCTGGGACCGTGAAAGCTGTTTTTTCTCGGCTTTTGGCTTCTAAAGGAATTTGCCAAAATGCGTCTTTCAAATCTATGGCAGAAATAAAATACGTATCTTGCAGCCGGCTCAATAATCCTTCTATGTGTGGTAGTGGATATGCATCTTTAATAGTTCGAGAATTAACCTTGCGTGCATCGAGGCAGAGACGATTCTTTGTCCCCTTTTGCACTAGTGTTACTGGTGAACTCCAGCTACTATTACTTTTCTCAATCACGCCTAATCCTAACATACGATCTAGCTCGTCATACACCAATTTTTGTTTGGCTGGGGATATTGGGTAGTGACGTTGCTTAATCGGTATGTCTTCATCGGTGACGGTAATAATGTGTTCCTCTAGTCCGGTTTTTCCTAATCCTTTTTCGACGCAGGATGGATACGTTTTTATGACCTCTTCTAGCTCCTTAAGTTGTTTAGGAGTGAGTTGATGTGGAGTATAAGCAGTTTCTGGCTTCGGGGTTTCCTCATCTAAGTTGATTTCATGGACAACAGGTTTTGGTTTTATTGAGTTATACCGTTGTCCAAGCAGTGGTAATCCAAATGTGTCCCAGAATTCGATTCCGAAATAAAATGGTTGTGTCAGTCCGGGTACTATCAGAAACTCAAGGTCTTTGACTTCTCCTTCCCATTCCACTGGTAATGTGATCGCTCCGTCAACTTGTGTTTTCCCACCGTTTGCGGTCCGCACGGTTTCTTTTAATTTTTTTATTCTTTTGGTGCGGCCCTGTAGAAATATTTCTGCCCCTTTTCCTATACAGTTTGCATTTGCTCCAGTATCTAATAGTGCTACTACTTCTTCTCCATCAACTCTTGTTTTGGCAAAGATACGATTATCGTTTTGCATCCGTACGACGGTGTCTACTACTTTTTGTTTGAGCCGTTGTTCATCTGCTCGTCGCTCATATAATTTTTGTATTTTAAAGTGTTCGCGGGGTGTATTAGCTAGTTTTTCTGAGCCTCTAAAAATACGCTCCCTCGCTTGGTCATACTCCTCCTGTCTTTGTTCAAGGTTTTTATGCGAGGAGATTTGTTTTGGTTTAGGGTTTACATACTCAGGTTTGTGTTGGTCTGCTCGGGTTTCCCTTGGTTCCCCGGCAGACTCTGCTGTAAAAACGGTTGTGTTGATGACTCCCGGCATAAGCGGCATATAACATTATGAAAATTGGAGTCACATAATACTTTACCCGATGAGTGCTGCTGGTAGAAATCTGATTT
Organism: Drosophila oshimai; assembly: GCA_018150695.1. Taxonomy (NCBI): domain Eukaryota; kingdom Metazoa; phylum Arthropoda; class Insecta; order Diptera; family Drosophilidae; genus Drosophila; species Drosophila oshimai. Next base: position 825,709 of record JAECWM010000061.1, on the reverse strand, counting down.
CTTTCCACATTTGTAACAGGTCAAAGAATGTAGTGGCGCCGTGCAATTTTGTTTTTGGTTTTGCCGTACTTCTTGGCCTGTTGCGTTTCTTCCTTGGGCTAGGTTATTCTGTCCGTTATATTTATCACGCCGTATTTCTGGACGACGATTTCTTTGGAACTCTTCGATCTGTATAGAATCGGGTTCGCTTTCGGAATTTTGCGCAATACCGAAATCTTGTAATTCTTCTATCTCGTTTACCTGCCTTGGCTTCCATCTTCTTTCCTTTAGCCAACGCTCAATGCGTGTGCCTTCGCTCTTAAATTTTTTAAGCGTCTTTATCGGCGATGCTAGGAGGAATGCTCCTATCTGTGCGTTGAGGTTCTCCTTAAGGATGTCAATCAGATTTTCCTCAGGTATCTTTTGCTTCAACTTGAAATGAAGATTGTGCATTGCCGATATATAGTCCTCAAAAGATTCGTTAAGTCCTTGACGCCGTTCCATTAGTTCTTTGATGGTCACGTAATCATTTGTTGAGGTTGAAAAAGCTCTAGTCATCTCACATGTGAGTGAAAAGTAGTCAAATTCTGGATCATCGGCTTTATCTTCCATCAGTTGCCAGTACCATTTAGTAGCTGCGCCCGTGAGTAGGCAGTGGAATTCTCGGAACACTTGTCTACGAGATAATCCATAAAGTTCTTGTAAGCGTTCCACTCGAAACAGAAAGCTTTCAACTGTCATTCCTCGTCCGGTACCATCAAACTTGACATTCCATTTGTCAAGGCGAACTCCTCTTGCATTTGGTAATTGTGTTGACAATGCCGCTACTTCATCTGGATGCCACATAGCCGTGCTATTGGCCTCTGGTCTAGTTGCAGGGGAACTTGCTGCATTATTTGTTCCTTGGGAAGTACTCAAGGGTACTGTTGGTGGAACTGTTGGGTTGCTTGCATCTTGGGTATTACGTGGTGTAGCCACCGGTGGTCGGTGCTCGCTTAACGCTATGTGCGGAAGCTGGCTTATTGAAGGGGTTGGCTGATTTGCCCAGAAACTATTTGAAATTCTGTGCGTTGGTGCGGGCGCCTGTTCGACAAGTCCTGATCCCTGACTTTCCGCCAGTGTCATCTGCGTTACACGATCTTGCAGACCGGTAACTGTCATCTTTAAATCATTTATTTCCTTGTGCAGAGTTGACTTGATTTCATTGTTTTGCATTATAAGTGCAGACAGCATTCTTTCGATTCTGTCTTCTGGTTCCGGGTTATTTACGGGTCCAGGGAATTGCCTTAGCGGTGGAACAATTGTTGATCGCCCTCGGGGTTGAAACTCTGGGCCAACTCCTCCCACGGCTCCTTGGGTTTCATTTATATCTTGTTCACTCATATTTTCTGTATTCTCTTCCAGAGTTCCTAACTGGTCAAGTTTACTGTTGAAGCTAAGACTCTGGTCTTCTCCTCGGTTACTTTCTTCTCTTAGACTCTGTTTTACGTTTAAAGTTCTACGTCTGATTGCCGCAGCTTCTTCGAATCGCTTGAGAGCTGCTGATCTGGTCATACGACTTGACGGTGTTAACGAGGGTCTTTTTTTCTTAGCCACTGGCATATTAGGTTTGTTTTATGTTTACAAAAAAACTTCGTTAAACCCCCAATAATTGTATAAAAGAAAATTCTAAAGTGCAATTATAGAATCTATGATTGTATGTTTGTGATATTTCACAAAAACAATTATCTGTGTCTGCCAAATATATATATTTTATAATTCAAAAATGTGTGATAAACGATAATGCAAATCGTATGTAATCACGTTTGTTTTCTGATCAAAATGTTTACTATTCAAACATTAATAGTGTGTTAATGCTAAACACGGCAAATTTATTTGTAAATAAATGAACTATAAATTCCGGGGTGCTGATTTGCTGCGAGTTATTTTTCAGTCAAGAATCGTCCGATTTTTTAAGCCCCAAATAAAAACAAAGTCCCTATACAGTGAATATAATATGTGCCTGGACTTACATGAACCAGTACACACACCTTTCACTGTCTTCTTTCATGTGGAGTGTTATAAATTTTCTCCAGAAAGGTTCTGTCCGAAGCCCCCTCCCCCCTGTCGTCGGAAATCAGGCAAGAGTCTCCCAGACTGATTCTCTTAAATTGTTTATATTTTATATTATGCGCCTGGACTTACATGAACCAGTACGCGCTATTGTTATGATCAGCTGAGCTGCTACACCTGCTGATGTTTTCCCCTTTAACGGTAAAGAACTCCGGGTTCCGGTTATATACACCAGTTTCCTATTTCACTGGACACGAGCCTCACAAACGACCGGGTACTGTGCCTAATACGTCGGCAGCATCGGCCAGAGAAATTAAGTCGTCATCCCACCCAAGTAATTATGAATGCCGTACAACCGAGCCTCACAAGAAGACCTAGCATAGCCTGGTGCAACCGGCAGCATCAGTTGTACGTATCCGGTCAGTCCCCTTCCCCCCTGTCAGTCCTGGATCGACAAATAAGAAACGGATCCGCTACCCCTGACACCGCCAGGTGGTGCGTCGCTCTTAATCTGCTCTCCCGCTCTTTCTTAACCGAGCCTCACAAACGATCGTGGTACTTGCCTGATACGTCGGCAGCATCAGTTAGAAAGCACGCTTAATAAAAATTTACGTTATTAAAAAAAAGTCGTCTGCACGTTTTAATTAGTTTTTAATATTTTCCAAAAAAGAATATTGATTTTGAAAGGTTCCTAAAGTCAAATACCAATTCTAAAAACTACAAATTTTAGACTGAAAGGCCTTTTCTAATTCTAAAATTGCCTGTCTTTGAAGTTGGTGACTTTAAAGGCAAATTTAATACTTTATAAAAAAATCAAAAAAATTTTAAAAATGTTAATTTTTACAACTGAAGTCAACTATATGTTGGTCCTTAAAAAGGATAACTTGGTTTTATGCATTAAGCACTGTCTGATACTAAAATAATTTTTATTTAAAAAAAAAGTCTTTGAGATATTCTTTTAAGAAAAATAAAATTTTGGCAATAAAGGATCTAAGGATATTGCCATCGTTGGGCGCCATCTGTTACGTCTGACTAGTCCGAAAGGACATAGGCCGAAGGAGTAGCTACCTAGGTTCGGCACGAAAGTCCTGGTGCCGGCATAAGCTCGTCGTATTTGGGGTGGGTTCTTTGGAAGCCACTCACTTCTCAGACAATAACTAGAAAATTAAATCGTGCCTAGGAAAAATAGTAGAAGCAGTTAGTTAGTATGTCGTTCTGTCCGCACCGCCGCAAGCTTGCCAGCTTGATTGTATTTCAATCGCGGTGTTTGGCCGTATTCCCTCCCCGTATATGCAAAAGCATATCCAATGGATCAGCGCTGGCCTTGCAATCTGATCCCCTATTTTGTCTGTTTCGTTCGTCAAAAGTTATGTCATTATTTTTGACCTACTTCACTCTTCGTTCTCAGCACCCCCGAAAGATGGTCTCTACCAACACATGGTTATTTTACTTTCCCATTTAAATTTTATTGATAAAATATAATTGTTTGGCTAATGCCATGTAGATTGTTAAAATTAACATTATTAACATTATTATGGTGATACAAAAATATAAAAATGGAAATTAAACTAGGGACCCAAAATATAAAGTAGGAATTCAATTTATGAAGTGAATCATTGAAAGTATAAAAGGATAATAAAATTGAATAAAAGGAAAAACCTAATCATATATATATGGAAAGTTAATTAAATGGTTTGAAATAATTAAAATCGTCGAACTATCATTACAGAAAACTAGAATATGTTTACTAATTTATGTTTATTTAACTATTCGTGGTTTTAAGTAGTCATTGTCAATGCGCATAAATATATATATGTCATTTAATAATGGTAAACTTACCCCTTTTTTATCCGGCGATGAGATCTCGACGCTTGGATTCCTGGGTTTTGAGTAAAAGAACAACATACATATATATATACATGCGCCTTTAAAACTAATTAATTGGGTCACTTAACAAAAAAATATGATATAATTCTTATGCACTTATTACGACATTAGTTCCATTTATTTGTGTTTATATGGCTATTGTTTTTGTTGGAGTTTTGTCATCGGCTGGTTCACTGCTCCCTTGCGGCGTGTTGCTGGGTATTGTATTTCGTTTTGTTTATGGCTTGCATTTAAATGCATTAATTGTTTTTCGTTGGTTTTGGTTATTTCTGCTTGTAGTTATTAATGGTTTTGAGTCAATTGTCGGTCAGACTTGGGTGATTCTTGTAGACCTGGATTTTTGCATAAAATACACGTTCATCAAAATTCTAATTAGATGAAACCCTGCGATGACCAGGAGTATGTAACACACGCGGCGATTTGAGGGTTGTGGTCCAGTTGGCAATATTATCCGAAGCTTTTGACGTTGTAGAACCCATGATGGAAAAAGGATTTAATGCAACTTTCAAGGATATTTAGTTTGAGTTCTGGGCCATACTGGCAGGATCTTTGATTTCAAACTGATTGTTTTTTGGTTGAATGCCGCGGTGCCGAGTACAGGTCTTTCCGTGAAGAGTTCCAGGTTCCTGACTGTCAAAATTTTGGGTCTTTTATACCAGTGACCGTGCCTAGCTTCGCCTATGGGTCACCGGAATGGAACATCAAGGTGTTCCCACCTAGGTGCATCGGTTCCCCTCTGTATTCTAATTGGCCAAAGTCTTATTTGGGTCATCTTTGTTCGCGTACCGGATAGTTCGATCAACCCGGCAGTATTTCGTTACCTATGAGTGCATGGCCCTATTCGTCTAGTTAAGGCGGTGTCATTTTGCTTTTGACCGAGCCAAAGTCCGGTGAAATTTGTCATCATAGTTCTTATGGGTATGTTCTACAAAGAACTCCAAAAGTACTCCAAAGCAATCCAAGTACTTTGTAAGTTACAGGAGTTCAAAGTTGCAAGTTTACAAAGTTTACTCTACGCGCCCTACGTCGCCTGGGAAACAAACGCGTTTTTCTCAAAACCATGTTTTCGGACCTTACGGAAGTGATTGAAGGCGCTGGGATGAACCAACCGTCACCAATTTTTTTTTAAATATTCGTTAGGGTCTTTTCTAATAAATGAACTACGATCAGCCAAAAATATTCTAAACTTTTTTTTTAAAAAAGAACAATTGAAAAAAAACATGCAAAAATCGAATTTTTTTCAAAGCCTCACAATTTTTTAATTTTTATTTTTTTTTATAATTTAAGTTCATTTTATAGATAATACAATTCAGATTAAAAATGAGTTTCGATTTTGTGTTTCGGATCTCGCGTATTGACGGCATCACTTCCGGTAGGGGGACACCTTTTCAAAAAATGTCGACTTTGATGGACACCCCCTTTCCCACTTTTTTTATTTATTCAATTTAAAACATTGTGTTGCTTAAATAAATGTGTTTTCTTATCATTGTTTCTAAACTACCATTTTTCGGGCCTACAAGTTGAGAACCTGCCTTTACAAATATACTAAAAATATAAATTACGCCCAAATTCTTAAAATAACTGTATTGGCCTGAATGTATCGGCCATAGGCGACGATCAGAGAAGTATTAATTGTGTGGCTTTTAATAAATTGAGGGGCATTTAGGCAACAGAAATAGTTTCTTAAACAGAGATATTAGGCTTCCTGCGGATCCACTTAAATGTGATGAAATAACATCGTAAAGTGTTGCATCCTGGAATGTCATAAGGAAATTTTACAGTATCGACTTTTGTTAACGGACAAGCGTATTGATCGAAATAATTTTCAAACAAGAAAGAACGCTTTAGTCGGTTTTCCCGACTATAAGATTTGCGATACTCATTTGCCCTCATTAAAAAACAAAACGAGAAAAAACGATAGAGTCGCAACCTATGGGGCTACATTATCTACATTTGTAAATTTTACATTCATAAACACGTGTATGTAAAATGTGTATGTAGACTAGATTCAAGGCATAGCAAAATGTTTAATAACTTCTTTATTATTTATTAGAGCATAAAATGGTTCGGAATGTAGTAAGACAGTGCACATATTCTTTTAAAACCGCAAAGATTGCATAAAAAATGAGAGCGCCACAGATTTTCGCGGTTTGTGGGCGTTAAAAGGTTTTGAAATAAACTTGATCTGCGCCTTGCTTATAGAAGTCTGTGTGCAAAATTTGGTGGCTCTAGCTCCTATAGTTCTCGAGATCTCGATGTTTGTGCGGACGGACGGACGGACGGACGGACAGACAGACATTTGATCGTTTACAGTATTTGCTTACTCTTCGAGTATCGCAAATAAAAATTAGTGTGAAATTGGCCACTTAGGTTAAGCAATGGTATAACTGTCATGCTGGATTCTGAAATTTTAAAAACTTCAGAAAATGCTCTTGCCAAATCAGAATTTAAAAAAAAATGAACGATGGCTTTCACCTTTTAAATCCTGCTCAGGACAAAGTTTGAAAATTTAACAAATCAACAGCACAGCAATGCTGTATGCACTGATAAATTTGTGGGCAACAAAAATAGTAAATAAAATCATTACAAATAACAAAAATTGCATTCCAGATTGTGACATATCGTTAGATTGGTCATATGAACCAGGAACCAGGAATAAATGTAGCACTCAGTTAGAAAGCTTTGAAAAAAGCGAAGCAATTGCACCTGAATTGGATGAAGCAATTGCACCTGAGTTGGTTGTAGAACCGAAGAAAAGCGTTTGCCCAAACGAAAATTTGGCCGAACTTAATGCCATTAGATACACTTTGGGCTATGTCATTTTAAAGAAATAAAAGCTGAGAGTTGCCTAAAATACATAAAAGATCTCGATTCTCTAGATGACATGAAAAGTAAAACTGAGCAGTTCATCAAAGCCAAAAATTATAGTTCACATGAGCTACATATATTCGAAGAACCCATCAGATGCTGTGAAACTACAGTAAAACATGTAAAAATATTCTAAGACGAGTTTTAAAGACTTCCAAATCGTCCAAATATTCCAGAATGTTTACAGAAAAAGCGCAGAAGAAATCAATTAGCATTATCCCTATCGGTTTGCGCCGGCTGACTCATGCTCCCAACACAGGCAAAGCATTTTTAAGCATTTGCTAAAAGTTCTTTTGCACAAACACAGCAAATGGTAATCCGAAAAAAAGGACGCAAAAAGATTAATTAGCGGAGGAGTAGGGAGAGAAATGAAAGTATTGAAGAAAGAAGAAGACTTATATTTGCGAAAAATTTAAAAAGGTCCAAAAATTGAAACATAATTAAGAGTTTTCGTTCCTATGTTATAATTTCTTTAAAGTTCCTTTGCACAGTGCTACAGTTTTAAAAAACTGTCCGATCTACCATCTTTTTTATTTTTATAAAAGAAAAGATCGCTGACGAAGGAGCGTGGTGTCCCCTGAAACAGTTTTTACCTTAATTATAATAATTATAATAATAATAATTTAAAATCGAATAAACAAGCGGACGACTCACCAACGTACGTCAGGACAACTGACGAAACAACAAACGCTGGTCACAGCAAAATTGCGCTGACCCAATCAACTGGTTTAAAATGGAAGTAATGTACATACATTATGAGCAAAAGCCCCATGCCGCACTTTACTCTCTGTTCTCGCAAGCAAAGTAGTATATAATAGGGTGGAGCGAACATTTTTTTTTTTAATTTTAATATTCCTGTATTTTTAATTGATGATACACAGTATTAGAAGTAATTATGCAAAATTTTAGTTTTCTTAATATATATCTTAAGGTGGCGCATTAGGTTTAAAGTTCACATACATACTAGGGTGGAGCGAAATTTTTTTTTTTTTTTATTCCTGTATTATTAATTGATGATACATAGTATTAGAAGTAATTAAGCCGTTCGTTTGGTTCCAGCAGAAGAACACGAACTTGACCGCCTTCTGCACGTCGATGCTCTGCTTCATCCGCTGGAGGAGTATCAAGGTGCCACCGCACAGAAGCTGAATCTGCCCAAGACGCAAAACCAATAATAAATCACATCTTTTAAGGCAGGTGTTCACCTTGTGGGGTCAAAAAATTCACATTTTTTAGGAATTTTTTTTGAGAAAACGGTTAAAGATACAGCGCTGAAATTTTTGTCTGAATATGACCATATATTTATTCAAATAATACAATTTTTGAAATTGAAAAAATCAAAAAAGGGGGGGGAGGGGGCGCCCATTGGTGGCGGTCTGCATTTTGCTCTCGTACACGATTGGCTCAAAACCCGTGATCTGAAACACAAAAACCAAACACATTCTTAATTAGTATCGTATTATCTATAAAGTGAACCTCAATCATGGAAAAAAAATCAAAATTCGAAAAGTTATGAGGTTTTGAAAAAAAAAAGTCAATTTTCGCATTTTTTTTTCACTAATTATTTTTTTAAATAAACAATTTTCAATATTTTTGGCTGATCGAGGTTCATTTTTTAAAGGAAACCCTAAGGAACATTTAAAAAAATTTGATGACGATCGGTTCATTATAGCGTCTTCAATCGTGTACGTAAGGTCCAAAAACATGGTTCTGAGAAAAACGCGTTTAAAGTTTGGGCTTTGGCTCGGCCGGGGCTCGACAGTGCTCTACGTAACGGGCTATAACTTTCGAAATTTTTCAGATTTTGATTTGAAACTTCTACAGCACATTTTTGGAACATATATCTACACGATAAGACAAAAAAAAAAAATCGATTTTTTTGACCCCACAAGGTGAACACCTGCCTTAAGTTTGCCAATCAGCATTTGCCTTTATTTGAGCAATTATAGCCTTCGTGGCCTCATCTATGGCTTTTTTATTAATAATAGCCGACTCATCGACAACTTCCACAGGCGTCGCGGATCTTGGCGGCAGCGGTTTGATATACCGCCGTCCTGCTCCTTTTCCTTTCTTTTCATTTGGGCGTAAGGCCGGTGCCGGTTTCGGCCACCACGACCACCACGCCCACCGCGTCCAGCACGACCCCAACCCCATTGCTGGAGGTACGCCTGGGATTATTGATTGTACCCAGGATACGGCTGCTGCTGTTGCTGATGAAAGTTATATTGGGGGGCTGGTGGTGGCCCCCCGTATCCGCAGTTCCAATTCATACTAAAAAAAAAGCAAATCAATAAAAATTAAACTTTAAAAAAAAATACAACTTACTTTGTCGGTGTCGCTTCAAAGTTTATGGCGGCATGATGGCCGCCAAAACCAAGTTGCCAGACCACATTGAACTTAAAATACTAAAACGAATTCCGTATTTATTTTAATAAACCACGAAAAGCACGATTTGATTCGTAATTTTTAATATTTAATATAATAAGTTTTACCAAATAATTGTTGCGTTGGTACAACTAAAATACATCAACGAGATTTTTAATTATAACTAATAATATAATAGTTGTATTTTTTCGGGGGCTTTTGACAAGTATTATACATAAATTATTATTATATATTGTTGAAAAAAAAAATTATAAAATACATAAAACAGCATGTGTTGAATTGCTCGGACTTTAATAATATAATTTAAACCATTAATTTTTAAGTTCCCTAAATGTTTAAAGTAGACCGCCAGCGCCTAGTCAGTTGCGCGTAGGTGTACCACTGCACCTGTAGTTCTCTTACACGCTCTCTTTCTTGGCTATTCTTCGCCTTTCTTATCTCGCTAAATCTGTCGCGTTATCTATTCAGCGAAACTAAACACATGTACAGACAAACATATATATTTTGAAGCTTGGCTGCCGTGCAGCCCGTGCACATTGGGATGAAAAGCGTTTTTTTGGCATAAACTCTAATTTTAAAGATACAGGTTTCAAATTTTGTTTAAATAATAGTGACACTTTAGTGAAATTTCGGTTTTTATTATTTTTTGATTTTGACCACGCCTATATAAACCACCCCCACCCGCGAAGGTAATTTTAACGACACAGATTTTATTTTTTGTGTACATAATTTTGAGACCATTGAAAAATTTTGGTTTTCATTATTTTTTGATTTTGACCACACCTATGTGAACCACCCCTTGTCCCATATATAAATAAAATGTACGTGTTTTATTTTTTTTCTTTTTACTCATCATCTGTATTTAACTCGAAGTCTAAATTTTGTTACAACTCGAAATGCCCTTTCGCACAACCAGTTAAGTGTATCGCCAAAGCTGCGATAACTCTTCATCCACACTTCCAGCAGTTCACCCCTACTAATGTCGAGTTGTTCCGAATCTATTAAAATATTACGAAATGGCGCAAGTATGCGCAAAAGTTATTAACTCCATTTAATCATATATACAATAACACATAATACCACATCTGCACTTTTCGTAATCCTGCGTACACTTGCTAGTTCTACTCCACGAAACACAAATATTTATAGGTTAATTTCTACACAAAACATGGTTCAAGAAAACAATTAAAAACAAAAGCATTTCTAGTTTAAGCCCTCTTAGCAATATTAAACATACCTTGACGAAGATTTTCCATAATTTAACCGAAGGGAATGCGCAATATTAATTTAAAGAATAAATAATTAAACTTTTTAAACTTCGTAGAAAAATTAAGGCGCACACATGTTAAACCGAACAGCTGACTAAGAGGGCTGCCAAAGAGCCAGGGATGGTCAAAAAAATATTTTAAAAATAGTTTTATGATAGTTGAACAATTCTTTAACGGATTAAAAAAAAATTTTGGAAAATTTTACAAAATAATTTTGGACTTTATGCCAAAAAAAAAAACGCTTTTCATCCCAGTGTGTAGTGCAGCTCCGAACACAGAAAATAAAGCATGGAATAATTGGACCTCTCGTGTGTTTTATTAATATAAAATTAAGGGTGGCATATTTGTTGTCTTCCCCATAAACACTAAAAATTAACTAAATGTAAGATTAAAAACAATTTTATAAAGCTAAACCACACAACGTACGAACTAATTATCATCTACAAACATATTATTTAAAAAATAGTACTCTTGCTTTATAGGAAAATTTATAATTTTACGAAAATTTTATCTAAAAATTTAATTTATTTTTTATTTCCAATTTCTTTTTTTTTTAATCTTCAATGAAAATTAACGCTATTTTTTGTTTACTTTTTTGAAACATTTGAAATTGCTAACATTTCAAAATTAAAAATGATTTTAAATCAAACTATGTGATATTTACAAAAGTCACTTAAATCCATTTTGAGTTATAAAAGTCCCTTAAAAAAATCAGTCGCAGGTTGCTACACATGCTACTGGATTCAAGCAACATGTGTGCGTGCTACTAAAATTCAGTAATTTTCACTCAACTCCCGTGTACGATGTACGACGTTCGTGCTTGCTGCTCTTCAAAGATACTCCTAACGATGAATTATTTCCTGACTTTTTAAAATATCGTACTAGTTTTCTGCAATTTTTGACAATATTTTCCATCTCATTAACAGCTATTTGAATAGTGTTGTTAAGCAAATAATTGACGCAACGAATTTTCTCCGAGTCCGAAAAGGCTTTAATCATGTTTGAACCACGATCAGTTCATGGTAACATCCAAAATCCTTCAAAATCGCCTCTATTTTTGTTCGTATATTGACACCTTGCTAAAGAAAAACTTTGAGTTCTATTTGCGAAACTACCATAAAGGACTTCAGCAAAATTGCTGAGATGGTAAAAAAGAAAACAAAACAATAGAACTTACTTACTTTGGATTTTCTGTTCTACACGGTTGGATACTATTTTTTGAGCGCCTATTTGGCCTATAAGCTAAAAATAAAATCATGGCAGACCTAATTCTGGACTAGCTTAAGCTCGGATTAGGTAACTCCAATAATTAAAACACACAAGGCGTCTTTTTTTTAATTCTAATACATGGTCCAGAAATCAGTGAACATGCTCTGGTGCTGAGCCAAATAACAGTTCTCAGGTCAAGAATCGAAATGGATAGAAAGAGAAATGTTCTTGTGCGAAGCTTTTTTATTTTTCAATCAAATGAAGCCGGTTCCAAATGCAAATTATGCAACAAAAAGTCTCAAGTTTTGTAATGGACTTACATACATGATAAAAGCGATCGATTTGTTGGATGAAGATGATCTTGATGACAACTATGATGAAGATTTGGGTAGGAACATACGCATTCATTCGATCACTTCCATCAAATGTGCCGCCCATTAACTGCAGTTAGCAGTCAAAGAGTTATTAAAAGATGATGTTCGCGACGCTCTTTTCCAAAAAGTTAGCTATGATAAAAATTTTGAGAACCCCAACATACAGGTAACTGGGTAGTACAGCGGTCCATAACTACAAAACGTTAAAAACCAATTTTCCCCCATGGACAACGACTTCTTCAGAACTAACACCAAGAAGTTTTGTATGTTTAACATAAAAAGCATGAACTCGTAAGCCAAAAAACAATCAAAATCAATCCGCGAAATCTTCAGGTCACAATGGTTCAAGACAATCCCATTCGTCAAACTATTTTTTCTCCATGAAACGCGAGTTCTTCAGAACTACCACCAAGAAGTTTTGTATGTTAAGTATGAACTTGTAACTCATGCAAAAAAATGATCTAAATCAAACCGCGAAATCTTCAGGCCTCTTTGGATGAAGACAACTCCTAATCCGCAGAGGTGTACACTGTACAGTAAAGGGTACACCACAAAGGTGGCAATTTCAGTAACAATAAAAATATTCCATTTTGAGAACAAACCCATTACAACTATGAACATTTATAAAACAGTGTTATTATGTTTGTCACACTGAGGCAAATGCTATATCAGATGAAAGGTAATGATTAAAAGTGCATTTCCCGTTTTTTATATTTTACATGGTTCCAAAATAATTCCATTTTGATTTTTATTTTGATTTTTATAATAGAAATGATTGAATAACTGTTATGTCAAAGTAAAAATCAAAGCATAACAATTATTTCTGATTTTTAATTTAAAAACTAGCGGACCCCGATGCACTTCGTTGCAGCCAACCAAAAATATGAATTGACTGCATTGTTTTTCAAAATTATTAATGTTAATCCAAAACATTTGGATATACAATATTATTTGTTTGCCCATTTGAAGCGAGCACAAAAAACAATTTGGAGTTCCAATTCTTGAGCAGGCTACTTATAGCTGTCCATGTGAAAAGCACGGCTCCCCCAAATTTAATCCGCATATTTAAAGCGTTTGTCCTTGCGACTTATTGATGGACATGTCTCATAAAAGACGCACTGGGAATTGCAAACGCTTTAATTCAAATGGCATGTCTGTTGGAATCAGTGGAATACGTGGTATGAGCATAATTTCGCTGTTCCGGTCAATATTGTGGTTTCAATTAAATTCGGCATCAATTTTTTTACTGCCAATCTTGTGCCATTGCACAATTTTGGTGCATTTAAATTCCGCAGTAAAATAATTGATGAGCCAACCTTTAAATTCAAAGAATGCGGTTTTATACCAAGTGGTTCCAATGATTTCAAAAATTCAATTGCATAATTCACTGCATCATCTGCATTCATTGCGCTATCAACAGATTTATCTGATGATAGAATGTTTGAAGTTCAGAAACAATTTGTCGCCTTGCAGCAATTGTACAACGCCGAACCAATTCACGGTCTGCATCTCCGAAAAAATAGATTTGCAAAAATTGATGATCAGCATCAGGATATGGCAATAAGAAACCAGCTCGATGATAAATCTGACCTTGAATCTGTAAAATTTGTAAAATGTTATTAAATGTTGGGTCAGAATTCTTGAACACATCAAAAAAATTGCTGCTCAGATCACCTCAGTAATCACCTTAAACGTCGGCATGAAATTGTCAAAAGAAGTCATTTGAAATGCCGCATTGTGTTCTTGAATGTGAGACAAAAAATGCTTAGATGTTTGCGACGTTCCAAAAATGAATGAATGAAGTGGATCGGGGGGAGATTCAAATGATGACTTTGCGATTTACGTGTATCTGTAAGCTATAAAAACAGCCCACTCTTTAATTTGTCGGTTAATTCTAATATTAGTTATGGTACAATACAGCTTGGAAAAAGCAACGAGGCTAGTTGGAACTTTTTCAATAGGGTAAGTTGGTCCCCTAGATTTATTCCTTGGCGTGCGCCAGTCAATTAATTTTGTGTGAACAAACAAAAATGTATCCCGATTTACAATAATTACACTCTTTTACTATTTTTAAAACTAAAATAAAAAGAGTTGTTTTGCAACTTTTATTATAAAAATCCAGAATTAAAGTTTATGATGTTATTGGGTAGCTAAACCAAAAAAAGTGCGTGCGTACAAAGTACACATGTCAGAAGTGAAACTTCTTTGGCGAACTTATTTATCAGTCTTGTCTATATTTATACAAATCTAAAACTTTAGATTTCCGAGACTTAAAGGAAGGGAAAAAATAAAAGTGTTGAAAATTAATATAAATTATAAATTTAGTTTTTATTAATTTATTTCTTCTATATTTACATTGTTCGACGCAATTTCTATAGGTATTGTTGTGACTAAAGCATTATGATACGTAAAATATGCAATATAAGTTAGTGTTTTAACATTATTAATGGTTTGGAATTATCAACTGCAAAATTAGTGTTAAAGTCACCACCCAAAACAAGTGGTATTTTATTATTCTCATTACCAAGAATAGCAGCACCTCCGTGGCTGTATGGAAGTAATTGTTGATGCAAGAAACTAATTATATCTTCTACACGTAAATCATCATCTTTAATACGTCTCGTGTTATTTATATTATTGACAATCTGATTTTCATCTTCGATATTGTTATTATTAATATTATTATTATTAATATTATTGTTATTATTATCACCATTATTGTTGTTATTGTTATTATTATCACCATTATTGTTATTGTTGTTATTATTATCACCATTATTGTTATTATTGTTATTATTATCACCATTATTGTTAATTTTGTTATTATTATCACTATTATTGTTATTATTTTCACCATTATTGTTAATATTGTTATTATTACCATTATTGTTATTGTTATTATTATTATAATTATTATTATTAGCATTAATAATATTTGATGATGTTTGAAAATCTTCAATAATGTTTTCTGAAAGGTTTGTCAATAATTTTTTTCTTGCTCTAAACTCACGAACACGTTCTGTTGAAGTATTATTTTTTTCAATTGGTAAAGTCGAAGACGAAGGATGAGGATTTTCTTTATATTTTTGTCTCTGTAGCTCTGTAGTCACGACTACACTCTGCTGGAGTTTTTGGTTTAGTTTTTGTAATGATGGACGATGAGATATTCAACTCTTGGCTAGCTGCATTTTTTAAAGCCTTTTTTCGCTCTCTGAATTCACGTACAAGTTGTGTTGATGTTTTAACTGGCCGTCTAACAGATATTTTATTTTTAATTGTTTCACATTCCTCGCACCACAATTTTTGGCATTGTGCTTAACTGATGTCACAGAAATGATTTTAGCTAAAAAATCGTATTCTCACACAAGCAAGCTCATTCTATTTTTAGATTTTACTCTCTCAACTTTGTGCGAGCGCATGGTGCAACTATATGTGTAAGGTGGTCTCAACGAGAGAGCTGCTCTCTTTTGAGGACGTTATTTGTGCCAGTCTCTATTTAGCTACCTCATTCTACCGATTGAGAGAGACAGAGAGGTAAACATATTTAACGTCCTCAGCAAAGCGGACGAGACCACCTTATATATTCGCACCATGTGCGAGCGCGCTCAGAGCGAAGAGAGGAAAGAAGAGGACAGAGAGAACGTTCGTCAGCGGTGAGAGAGGGACAGGGATATACATATACATTTTTCGCTTTTACGTTCGCCCTGTCTTACTCTCTCTCAATCACTCTCGATCGTTCTCTCTCTTTTTCGACTTTTTCAATGAAATGAAACGTTTCTTGACGTTTCATTTGTACAAATTTTACCCTCATGCGCCTAAAGAAGTTTCACTTCAAATATATATGTTTTGTGACCTCCGCTTTTATGTAGAGTACTTTTAAGCCTATGATTTTTTTCAACTTCATTAGAGATATTTTCGGTCCCTGGTTTTACCACTTTACACAGCAGCGTGCCGAACTTGAAACATTTTTTGGGTTTTTTTGTTAATAAAAGTATTATTTTATGAAAGTTGATCGAGCCTTGTTAACGAAAAAAACCACACCAATCGTTATAGTACATATAAGGGGGTGCCACAGAAATCGTTCCTCCCGAAGTCCGCCCAAGTTTCAACCCAACGCAAAACCGTCGGTGCCACAGAAAACTCTATCATTTCCCCCGTTTTTTAAACGACAGTTTTTTAAAATAAGCATACTTGCACCTTTTTATAAATAATCAAAACTTTTTTAAACATACAACATTTTTTATGTTTTGATCTTTTTATATTTTAAATTAATCATCTTCCAAAACCGTCACCTCAAAAATTGCATGTGCCTTTCTGGCCAAGTGCTCCAAATAGAAAATACGAAATTTCGGAGTAATTTTCATATTCGAAATATTATTGTTGTTATCGTTATGCTACGCTATACTATTGTATATAGCTATAACTAAAGCGTGTCAAAATTTCAAGTCAAAATAAGTTGTAGTTCTTGTGAAATTAATAAAACAAATCGTGCATTGCAATTAAGTGTGACCGCGTGTAGCAAAAAATACCGGCTTGGGTTTTTAACTTTGAAGAAGAAGACAATTTGTATAAAAATGTAAGTAATTTCAAAAAAAGTGCGTGCGTACAAAGTACACATGTCAGAAGTGAAACTTCTTTGGCGAACTTATTTATCAGTCTTGTCTATATTTATACAAATCTAAAACTTTAGATTTCCGAGACTTAAAGGAAGGGAAAAAATAAAAGTGTTGAAAATTAATATAAATTATAAATTTAGTTTTTATTAATTTATTTCTTCTATATTTACATTGTTCGACGCAATTTCTATAGGTATGTGACTAAAGCATTATGATACGTAAAATATGCAATATAAGTTAGTGTTTTAACATTATCGGGGGTGCCACGGAAACCGTCGACGGTTTTGGGGAGTAATTTTTCGGAAATTCGGAAAATAATCGTCGGTGCTACAGAAACCGTCTCGAACTTGTTGTTGGGACTAACGATTCGGAAAAAAGACAGGGCTGACTTCTAGTTTTTATTTGTCATTTATTTCCTATTTTTCAATAAATTCAAGCCAAGTTTTACTTATTTTTGCAAGACAATACCAACAACTAAAAAAAACTCTACACATAAATCGTAACGAACAAAATAGTTTAACATTTTAAAATGACCGCCAACCTAAACAACAGAAGCCATCCCTGTATTACATGGCTTCTTATGAGAGGCCGCTACATAAAATCAGTCCCCCAGAGCGAATCCTTTTGCGAAATCGGCGTTTTGTAATATAAAAATGAAGAGCACGGGGGCTCGCTTTGATTTCCTATGCTTTTCCCCAAAACTAAACAACATTTAGGCAATAATATTCAAAATTTGTTGAATTCACTTGCATTTTTATACAATTTGTCTTCTTCTTCGTCGTTTTTTTAGGTTTTTACCCAAGCAGATATTTTTTGCTACACGCGGTCACACTTAACTGCAATGCAACGATTTGTTTTATTAATTTCACAAGAAGTACAACTTATTTTCACTTGAAATTTTGACACGCTATAGTTATAGTTATAAACAATAGTATAGCGTAGCATTACAATAATAACAATCATATTTCAAATATGAAAATTACTCCGAAATTTGGTATTTTCTATTTGGAGCAAGTTGGCATTTTGGTTGCTTGGTTGGAACTTGGCCGGAAAGGCACATGCAATTTTTGAGGTGACGGTTTTGGAAGATGATTAATTTAAAGTATAAAAAGATCAAAACATAAAAAATGTTGTATGCAGATAGCAGATTCAATTCATTAACGTTGTTTTAAAAAAGTTTTGATTATTTATAAAAAGGTGCAAGTATGCTTATTTTATAAAACTGTCGTTTAAAACACGGGGGAAATGATAGAGTTTTCTGTGGCACCGACGGTTTTGCCTTGGGTTGGAACTTGGGCGGACTTCGGGAGGAACGGTTTCTGTGGCACCCCCGATATTGTCATATACGGAGCGATTTATCCCGCCGGCAGGACCTCACTTCGGAGGTATTGGTGGTACTAAGATGCACAGAAATCAACACTTAAGGAGGACGGCAAGATAGCCTTCCATATAAAATACTTGTGGCTGTGCGCCACGCACTTGACTCGCATGCAGATAAGACCTTGTGCACCAAGCAGGACCAATTAGTTAAACTAGATGTAAGATAAATAAAAAATAATAATAATTGGCATTTAATATTACCAGCATCTAAGCCAAAACAATTTATAATTTCAATTAAAAAGAAAAAGTAAAGTTCACATTTTGCCAGGCTTTTGCAACGTGCGTAAATATCATTAACTGCAACAACAAAAAAAAACTTATCGAAAATAATAACATATACAGTCCACTTATTTTTTGAGTTGCAATTATAAATAAAATTAATTTGTATAACCTCACACCTAATCTTGCCGGCCCTTGGCAGAATGTTTAAAAACATACGCATTTCTATAAATATAAGAATTTTACGAGCAGCTCTCAGATGACAATGTGTAACTGATCTGGAGCCCTAAAACAAGAAATGTAAACCGAATCTTAGCAAGGGTTCAATAGAATGCACTTGTAATTTGAATTGCTTGTGTGCCCACACGCAAAGAATTCAACCCCTAAATCGGCTAAACAGTCTACCTATGTAGTTTTTAGAGCATTTTAGAAATAAACAGTTTCAAATCAGAACTCAACGAATGTAGATGTGTTTTCATTTGGACTAACATCTAACAAACGTTAATGAATTGTATGTGCTATCTGCATACAAAATTTTTTATGTTTTGATCTTTTTATAATTTAAATTAATCAATCTCCAAAACCGTCACCTCAAAAATTGCTTGTGTGATTCCGGCCAGATTCCACCCGAGAAACCAAAATGCCAACTTGCTCCAAATAGAAAATGCCAAATTTCTGAGTAATTTTCATATTTGAAATATGATTGTTGTTATTGTTATTGTACGCTACTATTATTTATAACTATACCTATAGCGTGTCAAAATTTCAAGTGAAAATAAGTTGTACTTCTTGTGAAATTAATAAAACAAATCGTTGCATTGCAATTAAGTGTGACCGCGTGTGGCAAAAATACCTTAAAAAACGACGAAGAAGAAGAAAAATTGTATAAAAATGCAAGTGAATTCAACAAATTTTAAATATTATTGCCTAAATGTTGTTTAGTTTTAGGGGAAAGATTAGGAAATCAAATCGAGCCACCATGCTCTTGACGCCGATTTCGCAAAAGGATTCGCTCTGGGGACTGATTTTATGTAGCGGCCTCTCGTAAGAAGCCATGTAATACAGGGATGTAATACAGGTCTTCTGTTGTTTAGGTAGGCGGTCATTTTTAAATGTTGAACTATTTTGTTCGTTACTATTTATGGTTAGAGTTTTTTTTAGTTATTGGTATTGTCTTGCAAAAAAAAGTAAAACTTGGCTTGAATTTATTGAAAAATAGCAAATAAATGCCAAATAAAAATGAGAGTCAGCCCTGTCTTTTTTCCGAATTGCTTGTCCGAACAACAAGTTCGAGACGGTTTCTGTAGCACCGACGGTTTTTTTCCGGTTTTCCGAAAAATCCGTCCCCAAAACCGTCGACGGTTTCTGTGGCACCCCCGATATTGTCAAATGAAAACAGGTCTAAACAACAGAAAAATACTTTTTGATAATAGTAATCAGTTTAACAAGCCAATAAGCTAAATCTCACCTATATGACGGCGTCCGTAAAATCTTCCGTGCTTTTCAATAAACTCAGTGAACTCCAAGCTTTGCATAAAATCTTTCACCGCGAGCTGAAAGGTATTGGCAGCACATTTGATAGAGCTGTCCCAGTCGTCACCATCAGAAACTTTGCTGAACATTAATTCGACTGCTTTAATCATGTTTCTGCCGTTATCCGTAGTGATGGTGTATATTTGGTTCTTCCGTAAATTGAATTCATTCAATAGTGTCTTAATTTCACTGCACAGATTTTGCGATGTGTGTGATGTCCTTAGTTCTATTAGACCCAAGGTTTTTATAATAAGTTCATCAGAGTTTATGTATAGAACATTAACGCTGAGAATGCCACGATTACACTTTGTTGCTGTGTCCATTTTCAAGCAAACTACTCGGTTCTTAAGAGCAGGAATAATATTAGCTTTATTGGAACAGAGTTGTGCTTAAGGGGTTAGGTGGGTTTCCCGGGCAAAAAAAAGGCACATTTTCAACAATTTTTTTTTTATATAAAGAATAAAATATTTTATAAAAACTTTTAGGTTTCTTACACATACATATTTAAAGATTAATTTTTGAATTAAATAAAAAAAAATATTCAGCGGTCAGCCATTGTGACGTCATTTCCGGTGACCCCTCGGAAAAAAGGTGCCTTCGCGTTGTCAGCACAATTCCTGACAGAATCATCGGAAATTAAGAAACCAAATTTTTTCTTTTAGTACAAACCTAAATCTCGTAAATGAACGAAGGAAAACAAAAAAAATAAAAATTGGAATTTTGGGAGACTTTTTTGCAAAAAAATCAAATTTTGCTGAAATTTTTTAACATTTATTTTTTTTTAAATAGTTGTTGTCAACGAAAAAAAAAATCCTTCGTTCATTTACGAGATAGTCATATTTTGAAGACCTGTGCAAAATTTCATCAAGATCGGTTGAGTAGTTTCCAAGAAATCTTGACAACCGACTTTGAAAACACAGTTTTGAGAAAAACGCATTTAAAGTTTTGATAAGCAGTGCACTTGGCCTCGCGCGCGCACATTCTAAGAACTGTATCTCCGAAACTATTATTCGGATCGACTTAAAACTTTGGGACAATAATTTTAAGATTCTATATTAATTTATGAGACAATAAAAAAAAAATCGATTTTTTTTTTTGCGAAACCCTCCTAACCCCTTAACAAAGCCCATGATGTTCCTCGATGTGATAGCCGGCATACCTAAGCCGCTTAAAAGTTGAGCAGTAAGCGTCCTGAAGCCATTTGAATCCAAGACAGCTAGAGGTAGTTTTTCTACTGTCACTAAATCGATACAGGCATATTTGGCTTCATCTTGTCCCATCCTTAGTGAAAACTTCTTTTTTTTCTCCTCAACTTAATCGTTTTCACATTTATCCACTTCAGCCAGGCGCGGATACAGGGGGGGATTTGGGGGTTCTAGAGTTGAAATTGAAATTGATTTCCAAGTATAGCGAAATTAGTTAATATTACGCACTAATTTATTATCAATTTATCATTACAAAAATTTAAATTTCGCTCATCCTGCTCTGGTGTGCGATGTTCACTAGAGTGTATCGAAAATCAACTTTTTTTGATTTTCGATGACGGCGGGTGCGGAAAAGTTGTAAAACCATGTCAAATGAAAGCACAACAAATTTCGCCCGAAAGGATAATATTTACTATCCCCACATCGTCCTTGAAATTTTGAATGACGTTTGAGGACGTTCGGGAACGTTCAAGGACGTTGCGGGGATAGTAAATAGCGATTTGACAAAAAAAATTTTAAATCGCCGCTGTTTTCCGTAGCACCCCTGATAAATATAACATGGCTGTGACACTTTCAACGTGACATTTTTGCAAAAAAACGCTTATTGTACCACCATCTTGAACGAAATTTCCAAAATAATTAGTAGACATGCTAAATTGCCTAATGAAAAAATCGCCATACGCATAAAATAAATTGATTAACCTAGGAGTATCGAGTGCCAGGTTGTGACCTCATATTATTGGACACCCTGTTTTTACTCATTTGCCTTGAATAAAATACTGATCAAGGTGTTAATTTAGCGGTTCGTACATTCAAAAATTAAGGTTATGTGTGACAAAAGAAACCAATGAATCTGCAGGAGAAAACGTTCTGCGATTGAGTGGTAATACCAGTAGCCTATCGTATACAAAATTCGATCCAAAGTCTTAGGACAGAAATGATTTCGAATCAGCAAGATCTTAGAACGATCTTAAACTTTTGACAAATGTGAAACTCAATGTAAAAACTATCTTCTTTAAGTTTGTAATATTCGTTTTCGATGTCGTGCATTTGGGGTACATAAACAAAAAAGAAGTATTTGGACGTTTATCCTAATTACTTAATTTTTGCAAAACTTTGGTCTGCACAGCATATTTTTATGGCAGATAAACAACTTTTCCCGATTTACTTGCGTAGCAAAGGATATGATCTCGTCATATTTGTATGATAGTTTCAATGGAACGTTTGTAGGCCACTTTTTTGTCTTCAATATAAGTTAGTTTTGGAACAGTTATCTCCTAGTTAACTCCTATTTTACGGACATTTCATGTCTTCTCCTGCTCAGGTTTTATAAGTCAAAATCTTGCTGATCAGTTGCGCTGTAAGTCTGTTACCCGCATAAGAAAGAGAAGCCATCTAGATATTCACAGTGGAAATGATATTACAACTGACTCTTCGTATGGTTCAATTGTAAAACGATGTCATAACCATAAAGTTACTATTGCACAACTTACATCAGAGGATGCAACCCCTTCCAGCCAAAACTATACAGGTCAGGGCAACAGCAATGCTTTTCTATCAGATGGTGAGTTTGACATTCAGTCTCCTGTTGAACCTATGGAAATCCAAGATTAGTCAACCCTCTTGAACGGTCGCCAGTCCCCTTCGACTAGTCACAGTTCTCAAATTCCTTTAAATACTGGAATTTCCTTGAACTCCCCTTTAGCAACGGCTCCTTTAGAAAACCCTGGTAATAGTTCCTCTCCGCCTAATACATCGAGAGCTGGCCCGCGGCCTCCTGCCTTTATAATCAAGGGTGTTACTGATGTAAAAAGACTTATGAATCCTTTTAAGATAACTGGGCCTGCCACAGTTAGGGTATCTCCATCTGATAGCGATACATATAAGATAGTTCAAAATCTTTATTGGGCTAATAATATCCCATTTAATTCTTGGCAATTGAAAAGTGATCGAGCTTTCAGAATCGTGGTCAAAGGACTCCACTCATCTACGGATCCCAAAGACATTAAGGAAGATTTAGCCGCCGATGCTCATGTCGTTCGCAACATATACAACCCTCCCGCTAAAGACAACGGCTATAGACCCAATGTGTTCTTTGTTGAGCTTGAGTCCTGACCAAACAATGTCAAGGTCTATGACATAAAATTTTTGGCCTGTCAGTCGGTCACAATAGTTCCTCCTGTGCGCCGAGATGACGTAGTTAGATGCTATAACTGTCAAGAATTTGGACACACTAAAACTTATTGTTTCATGTCCCCAAAATGCGCCAAATGTGGAGGCAATCATGAATCTCGGGATGCTGCTTGCTCTGCTAATTCTCAGGACTTATTTAAGTGTATAAATTGCGGCTCCAATCACAGTGCTGGCTACCGAAAATGTCCAGCCTATATAGAGGCCATTGCTCGACGCATGGGCTTGGGTTCCAGTATTAAACTCCACGGCTCCTGCTACTAACCAGCAGACTAATTCTGATTATCCTGATGTCCATGTAGCTCACAAAAAATATGCCAAGGGTTCGAGATGTACATCTCAAGCCTCCCCACCTACATTTCTTCCAATTCAATAGACGTTATGCTGATCAATGAAACACATTTCAACAGCCGTTCGCATCTTAGGATTTTTGGCTATGACCTTTTATTGTCCAATCACCCGTCTGATCGTCTGCGAGGAGGGGCTGCAATTTGAGTGTGCTCTCACTTGCAATATTCTTAAGGGGGGAGTACACTTTGATTTTTCAAAAAAAAATTTTTTTTTTTTGGGCTTAAAATGTTCCTTGAGATGTATACTTTAATTTAGAAAAGACTCCAAGTCCGCCAGAATATTCCTTACCGCTTTACGAAGCGATTTCCTAAAACATGTACCGTACATGTACATGTACAAGCACATCTTTAAACGCGTGTATCTCGAAACGGGTTTTTTCAAACTGGTGGGGAAAAAAACTCTAACCAGTTATCATCAAATTTGGATATCGCCTAGGTTTTCTTGTTCAGAATTAAATTCTGCTTAGAAATACGAGGCCACGTTTTCGATTTTGTCAAAAATGGATTTTTAATCCACGATTTTGTAAGCATTTTTAGGGTGAAAAATGGACTTTTTTTTTTCTAAGGCCCCAACTTTAAAAAAAATTTTTTTTTTTAAATCGGAACTCGTATTTTTAACCCAAATTTCATTACTAATCAGGATTTTGTTCCATTTATGTTCCGGGATCACATGGGAAGGAGCATTTTTCCCCACCGTTTTCCGACTTCCGCGCGAGGACGCCCCACGCGACCTGGTGCACCGGCCACATGGAGACGCCAATCGAGTTCAAAAAAAAAAATTGTAGTTCGAAGGATGAGTAATAAATGGGTTATAAAAAAAAGGAAAAGTAGCTAAAGCTTTGCCAGAGGCAGCTATTTTGTTTTTAATGCGTATTTTTAATGCTATGATTGTTTTTTCGTACTACCCGGAGAAGTGGAAGCATGCGAGTGTTGTCATGATTCCTAAAAAAGGTGTTTCCCCCGGGTCTGCTGACTCTTTTCGGCCTATAAGTCTACTGCCGACATTCTCCAAGATTTTCGAGCGAATCCGCCTTAAACGACTTTTGAGTATTGATGTATTCAAGGATGCAATTCCTGACCACCAGTTCGGTTTCAGGAGTCTGCATAGTGCTACTGAGCAGATGCACCGTGTGGTAAAACACATTCGGAAAGCCTTAGAGACGAAACAGTATTGTTGCGGAGTGTTCCTGGACGTTAAGCAAGCTTTTGATCGTGTTTGGCACAGCGGCTTATTGTTTAAGCTGAAGTCTAAGCTTCCACCAACTTACTTCAATCTCCTTCGCTCGTTTCTTGTCGGCAGAACGTTCCAGGTAAATGTTAGAGGGTCTAGGTCTGCAACTCGGTCTATACTTGCTGGAGTCCCACAAGGAAGTGTGTTGGGTCCTGTGTTGTATACTGTGTACACGTCGGACCTCCCTTCTCCTAGAAGCAGACACATTCTCACAGCAACGTATGCCGATGACACTGCCTTTCTGGCGACGAGTTTTTTCAGACGAGAGGCGACGGACATGGTGCAGGACATGTTAAACGAGTTTGAAGCGTGGGCGTCGATGTGGAACATCGCTGTTAATCCTGTCAAGTCCCAACATGCTACTTTTTCGCTGAACAGACTCAATACTTATCGGCTGACATTGGATGGAACTTCTATCAAGCACACTCCTTCAATCAATTACCTCGGGCTCACCTTGGACCGTCGCACATAGGGAAATTTTGAGCATTTAGGGCGACAAAAGTCATTTTTTTAAAGTTGACCAATGAGGAAACTAATCACTTCAAAAAATAATAGACACCCAAACGAACAATAGGTACTAATTTAATATTTTAAAAGTGCGCCCGTGCGTCCCTGCGAGCCAGCCGAAACTTGATCTACGAGTAATCGATATAGACAAATTTAAAAATACAACTATTTAAAGTGGTGTTATTTGGTCTTTTAAGTTAAAAAAATTAATGAAAGTGATGGATTTTGAAAATACAGGCTTTTGTTTTATAGTATTTTAAGAAAACTACCTTCAATGTCTACATTTCGACTAGCTATAGGCCGTCAAAGACACACCCTATTTTTGCTTTATTTTTTCTACTTCATTAGTGAAAATAGTACCTTTCCAAGTTCGTCCAAGCAATTCTTTCTATGACAATCGATTAATAAAAAACCCAGCTAGCTGTCAAATCAAGGTCCACCTTGCTCCACTTTGCGAGAAAATCAAATGCAAAAGTTGTGTGAGCAAGTAAGTAAAGTATTATTTCTGTAATATGTTATTAGGCGAAAAGCTTCTTTCGCGATGAAAAAGGTAAAGAGGAGAACAGTTCGTAAAGTACATTTAGCCCTGATCTCAAATCTGAAATCCGTTTGTTAAGATTGGCTGTAGTTTTCGAGATATTGGTGTCTTACTTTCTATGAACCAATACGCTTGCAAATCTTGAGTCAGAATAATTAAAGTATCAAATATGCATATTATATCGGGTTTACTACCATAATAAACAATAAAATAATTTTGTCGCCCGAAATGCTCAAAATTTCCCTGTGTGCGTCGGCTCACCTGGAAGCCGCATATAGTTGCTACTTGCGCTTCCACTCGTCAAAAAGCCCATAAGATGAGATGGCTTCTTCGACCGGGCAGAGGACTTTTTTTGACGGCGAAATCACGGCTTTTTAAACCTATTTTAATGCCAACGCTTTCCCGGGGCATCAACTTTTGGGGAACTGCATGTAACACATCGATAAAACTCATTGAATCTTTTCAAGCCAAAATTTTAAGACACATGATAAACGCCCCATACTATACACGAAACACGACTATTTTTCGAGATCTCAAAATTAACCCTGTTTGTACATCTATCACTAACACTGCCACCCGTTACAGAACAAGACTCTTTGCTCTGATACTATCCAGACCTATGACCAGAAGAAGACTTAAAAGATTGCACCCATCTGACAATTGGATACTTGGACGGCCCGCAAGCGGTAAACTCATTCCAGACATATACTGCTACACTGCCCGATACTGTAAAGGGCCACATTTTGTATACTACCAGTGAACACCAACATGTGTGAAGGTGAATTGAGTTTCACACAACACACCAGAATAAAAACGCATATCAAAAAAAAAAAAAAAATTAGTTCACTCCTATTTTACGGACATTTCGTGTCTTCTCCTGCTCAGTACAAATTTGGTTTGAGAGCGATATGGCTCACATCTACACCTGATATTTTGTTACGTTTTTTTAAACTTTAAAACTTTAATCGCCGTATGAGGAGGGGTTTCTGTAAATCAAAAATAATTTTATTTTCCCAGTGTGCTCCAAATTCAACTAATAAAAAATAAGTCAGCTGATACTTTGTAGATTAGGATAAAAGAAGAAAAAACTATCCAGGAATCACAATTCATAAAACAAGAAAGAACGCTATAGTCGGGTTTCCCGACTATAAGATTTGCGATACTCATTGCCCTCTTTAAAAAAACAACTAGCTTGCCCTCTTCAAAAAAGTGTAGCCTACTTTCAGGCTCAATCAATTTTTAACGCCCGCTTCAAAGAAAATGGTTAGCCTACTTTCGGGCGCAATAAAAATTTTGAACGCACTTGTATACACAATTTCTTTAATATGGCCGGATTTTCAAAATTTTTAGATATTTTGGAAGATATTTTCAATACAAACAACATTTATAAGGGCCACTTTTCTCTAGCATTATAAATGTGGACACCACAGAGTTTTTTCCGGTTTGTGGGCGTAAAAAGGGGCGTGGTCAGGTTTTGAAACAAACTTGATCTGCGCCTTGATTATAGAAGTCTGTGTGCAAAATTTGGTGGTTCTAGCTCTTATAGTTCCCGAGATCTCGATGCTTGTGCGGACGGACGGACGGACGGACGGACAGACAGACATTTGCGCGTTTACAGTATTTGCTTACTCTTCGAGTATCGCAAATAATAATGGTACACAAAGTTCCTGCGCGAAATAAACTGCGGCATTAAAGCTTGTAAATTTTGTTTTTGTTATATTTTTTATTCTTTGGGCTACTGTTTCTATTTAAAATACTGCGTAAACATTTTTGTTTTATCTTTATAAGTGTGGGAATGGGTCTGGCATCCCCGTTGAGGCTAGCTCACCACACTTCAGAGAGTACAAAGCATGGTGAAACTATATATATATAGTTTCACCATGGTACAAAGGCAGAGAGGTATTCGCGAGGAGAGAAGAGAAGAGTTCGAAACGAGAGGCGAAGCTGTTAAGGCGTGCAGCAGAACGACGAGCAAAAGAATTAAAAATACAACAAAACGACGCGATCTAAATACAATTAACTTAGCAAATAATACTATTAAATAAACCTTAAAAAACTACAAACTAGTGGGATTTCTTATTTAAAATTCCTAATCCCACATTAGTTTAGTCGCCGTACCAAGTCATAGAGTAAGTAAATCACATATAAAGGCGCCATTTCCTCTGTTAGTCTCTCGAGCGACTTTTGCAGGGACGCCACGTAGCCAAAAAACGGTTAGAAGTCTGTGTGCAAATTTTGGTTGCTCTTGCTCTTATGGTTCCCGAAATCTCGACGTTCGTGTGGAGGTGTCGGACGGACAGACAGACATTTGCAACGGTCACAAAATTCTCTATGACTCTACAAGTAAAGAGTATTAAAATGATGGTTTTTGTAAAGGATAGTCCCAGTAATTACCTTCACACTCTATATTTTAGAAAAATTAAGCCTTTTTTAGTGCCCTTTTAATTCGTGTTTCCTCAAAAATACAATCCTTTTAAAAGTTTGCGTACAGCTGGAGATAGTTGCATTTATTAACCATTTTACCACAATTTAATAAATTTTTAAAACTTCGGCGAGACGCTTTAGCATAGAAATAACCAACTTCTCAGTCTTAGCTTCGGCTATTTGGTTCCAAGCCTTTTGCAATATAATTTTTAGCATTGCTTTCGATATAATTAAGTGCTGTTTGATTCTGCAATCCAATAAATGCCACAGATGCTCGATGGGGTTCAAGTCTGGAGACTGTGGCGGTGTTTTGAATTGGTCTCTTACGTTATACAGCAACCAAAGCTTGACATTTTGAGCTGTATGCTTGGGATCGTTATCATGTTGACAGATAAACTTCTTCTTTAGCCCTAGCTTGGTATCACTTTGAATCAAATTACCTTTTAACAGTTTGATGTATATCTTATCGTCTATCGGTGAAGAGTAGATTTCCAACGCCGTTAGTTGCCATACAACCCCATAACATTATTCTACCTGCTCCATGTTTCACAGTTGAATGTAAATTCTGCATTTTTAGAATCCTTTAAAAAGTCATGTACACTCAGAAAAAAAATCGCCCCTGATTTTAGAAAATCGCCGTTAATTCAAGAAATTCGCCCACAATTTCGGGCCAACGGCGAGTCGCCGTTATTTTTAGAAAAAAAAATGAAATAGAAAACACTACATATTTTTCTTAAATTTATGGCAAGTTACCCTAAAATAAAGAAATTAATTTCTTTAATTTAGAAAGCTTTTCTATAAACAACGGTTTTACTTTTCTTAAATTAAAGAAAATCCTTTCTAAATTCAAACGCGATTAGTTTCTTAAAATAATAAAAATATTTCTGAAATTAAAGATGTATTTTTCTAGTTTCCACGGCGATTGTTCCCTTAAAATCAAGAAACCCTTTTCTTAATTTAAGTACCACCCTTCCTAGTTTTAATCACTTTTTTTTTCTGAAAATAATTAAATTTTGTACACATTTTTTTTTATTAAGTTACATTTATTTGATTTTTGTTAATATGAGCATATAAAGTATACATTAGCTTAAAAGTAAAACTTAGGTTTTAATGTTTGCATTTTAAAAGTTTCATTACGAGGTAGTCTTAAATTAGCACTTATGTTAAGAGTTAATGAAGTTGAATTATCATATATATTTTTAGAAAATAAAATAAATCTATTTCGTTTCCAACAAGTTGATTAACAGAACTTAAATCAGCATAACCATGAAGTTTTTTATTCAAAAAATGTTTTCTAAAATTGTGCATGTCGGAAAAAATTTGAGAGCAATTAGCATAGCCACAATAAAGAGTAAGATAACTATCAAAACAATGAAACTCTCGTGAATGAGACAAATATTCATTTTTTTCTGGAAGGTTGATTAAACAGATTTTACATGAAAAAATCATTTTGAAAAGCTTAATGGTTAATAATTTAAATCATTTAAAAATTCCGATAATGCTCTATTTTTGATGTCGAAATCGAGGTTGATTTCAAAAAAGTACTTTTGAATAAAAGTCCACACAAGAACACACTCCTCGGGATATTTTAAATGTAAAATAAAGAAAATTTTGAAACATAGGTCTAGTGCTGATAAGATATTGGACGTTTTGTAAAAAATGCCTGAAACATACACATAGAAATCCTCCAAGTCATAAGGGCCAGTTCCGGTACAGCAAATTAGCGGTTGCAGACTGCTTTTTTTCTGAAAGCAGGAGTCTACTTCGTCAGAGAAATGTGTATGCAGTTCTCCAATCGTTGCCTTCCAAACTATGAATTTGTTTCTTGAATCATCTATTGTGCATTTTTGATTTTTGGTCCCATCAGCTGATCGTTTCAGCCTTGTTGTCGGTAAAAAAAAATTTAAAAAAAATTAAAAAATTTGTTACATACCTTCCGGTCTTCCATTTAATTCATTGAGGATGTTTTTACTTTTTTGCTCATTCACTTTTGAGGGTAAAAGCGGCAAACATTTCTCCTTGAAGATCTCCCATTTGGTGAATAAGAGGTTAAATATTGATGAATGACTTGTTTCAAAATCGGTTAAAATCTGAAGGTATGTTTAAAAAAATAAATCAACAAATATGTAAATATCTTTATTTTTTGAATCTTAAATCTTACCAACTCAAAACCAAACGACTGCTTTAGAATTGGTAATTCATCAAAAATAGCTTCCAATGAATTAGACGTCTCGAAAAATTTCTTCCTCCACTCGTATGTCTGGGACAATTTTTTCAAAACAGTTGCCTTCGGTTCTACGTTAAACTTAAGCCAAGATATACAAGCTCGATCCTCTAATTTTTCTTCAAAGTCTTCGTGTCTTTCGCCTGTAGGTTGTAGTAATTGTTGTAGAGCAATCCTTTAGGTTTTTGTCCTTTAACTTGCATATAATAAGTGTCCTAATAAATATCGTTCAAAATAAAATTCGATTTATTAGTTTAAATAACACAATATTACCTTAATTTCTGAATCAAATGTTATTGCTATGTCTTCCGAAATTTTCTTTAACAGATTTTGCTTTGGTTGTATGTTGTAAGCCACCATATGCTCAATTATTATTTGGCTCAAAAGTTTTTTTTTGGAGAGCCAGTTTCTTCCTCGGACTTCTCCGTATTAGGGCGCTTGCCGGCCGCCTTGTGTGGTTTCCCGTTCTCGGACCCTTTGGGAGTCTTCTCGTTGTCGGCATTGGAAATCTTCGCTGGTTTACCAGTTTTTTCAAAATCCTTCTGGACGATAGTCATGACGCGTGAGGGCATTTTGATTTCTAATTTTTTGGGTTTTGAGCGTTTTACAAATTGTTGTTTAGCGGTGACGATAAATCAAAGGTCAATCCGGTTAAGCTGCTCGAAAAAAATGGACATTTAAACGTATTAAACAATCGATATCGATATATATGAACTATGGAGACACCCAAACTCCAACTTTATAATTTGTTTTTAACAAGTTATAAATATAACATGGCTGACACTTTCAACGTGACATGGTTATGACATTTTTGCAAAAAAAAAACGTTGATTGTACCACCATCTTGAACGAAATTTCCAACATAATTAGAGAGAGAGAGACATGCTAAGATATCTAATGAAAAAATCGCCATACGCATAAAATAAATTGATTAACCTAGGAGTATAGAGTGCCAGGTTGTGACCTCATATTATTGGACACCCTGTTTTTACTCATAAGCCCTTGAATAAAATACTGATAAAGGTGTTAATTCAGCGGTTCGTACATTCAAAAATTAAGGTTATGTGTGACAAAAGAAACCGATGAATCTGCAGGAGAAAACGTTCTGCGATTGAGTGGTAACACCATTAACTTATCGTATACAAAATTCGATCCAAAGTCTTAGGACAGAATTGATTTCGAATCAGCAAGATCTAAGAACGATCTAAAATTGTTGACAAATGTGAAACTCAATGTAAAAACTATCTTCTTTAAGTTTGTAATATTCGTTTTCGATGTCGTGCACTATCTAAGCCGTAGTTAAATGTAATGTGCACCAAGGGCTGTGACATTTGGGGTACATAAACAAAAAGCAATGTAGTAGGCTCATACATGAACTTACACACAAATATTATTATATCGATACTTACACAACACAAATAATTATACAACACCAATATACGATACTTATGTTAATAGTTATGTTAAACCTATGTCAAGTAACATGAGCTGTAAGAGGATCTCTCTGAGAGAGTGATTCTAGAACTTTTGGTGTGAGCGAGCGAAAGTAATAGGAAGTGTTAAAATAAAGAGACATACAAAGAAAAGAATAAAGTTTATAAACGCCTACCACAGGAAGTATTTGGACTTTTATCCTTTTGAAATATTATGATATTAAAGAACAAGTCCCAACTCAACATATTGCTGCAATGTGGTGGGACACATTTTTGAATTACTTAATTTTTCCAAAACTTTGGTCTGCATAGCATATTTTTATGGCAGACAAACAGCTTCTCCCGATTTACTTGCGTAGCAAAGGATATGATCTCGTCATATTCGGATGATATTTTCAATGGAACGTTTGTAGGCCACTTTTTTATCTTCAATATAAGTTAGTTTTGGAACAGTTATCTCCTAGTTAACTCCTATTTTACGGACATTTCGTGTCTTCTCCTGCTCAGTACAAATTTGGTTTTAGAGCAATATGGCTCATATATACGCCTGATATTTTGTAACGTTTTTTTAAACTTTAAAACCTTAAGGCAGGTTCTCACCTTGTAGGCCCGAAAAATGGAACTTTTGAAAAAAAATTGTTTTGAGGAAACGGTTAAAGGTACAATGCTGAAAGTTCATAACGGATAGGAAAACACATTTATTTAAGCAGTTCAATGTTTTATATTGAATAAATAAAAATAGTGGGGGAGGGGGCGTCCATCAAAGTCGAAATTTTTTCGAAAAGGTGTCCCGCTACCTTAAGTGATGCCGTCAAAACGCGTGATTTGAAACACAAAATCGAAACACATTTTTAATCTGAATTGTATTATCTTTTAAATGAACTAGAATCATGAAAAAAAATTAAATTTACAAAATCGATTTTTGCATGTTTTTTTCACTTGTTCTTTTTTTAAAAAAAAGTTTTCAATATTTTTGGCTGATTCTAGTTCATTTGTTAAAAAAGACCCTTACAAACATTGAAAAAAAAATTGGTGACGATTGGTTCATCCCAACGCCTTCAATCACTTCCGTAAGGTCCGAAAACATGGTTCTGAGATAAACGCGTTTGTTTCCCAGACGCCGTAGGGCGCGTAGAGTAAACTGGCAACTTTGAACTCCTGTAACTTACAAAGTACTTGGAATTCGAACTTAAACATACTCTTTAAGGGTTATATTTTCGATTTATAAGATAAAAAAAAAAAAATTTGTTTCCAACCACAAGGTGAGAACCTGCCTCAATTGCCGTATGAGGAGGGGTTTCTGTAAATCAAAAATAATTTTATTTTC
This sequence comes from Drosophila oshimai, assembly GCA_018150695.1. Lineage (NCBI taxonomy): Eukaryota > Metazoa > Arthropoda > Insecta > Diptera > Drosophilidae > Drosophila > Drosophila oshimai. The sequence goes on along the minus strand of JAECWM010000061.1, from coordinate 792,510 downwards.
CCAGTGTGCTCCAAATTCAACTAATAAAAAATAAGTCAGCTGATACTTTGTAGATTAGGATAAAAGAAGAAAAAAACTATCCAGGAATCACAATTCATAAAACAAGAAAGAACGCTATAGTCGGGTTTCCCGACTATAAGATTTGCGATACTCATTGCCCTCTTTAAAAAAACAACTAGCTTGCCCTCTTCAAAAAAGTGTAGCCTACTTTCAGGCTCAATCAATTTTTAACGCCCGCTTCAAAGAAATGGTTAGCCTACTTTCGGGCGCAATAAAAATTTTGAACGCACTTGTATACACAATTTCTTTAATATGGCCGGATTTTCAAAATTTTTAGATATTTTGGAAGATATTTTCAATACAAACAACATTTATAAGGGCCACTTTTCTCTAGATTTATAAATGTGGACACCACAGAGTTTTTTCCGGTTTGTGGGCGTAAAAGGGGCGTGGTCAGGTTTTGAAACAAACTTGATCTGCGCCTTGATTATAGAAGTCTGTGTGCAAAATTTGGTGGTTCTAGCTCTTATAGTTCCCGAGATCTCGATGCTTGTGCGGACGGACGGACGGACGGACGGACAGACAGACATTTGCGCGTTTACAGTATTTGCTTACTCTTCGAGTATCGCAAATAATAATGGTACACAAAGTTCCTGCACGAAATAAACTGCGGCATTAAAAAAGCTTGTAAATTTTGTTTTTGTTATATTTTTTATGCTACTGTTTCTATTTAAAATACTGCGTTAACATTTTTGTTTTATATTGTTTTGTTTTATCTTGTTTTATCACACTATTAGTGTGGGAATGGGTCTGGCATCCCCGTTCAGGCTAGCTCACAACACTTCAGAGAGTACAAAGCATGGTGAAACTATATATATATAGTTTCACCATGGTACAAAGGCAGAGAGGTATTCGCGAGGAGAGAAGAGAAGAGTTCGAAACGAGAGGCGAAGCTGTTAAGGCGTGCAGCAGAACGACGAGCAAAAGAATTAAAAAATACAACAAAACGACGCGATCTAAATACAATTAACTTAGCAAATAATACTATTAAATAAACCTTAAAAAACTACAAACTAGTGGGATTTCTTATTTAAAATTCCTAATCCCACATTAGTTTAGTCGCCGTACCAAGTCATAGAGTAAGTAAATCACATATAAAGGCGCCATTTCCTCTGTTAGTCTCTCGAGCGACTTTTGCAGGGACGCCACGTAGCCAAAAAACGGTTAGAAGTCTGTGTGCAAATTTTGGTTGCTCTTGCTCTTATGGTTCCCGAAATCTCGACGTTCGTGTGGAGGTGTCGGACGGACAGACAGACATTTGCAACGGTCACAAAATTCTCTATGACTCTACAAGTAAAGAGTATTAAAATGATGGTTTTTGTAAAGGATAGTCCCAGTAATTACCTTCACACTCTATATTTTAGAAAAATTAAGCCTTTTTAGTGCCCTTTTAATTCGTGTTTCCTCAAAAATACAATCCTTTTAAAAGTTTGCGTACAGCTGGAGATAGTTGCATTTATTAACCATTTTACCACAATTTAATAAATTTTTAAAACTTCGGCGAGACGCTTTAGCATAGAAATAACCAACTTCTCAGTCTTAGCTTCGGCTATTTGGTTCCAAGCCTTTTGCAATATAATTTTTAGCATTGCTTTCGATATAATTAAGTGCTGTTTGATTCTGCAATCCAATAAATGCCACAGATGCTCGATGGGGTTCAAGTCTGGAGACTGTGGCGGTGTTTTGAATTGGTCTCTTACGTTATACAGCAACCAAAGCTTGACATTTTGAGCTGTATGCTTGGGATCGTTATCATGTTGACAGATAAACTTCTTCTTTAGCCCTAGCTTGGTATCACTTTGAATCAAATTACCTTTTAACAGTTTGATGTATATCTTATCGTCTATCGGTGAAGAGTAGATTTCCAACGCCGTTAGTTGCCATACAACCCCATAACATTATTCTACCTGCTCCATGTTTCACAGTTGAATGTAAATTCTGCATTTTTAGAATCCTTTAAAAAGTCATGTACACTCAGAAAAAAATCGCCCCTGATTTTAGAAAATCGCCGTTAATTCAAGAAATTCGCCCACAATTTCGGGCCAACGGCGAGTCGCCGTTATTTTTAGAAAAAAAAATGAAATAGAAAACACTACATATTTTTCTTAAATTTATGGCAAGTTACCCTAAAATAAAGAAATTAATTTCTTTAATTTAGAAAGCTTTTCTATAAACAACGGTTTTACTTTTCTTAAATTAAAGAAAATCCTTTCTAAATTCAAACGCGATTAGTTTCTTAAAATAATAAAAATATTTCTGAAATTAAAGATGTATTTTTCTAGTTTCCACGGCGATTGTTCCCTTAAAATCAAGAAACCCTTTTCTTAATTTAAGTACCACCCTTCCTAGTTTTAATCACTTTTTTTTTCTGAAAATAATTAAATTTTGTACACATTTTTTTTTTATTAAGTTACATTTATTTGATTTTTGTTAATATGAGCATATAAAGTATACATTAGCTTAAAAGTAAAACTTAGGTTTTAATGTTTGCATTTTAAAAGTTTCATTACGAGGTAGTCTTAAATTAGCACTTATGTTAAGAGTTAATGAAGTTGAATTATCATATATATTTTTAGAAAATAAAATAAATCTATTTCGTTTCCAACAAGTTGATTAACAGAACTTAAATCAGCATAACCATGAAGTTTTTTATTAAAAAAATGTTTTCTAAAATTGTGCATGTCGGAAAAAATTTGAGAGCAATTAGCATAGCCACAATAAAGAGTAAGATAACTATCAAAACAATGAAACTCTCGTGAATGAGACAAATATTCATTTTTTCTGGAAGGTTGATTAAACAGATTTTACATGAAAAATCATTTTGAAAAGCTTAATGGTTAATAATTTAAATCATTTAAAAATTCCGATAATGCTCTATTTTTGATGTCGAAATCGAGGTTGATTTCAAAAAAGTACTTTTGAATAAAAGTCCACACAAGAACACACTCCTCGGGATATTTTAAATGTAAAATAAAGAAAATTTTGAAACATAGGTCTAGTGCTGATAAGATATTGGACGTTTTGTAAAAATGCCTGAAACATACACATAGAAATCCTCCAAGTCATAAGGGCCAGTTCCGGTACAGCAAATTAGCGGTTGCAGACTGCTTTTTTTCTGAAAGCAGGAGTCTACTTCGTCAGAGAAATGTGTATGCAGTTCTCCAATCGTTGCCTTCCAAACTATGAATTTGTTTCTTGAATCATCTATTGTGCATTTTTGATTTTTGGTCCCATCAGCTGATCGTTTCAGCCTTGTTGTCGGTAAAAAAAATTTAAAAAAATTAAAAAATTTGTTACATACCTTCCGGTCTTCCATTTAATTCATTGAGGATGTTTTTACTTTTTGCTCATTCACTTTTGAGGGTAAAAGCGGCAAACATTTCTCCTTGAAGATCTCCCATTTGGTGAATAAGAGGTTAAATATTGATGAATGACTTGTTTCAAAATCGGCTAAAATCTGAAGGTATGTTTAAAAAAATAAATCAACAAATATGTAAATATCTTTATTTTTTGAATCTTAAATCTTACCAACTCAAAACCAAACGACTGCTTTAGAATTGGTAATTCATCAAAAATAGCTTCCAATGAATTAGACGTCTCGAAAAATTTCTTCCTCCACTCGTATGTCTGGGACAATTTTTTCAAAACAGTTGCCTTCGGTTCTACGTTAAACTTAAGCCAAGATATACAAGCTCGATCCTCTAATTTTTCTTCAAAGTCTTCGTGTCTTTCGCCTGTAGGTTGTAGTAATTGTTGTAGAGCAATCCTTTAGGTTTTTGTCCTTTAACTTGCATATAATAAGTGTCCTAATAAATATCGTTCAAAATAAAATTCGATTTATTAGTTTAAATAACACAATATTACCTTAATTTCTGAATCAAATGTTATTGCTATGTCTTCCGAAATTTTCTTTAACAGATTTTGCTTTGGTTGTATGTTGTAAGCCACCATATGCTCAATTATTATTTGGCTCAAAAGTTTTTTTTTGGAGAGCCAGTTTCTTCCTCGGACTTCTCCGTATTAGGGCGCTTGCCGGCCGCCTTGTGTGGCTTCCCGTTTTCGGACCCTTTGGGAGTCTTCTCGTTGTCGGCATTGGAAATCTTCGCTGGTTTACCAGTTTTTTCGAAGTCCTTCTGGACGATAGTCATGACGCGTGGGCGCATTGTGATTTCGAATTTTTTGGGTTTCGAGCGTTTTACAAATTGTTGTTTAGCGGTGACGATAAATCAAAGGCCAATCCGGTTAAGCTGCTCGAAAAAAATTGACATTTAAACGTATTAAACAATTGATATCGATATATATGAATTATGGAGACACCCAAACTCCAACTTTATAATTTGTTTCTAACAAGTTATAAATATAACATGGCTGACACTTTCAACGTGACATGGTTATGACATTTTTGCAAAAAAAAACGTTGATTGTACCACCATCTTGAACGAAATTTCCAACATAATTAGAGGACATGCTAAGATATCTAATGAAAAAATCGCCATACGCATAAAATAAATTGATTAACCTAGGAGTATAGAGTGCCAGGTTGTGACCTCATATTATTGGACACCCTGTTTTTACTCATAAGCCCTTGAATAAAATACTGATAAAGGTGTTAATTCAGCGGCTCGTACATTCAAAAATTAAGGTTATGTGTGACAAAAGAAACCGATGAATCTGCACGAGAAAACGTTCTGCGATTGAGTGGTAATACCATTAACTTATCGTATACAAAATTCGATCCAAAGTCTTAGGACAGAATTGATTTCGAATCAGCAAGATCTAAGAACGATCTAAAATTGTTGACAAATGTGAAACTCAATGTAAAAACTATCTTCTTTAAGTTTGTAATATTCGTTTTCGATGTCGTGCACTATCTAAGCCGTAGTTAAATGTAATGTGCACCAAGGGCTGTGACATTTGGGGTACATAAACAAAAAGCAATGTAGTAGGCTCATACATGAACTTACACACAAATATTATTATATCGATACTTACACAACACAAATAATTATACAACACCAATATACGATACTTATGTTAATAGTTATGTTAAACCTATGTCAAGTAACATGAGCTGTAAGAGGATCTCTCTGAAAGAGTGATTCTAGAACTTTTGGTGTGAGCGAGCGAAAGTAATAGGAAGTGTTAAAATAAAGAGACATACAAAGAAAAGAATAAAGTTTATAAACGCCTACCACAGGAAGTATTTGGACTTTTATCCTTTTGAAATATTATGATATTAAAGAACAAGTCCCAACTCAACATATTGCTGTAATGTGGTGGGACACATTTTTGAATTACTTAATTTTTCCAAAACTTTGGTCTGCATAGCATATTTTTATGGCAGACAAACAGCTTCTCCCGATTTACTTGCGTAGCAAAGGATATGATCTCGTCATATTCGGATGATATTTTCAATGGAACGTTTGTAGGCCACTTTTTTATCTTCAATATAAGTTAGTTTTGGAACAGTTATCTCCTAGTTAACTCCTATTTTACGGACATTTCGTGTCTTCTCCTGCTCAGTACAAATTTGGTTTCAGAGCAATATGGCTCATATATACGCCTGATATTTTGTAACGCTTTTTTAAACTTTAAAACCTTAAGGCAGGTTCTTACCTTGTAGGCCCGAAAAATGGCACTTTTGAAACAAATTTTTTTTGAGGAAACGGTTAAAGGTACAATGCTAAAAGTTCATAACGGATAGGAAAACACATTTATTTAAGCAGTTCAATGTTTTATATTGAATAAATAAAAATAGTGGGGGAGGGGGCGTCCATCAAAGTCGAAATTTTTCGAAAAGGTGTCCCGCTACCTTAAGTGATGCCGTCAAAACGCGTGATTTGAAACACAAAATCGAAACACATTTTTAATCTGAATTGTATTATCTTTTAAATGAACTAGAATCATGAAAAAAAAAAAATTAAATTTACAAAATCGATTTTTGCATGTTTTTTTTCACTTGTTCTTTTTTTAAAAAAAAAAGTTTTCAATATTTTTGGCTGATTCTAGTTCATTTGTTAAAAAAGACCCTTACAAACATTGAAAAAAAAATTGGTGACGATTGGTTCATCCCAACGCCTTCAATCACTTCCGTAAGGTCCGAAAACATGGTTCTGAGATAAACGCGTTTGTTTCCCAGACGCCGTAGGGCGCGTAGAGTAAACTGGCAACTTTGAACTCCTGTAACTTACAAAGTACTTGGAATTCGAACTTAAACATACTCTTTAAGGGTTATATTTTCGATTTATAAGATAAAAAAAAAAAAATTTGTTTCCAACCACAAGGTGAGAACCTGCCTCAATTGCCGTATGAGGAGGGGTTTCTGTAAATCAAAAATAATTTTATTTTCCCAGTGTGCTCCAAATTCAACTAATAAAAAATAAGTCAGCTGATACTTTGTAGATTAGGATAAAAGAAGAAAAAACTATCCAGGAATCACAATTCATAAAACAAGAAAGAACGCTATAGTCGGGTTTCCCGACTATAAGATTTGCGATACTCATTGCCCTCTTTAAAAAAAACAACTAGCTTGCCCTCTTCAAAAAAGTGTACTACTTTCGGGCGCAATAAAAATTTTGAACGCACTTGTATACACAATTTCTTTAATATGGCCGGATTTTCAAAATTTTTAGATATTTGGGAAGATATTTTCAATACAAACCAGGGTTCGGAAAATAACACAAAATGTAAAAAACATTTGTTTTTTACTTGTCAAACGACAAAAAAAAAATGTGAAATACGAATAATTGACATGTGTGTTAAAAATGGTAGTGTACATATGTTCAAAACGTTTTTGACATAAATAGCTTACATGTGTTTTTAACACAAGTGTTAAAAACGAATTTTCGTATTTTACACACACTCAGGAATCGTTTTTAACACAATTTATTTTTGACACTCATCTGTCAATAACAATTGTGAAAATGTGAAATATTACTAGTTCGAAGCATCACAGAGAGTCAAGTTCAAGTTCGAGTAAGTTCAAAGCAAATTAATATTAAAAAAAAATATGGGAAGGCCGATGAAACTGAACTCCGACGCTCTGGTGGTGGCAACAGATTCGAGTGCAATTGTTGAGTGCGTTCTATGCCACAAGAGGCTTGAAATACTTTTACCTGGCTGCAACATAGACTGGATGTTTGTTGAAGAGTTTTGCAAATCATTTCACCACATAGCGGAATGCACCACAATGCTTCCACAATTTAAAACCGCGAAAAAGTTATCCTCGGTGGCCAATTTTCGACAATTGGCTGGTACAGCGTTCATTAACCCAAAGAACCGTTAAAAATTAATTTTCCTCGATGGACCGCGAGTTTTCAAGAACAACCCCCAAGTAGTTTTGTAGCATGAACTCTTAACTAATGCAGAAAAATTATAAAAATCAATCCACGAAACCTTCAGGCCACAATGGTTTAAGACAAATCCTAACCATCACATGGTTATCACATGGTTTCGCAATCTTTGGCTTTGATCTGCGGCACTCTGATTGGCTTAGAAATAATGCACTTGTATTTGGGGTTTTAAGTATTGAAGTACTTCACACTTTCACAATTGTTATTGACACATGAGTGTCAAAAATAAATTGTGTTAAAAACGATTCCTGAGTGTGTGTAAAATACGAAAATTCGTTTTTAACACTTGTGTTAAAAACACATGTAAGATATTTATGTCAAAAACGTTTTAAATACATGAACACTACCAATTTTAACACACATGTCAATAACTGTTTTTCACACTGTAAATAAAAATTTGACATGTTTTTAACAGTGTGTGTTATTTACGAAGCCTGATACAAACAACATTTATAAGGGCCACTTTTCTCTAGCATTATAAATGTGGACACCACAGAGTTTTTTCCGGTTTGTGGGCGTAAAAAGGGGCGTGGTCAGGTTTTGAAACAAACTTGATCTGCGCCTTGATTATAGAAGTCTGTGTGCAAAATTTGGTGGTTCTAGCTCTTATAGTTCCCGAGATCTCGATGCTTGTGCGGACGGACGGACGGACGGACGGACAGACAGACATTTGCGCGTTTACAGTATTTGCTTACTCTTCGAGTATCGCAAATAATAATGGTACACAAAGTTCCTGCACGAAATAAACTGCGGCATTAAAAAAGCTTGTAAATTTTGTTTTTGTTATATTTTTTATGCTACTGTTTCTATTTAAAATACTGCGTTAACATTTTTGTTTTATCTTTATAAGTGTGGGAATGGGTCTGGCATCCCCGTTCAGGCTAGCTCACAACACTTCAGAGAGTACAAAGGCAGAGAGGTATTCGCGAGGAGAGAAGAAAAGAGTTCGAAACGAGAGTTCGAATGCAGCAGAACGACAAGCAAAAGAATTAAAAATACAACAAAACGACGCGTTCTAAATACAATTAAGTTATCAAATAATACTATTAAATAAACCTTAAAAAACTACAAACTAGTCGGATTTCTTATTTAAAATTCCTAATCCCACATTAGTTTAGCCGCCGTACCAAGTCATAGAGTAAGTAACATACATATAGAGGCGCCATTTCCACTATTAGTCTCTCGAGCGACTTTTGCAGGGACGCCACGTAGCCAAAAAACGGTATAGAAGTCTGTGTGCAAATTTTGGTTGCTCTAGCTCTTATGGTTCCCGAAATCTCGACGTTCGTGTGGAGGTGTCGGACGGACACACAGACATTTGCAACGGTCACAAAATTCTCTATTACTCTACGAGTAAAGAGTATTAAAATGATGGTTTTTGTAATGGATAGTCCCAGTAATTACCTTCACACTATATTTTAGAAAAATTAAGTCTTTTTTGGTGCCCTTTTAATTCGTGTTTCCTCAAAAATACAATCCTTTTAAAAGTTTGCGTACAGCTGGAGATAGTTGCATTTATTAACCATTTTACCACAATTTAATAAATTTTTAAAACTTCGGCGAGACGCTTTAGCATAGAAATAACCAACTTCTCAGTCTTAGCTTCGGCTATTTGGTCCCAATCCTTTTGCAATATAATTTTTAGCATTGCTTTCGATGTAATTAAGTGCTGCCTGATTCTGCAATCCAATAAATGCCACAGATGCTCGATGGGGTTCAAGTCTGGAGACTGTGGCGGTGTTTTGAATTGGTCTCTTACGTTGTACAGCAACCAAAGCTTGACATTTTGAGCTGTATGCTTGGGATTGTTATCTTGTTGAAAGATAAACTCGTTCTGTAGCCCCAGCTTGGTATCACTTTGAATCAACTTACCTTTTAACAGTTGGATGTATATCTTTCGTCCATCCATGAAGTGTAGATTTCCAACACCGTTAGGTGCCATTCAACCCCATAACATTATTCCACTTGCTCCATGTTTCACAGTTGGAAGTAAATTCTGCGTTTTTATAATCCTTCGGAAAGTCATGTACGAAACGGTTTTAGAAAACCGACTTACCACCTCTTGCTGCACTTTTCGGGAAGTCAATTTCGATTGTTTGACCCATAAATATTACTTTCCTTTTTCCCTTTTTGTTAATCGGCATGGGCGGCCTTCTCGGAGTTTGAGAAGTATATATTTATGACGCTCTGCACTGAGGAGTTCACCAAAATCCTAGTAAAAATAAAACTGGCGTAAACATCCAAATGCACACATACACATACACTTGGCTTTCAGCTAGTGTGAAAGTATGTGAAGACTGACAATAGAAATTATTCCTAAAGTCTAAAGTCTTAACTTTTAGTGCCCGACATAGAGTGTTGGCTCGCGGCGCGCTAGAACTTATAAGTTCACAAGTGTGATACTGTATCTACAGTAATTTTAACGTCACTACAGTAAAAATAACACACACAAATGTTCACGTTAGAGTTACAAAATTTGTGTGTTATGTTACCGTCGATACAGTAACAGAAGCAACAACGAAATACACGCAGACGATTTTACATAACAGTTAACCATTTTTTGGTAAATTTGACCGCCTAAAAAGTGTGTTCACTGAATCAGAAAATTAGTCAAACATTTGTATGGCAGATATACATAGTCATCCGAACGTTAAAATCTTCGAACTCGGTCTGCATGCACATAAAAGAAGACGATTGGGAAAGTTTAATGTTCATAGGTCTTACACTGAGCGAAAAAAGCTAACGGATCGACGGACACAGGGACAGACGGACATGGCTATATGGACTCGTCTGGTGACGCTATTCAAAAATATACATATATTCTGTATAAAGTCGGAAATGCCTCCTACTATGCGTTACAAGCATCAGACTAAATAATTATAATACCCAGCAAGGGTATAAAAATGGGACCTTCCACGACATTGGTCCTGGGGCAAGAAAAGGATGTTATTTCAATGTGGATTTGTTAATAATATATAGAGATTGTATGTGTGAAAACAAATATATTATATTACATTACATTTTAGAAAGTCCCGTTATATTTCCAGGAAAATTTGGTTTGCCATGAAGAACTTTGGACATTTTAGAGACAATTTGTTTACTTTTCGGAAATTTTTTGTTCTGTCGATTTTTGAATTTTGGCCTATAAGCGCAACCAATGTGCAGTGGTTCCACTAAGGAAATAAATATCTGTTTCTCGGCTTTCTCCAGATCAAACCAAACATCTTCTGATGTATTGTCTTATATACAAGACAAAACAAACGAAGATAAAGTCCCGGTGGAAAAATTTAACTTTTCTTGTGATAGGGACATTTCATATTTCAAAATCACTGTATCAAACGAGCTCTGTGCTATCATATGCTCCTGCGAGTTCTGGCCGGATAATTTGGTTGTAAAGGAGTTCGAAGCTAAAAAAAAAACAAGAAAGAAGGCTATAGTCGGGTTTCCCGACTATTAGATTTTCGGTACTCAATGCTCTCCCTAAAAAAACAAAACAAGAAAAAACGCTCGAGTCGCCTGAAGCCTGCTTTAAAGCGCAATAAAATTTTTTAACTTGTATACACAATTTCTTGAAACTGGCCAGATTTCCAAAAATTATATCTGGGTAGATATTTTCAATACAAACAACATTTATGAAGGCCACTTTTCTCTAGCGTTAAAAATGTAGGCACCACAGAGTTTCGCGGTTTGTAGGCGTTAAAAGAGGCGTGGTCGGCTTTTGAAACAAACTTGATCTGCGCTTTGCTTAAAGAAGTCTGTGTTCAAAATTTGGTGGCTCTAGCTCTTATAGTTCCCGAGATCTCGATGTTCGTACCGTGGGACGTACGGACGGACAGACATACACTTGAAACGTTCACAGTTTTTGCTTACTCTTCGAGTATGGCAAATAAAACGGGCCCGTAGCAATTAGACTTTCGAGTCGTGGGCAGACAATTAAAAAAACTAACTTGTAACCTCCTACTTTCCAGAGTTCTGACTAATGCATTACATTTATAATGAACTAGCAATTTCATTTGCATTAAAGCAAAGTAATGCTAGTGAAATAAGTTTTCGTTATCATAAAAAAAAGTAATGCTTTTAATGCATTACTTTTGACAAATCTAATGCTAATGAAAAATCAATTCACTACTTTTGACAGATCTAATGCTAATGAAAAATCAATTCATTACTTTTGAGAAAAGTAATGCTACTGAAAAATATTTCATTACTTTGTCGAATAAGTAATGCCAATGAAATACTTTTTTATTACAATAAATAATGAAAATTAAAAAATTTCATTAAATACATTTCAACTATATTTATTTTGACAAAGTAATGCAAAGTATATCTACATATGTGTCTCAATTAAAAAAGTGCCATTTTTATTATAAGCCGCTATTTTAAGGCGAAGGTTTTATATCAAGAACTTGATAGTCGTAATGCAATGCCAAGTCTCGCGGTCCATGGAGGAAAATTTGCTTTTAACGGTTTTTGGGGGTTTTGACCGCTGCACTATGGTCCAAGAGGCCGATTTTTGGCATAAAGTCGAAATTTCAATGTTAATGTTTTTTATTTTTGTTTTTAAATTCTTAAAGTTAAAACATCATACTTCTAAAAACTTAAATAATAATGCTTTAAAAGCTTCACTGAAGCTTTTTATCAGCTTTCAACAGAACGCAATCGATCAGCTTCTTAGGGTTAAGAAATTGGCGCCAAATTATTTTGTTTACGTTTGTGCGTGGAAATAAAAATTATCTGTCCGAACAAACTCAAGTTAATAATGGAAATTGAAGATCAAGGTGTGTAGTATTCACTGTATATTGTACATTTATGCGTTGTTTTAGTCTTCGAGTTGTGTTTAATGTCCAATTTATGTGTATTTTTGTAGAAAATTAACATGCGTCCCCTGTGTTTCGTGGAATAACAAAAAACGACCTAACGTCTGCTCACAAAAACTAACAACGTCAGTTTGATCACATAAATGTCCTTTTTCAGCGCCAATTAACACATTTTCCCCGTTCGTCCCCCTTTTCTTGCAATTCCACAATATTTAAGGACGTTTGTGTTTCGCCATAGCGATCTCTTCGATATTTGGCGCAGCAACAATAGCAAAATATCTTTTGTTTCTGATTGGATTTACGAAATACGTAGCAAATACCACATATAAGATGAGAAAAGAGCTGACATAAATAAAAAATAAGTTCTTTTGACTCCTTTATAAAAGAGAAACTTCCAAAATGCAAGCGTGCAAGTGTGAGCACATGTTTGCAACTGTCGACTGTTGGGCCGCATAAAAAAGTCATTAGCAAAGCAAATGAACCCAAATTTTTTTGTATGTTCTGTGATTTTTTAATAACAAATTCACATACAAAAAATAACAAAATCATTTCAATCTTCTTGTACAAAAATAAAAATCAAAATAAACTCGCATGTACTCAGTTATGCTCATTTCGAACTTTTTAGCAAAAGTCAATTTTTTAATACTTTGTTCAAAGACTATAATTTCTAACTACAATTTTAATTCAATCTGGCATACTTTCTACCAAATATTCTCTAATATACATCTTGGGATTGCTTTCCACTCGTTCAGGATTCGCTGCCACAACTCCTGCTGGTTTGCTGGAAGCGATTTGTAGAAAAAATTGATTTTTGAGTTCAATACTTGACAACAAAACTTTGTTCTTAATCAATATTATCATTTTTGACGATTTTAAGCACTAAAAAGTGTTCAAGTAAAAACGAATGCAGCGAAAATCCTCAATTACTTCGGTGGGTTTTTGAGGTTATGTAACATTTTTAAAGTTTTTTATACCAAATCTCAAATTTTTTATGCATCTTTGATTGCTGACTAAATGCCTGTTCTTATGACATTTAGATCATTAAAATCGGGTAAAGCTTACCTGAGATACGGAGGTAGTTGGTTATCAAGACTTTGTTATTTACTTCCTAAATAATGTTTCTACACCGAAAAAAAATCGTCATCAATATGCCCCTATTTAGACATCAATGTGACACTATTGCTTTGCAAAAATTCTCTAATATGATGCTTATCAACTTGTTACTTTCGAACATGACATTTTGATACTTTCGAAACTATCAATGTGAACCTAAGCAGTATCAATCGGGGGTGCCACAGAAACCGTTCCGCCCGAATTCCAACCGAATGTCTAACCCCTTCTCTATGTAAATTCCAACCCTCTTCGGGAGGAACGGTTTCTGTGGCACCCCCGAATATGACACTTTTCGTCAGTATATTGCTAGGGTCATTTAGACACTAGTTCTTATTGGACTGATGCAATTTTAGTGTCACTTTGACAATAATTCTTGTTAAACTGATAAGAATTTCATAGAATTCTAGTGTCACTTTGCCACTATTTCTTATTAAACTGACACTCATTTTTTTTATTTCTAGTGTCAATTTGATACTATTTTGTAATTTTGTAAAAGTATAGTATCAAATCGACATTTTTCAGAATTAAGCTGAAAAAAAAAAATAGTAAATAAGAATTAAAATAAAATTCGCTCAAAAATACACTCAATTAGCTTACATTTTTTATTTTATTATTTTTTAATTACAAAACTTTGACAATAATTCTTGTTAAACTGATAAGAATTTCATAGAATTCTAGTGTCACTTTGCCACTATTTCTTATTAAACTGACACTCATTTTTTTATTTCTAGTGTCAATTTGATACTATTTTGTAATTTTGTAAAAGTATAGTATCAAATCGACATTTTTCAGAATTAAGCTGAAAAAAAAAAAAATAGTAAATAAGAATTAAAATAAAATTCGCTCAAAAAATACACTCAATTAGCTTACATTTTTTATTTTATTATTTTTTAATTACAAAACTATACATTTTTTTATAATAACTACTATTTTTCCGGCAGCAAACAGATAAACTTCTTCTTCTTTCTTGTCGTCCGTAATCTGTAATTATAAAAACATTGTAAATAAAGCGTAATTTCTTATACAAATGTACATATGTGTTTATGAATTTGCGGACACATAAATAGATATACGTGTTTATATGTTCATGATACAAACACATATGTCATTTTCTTATTCGGGGGTGCCACAGAAACCGTTCCGCCCAAAGAGGGTTTGAAATTAACATAGAGAAGGGGTTGGACATTCGGTTGGAATTTGGGCGGAACGGTTTCTGTGGCACCCCCGATTGTGAATTTTTTTACAGCGCTCCATTTTTTTCACAGCCATTTACGCTTGTACTAATATCTATCTGTTCACAAACTTAGGATTTTACTCACCTGATGCTTGTAATAAGGAGACATATACTATTTGTCCAAGAATTTACGCGCAAGCGCGACCACTTAACACAATAAAAAAACGAAGTCCAAATCGATAGGACGATAGCCACGCGACATATGAGGTGTATGCGATATGTGTATGCGATATGCGTGCGATGTGCGTGCGATGTGTGTGCGATATCTGTACTTCGAATTTCGAGAATCGAAACTTCGATTTGTGGTGTCTAAACGACACTGGATGTTGACAGGTTGATACTATTTAGGGTCAAAATGCATTCTTAACACTTTTTCTTGACCAATTGACACTGAATTAGTGTCAAGTTGACACTAGAAAGTTGAAACTAGGGGTAGTGGCGTTTTGAACCACAGTTATCAATTTCTCCATCGGGGGTGCCACAGAAACCGTTCCTCCCGAAGTCCGCCCAAGTTCCAACCCAAGGCAAAACCGTCGGTGCCACAGAAAACTCTATCATTTCCCCCGTGTTTTAAACGACAGTTTTATAAAATAAGCATACTTGCACCTTTTCATAATAATGCAATTTTTTTTAAAACAACGTTAATGAATTGAATCTGCTATCTGCATACATAATTTTTTATGTTTTGATCTTTTTATATTTTAAATTAATCAATCTCCAAAAACCGTCACCTCAAAAATTGCTTGTGCGATTCCGGCCAAATTCCACCCGAGAAACCAAAATGCCAACTTGCTCCAAATAGAAAATACCAAATTTCGGAGTAATTTTCATATTTGAAATATGATTGTTATTATTGTAATGGTACGCTATACTATTGCTTATAACTATAACTATAGCGTGTCAAAATATCAAGGGAAAATAAGTTGTACTTCTAGTGAAATTAATAAAACAAATCGTAGCATTGCAATTAAGTGTGCTTGGGTAAAAACCATAAAAAACGACGAAGAAGAAAACAAATTGTTTAAAAATGTCAGTGAATTCAACAAATTTTTAATATTATTGCCTAAATGTTGTTAAGTTTTAGGGGAAAGCATAGGAAACCAAAGCAAGCCACCGTGCTCTTGATTTTTATATTCGAAAACGCCGATTTCGCAAAAGGATTCGCTCTGGGGGACTGATTTTATGTAGCGGCCTCTCGTAGAAGCCATCTAATACAGGGATGGCTTCTGTTGTTTAGGTTGGCGGTCATTTTAAAATGTTGAACTATTATGTTCGTTACGATTTATGTGTAGAGTTTTTTTAGTTATTGGTATTGTCTTGCAAAAAAAAGTAAAACTTGGTTTGAGTTTATTAAAAATTGCAAATAAAAGCCAAATAAAAATAAGAAGTCAGCCCTGTCTTTTTTTTCGAATCGTTAGTCCTAACAACAAGTTCGAGACGGTTTCTGTAGCACCGACGATTTTTTCCGAATTTCCGAAAAATCCCCCCCAAAACCGTCGACGGTTACTGAAAGAATATGAGTAACTTTACAAAATATAAAACCGTCGCTCAATACTGCCTCTCTTCCTCTCAGCTCTGCCTTCGCTTCTGCTCATCTTTTTGCCGAAACAATGGGATCTCCTGTTTTTCAGGAACGTCATCGTCAGAATCTGCTGCATCTTCTGATTGGCCTTCATCATCAAGAATGATGCCAAATTCCTTTAACGCCTTAACGAAATTGCTTCCATTATCAGTAATAGTGCACAGCGACTCTGTGAAAGGTGTAGCCATTCGAGTACACGCCAATGCAACGGAGTAACGTTGGAAATTGTTATCAATCCAGTGGCATGTGTATCCAAAAAGGATCTCATTTTTGTGGACCAAATGTCTGCCGTGGTGCACACGTGTTTCACAGAATTTTATTTTTCAATCAAATTTACCTTGTGAAAGTCAAACTTGTCATCTAAAAGCTTAGCCAACTTCTTTCGTCCCGGGACAGCTGCTGAACTGCTTTCAAAAAGAGTAACGAAAGATGGGTTGTCTAATATTAACAAAGAAGTAAAGGTATTGACAACGATCTTTAATACTTTTTCGTCGAAGTCAGACTGCTTTAGAACACCTTTTTTACCCTCTTAAACAACAGAACGCAATCGATCAGCTTCTTAGGGTTAAGAAATTGGCGCCAAATTATTTTGTTTACGTTTGTGCGTGGAAATAAAAATTATCTGTCCGAACAAACTCAAGTTAATAATGGAAATTGAAGATCAAGGTGTGTAGTATTCACTGTATATTGTACATTTATGCGTTGTTTTAGTCTTCGAGTTGTGTTTAATGTCCAATTTATGTGTATTTTTGTAGAAAATTAACATGCGTCCCCTGTGTTTCGTGGAATAACAAAAAACGACCTAACGTCTGCTCACAAAAACTAACAACGTCAGTTTGATCACATAAATGTCCTTTTTCAGCGCCAATTAACACATTTTCCCCGTTCGTCCCCCTTTTCTTGCAATTCCACAATATTTAAGGACGTTTGTGTTTCGCCATAGCGATCTCTTCGATATTTGGCGCAGCAACAATCGCAAAATATCTTTTGTTTCTGATTGGATTTACGAAATACGTAGCAAATACCACATATAAGATGAGAAAAGAGCTGACATAAATAAAAAATAAGTTCTTTTGACTCCTTTATAAAAGAGAAACTTCCAAAATGTCAATACAGTGGCGTGCAAGTGTGAGCACATGTTTGCAACTGTCGACTGTTGGGCCGCATAAAAAAGTCATTAGCAAAGCAAATGAACCCAAATTTTTTTTGTATGTTCTGTGGTTTTGTAATAACAAATTCACATACAAAAAATAACAAAATCATTTCAATCTTCTTGTACAAAAATAAAAATCAAAATAAACTCGCATGTACTCAGTTATGCTCATTTCGAACTTTTTAGCAAAAGTCAATTTTTTAATACTTTGTTCAAAGACTATAATTTCTAACTACAATTTTAATTCAATCTGGCATACTTTCTACCAAATATTCTCTAATATACATCTTGGGATTGCTTTCCACTCGTTCAGGATTCGCTGTCACAACTCCTGCTGGTTTGCTGGAAGCGATTTGTAGAAAAAATTGATTTTTGAGTTCAATACTTGACAACAAAACTTTGTTCTTAATCAATATTATCATTTTTGACGATTTTAAGCACTAAAAAGTGTTCAAGTAAAAACGAATGCAGCGAAAATCCTCAATTACTTCGGTGGGTTTTTGAGGTTATGTAACATTTTTAAAGTTTTTTATACCAAATCTCAAATTTTTTATGCATCTTTGATTGCTGACTAAATGCCTGTTCTTATGACATTTAGATCATTAAAATCGGGTAAAGCTTACCTGAGATACGGAGGTAGTTGGTTATCAAGACTTTGTTATTTACTTCCTAAATAATGTTTCTACACCGAAAAAAAAATCGTCATCAATATGCCCCTATTTAGACATCAATGTGACACTATTGCTTTGCAAAAATTCTCTAATATGATGCTTATCAACTTGTTACTTTCGAACATGACATTTTGATACTTTCGAAACTATCAATGTGAACCTAAGCAGTATCAATCGGGGGTGCCACAGAAACCGTTCCGCCCGAATTCCAACCGAATGTCTAACCCCTTCTCTATGTAAATTCCAACCCTCTTCGGGAGGAACGGTTTCTGTGGCACCCCGAATATGACACTTTTCGTCAGTATATTGCTAGGGTCATTTAGACACTAGTTCTTATTGGACTGATGCAATTTTAGTGCCACTTTGACAATAATTCTTGTTAAACTGATAAGAATTTCATTGAATTCTAGTGTCACTTTGCCACTATTTCCTATTAAACTGACACGCATTTTTTTATTTATAGTGTGAATTTGATACTATTTTGTAATTTTGTAAAAATATAGTGTCAAATCGACATTTTTCAGAATTAAGCTGAAAAAAAAAAATAGTAAATAAGAATTAAAATAAAATTCGCTCAAAAATACACTCAATTAGCTTACATTTTTTATTTTATTATTTTTTAATTACAAAACTATACATTTTTTTTTTATAATAACTACTATTTTTCCGGCAGCAAACAGATAAACTTCTTCTTCTTTCTTGTCGTCCGTAATCTGTAATTATAAAAACATTGTAAATAAAGCGTAATTTCTTATACAAATGTACATATGTGTTCATAAATTTGCGGACCCATAAATAGATATACGTGTTTATATGTTCATGATACAAACACATATGTCATTTTCTTATTCGGGGGTGCCACAGAAACCGTTCCGCCCAAAGAGGGTTGGAATTTACATAGAGAAGGGGTTGGACATTCGGTTGGAATTTGGGCGGAACGGTTTCTGTGGCACCCCCGATTGTGAATTTTTTTACAGCGCTCCATTTTTTTCACAGCCATTTACGCTTGTACTAATATCTATCTGTTCACAAACTTAGGATTTTACTCACCTGATGCTTGTAATAAGGAGACATATACTATTTGTCCAAGAATTTACGCGCAAGCGCGACCACTTAACACAATAAAAAAACGAAGTCCAAATCGATAGGACGATAGCCACGCGACATATGAGGTGTATGCGATATGTGTATGCGATATGCGTGCGATGTGCGTGCGATGTGTGTGCGATATCTGTACTTCGAATTTCGAGAATCGAAACTTCGATTTGTGGTGTCTAAACGACACTGGATGTTGACAGGTTGATACTATTTAGGGTCAAAATGCATTCTTAACACTTTTTCTTGACCAATTGACACTGACTTAGTGTCAAGTTGACACTAGAAAGTTGAAAATAGGGGTAGTGGCGTTTTGAACCACAGTTATCAATTTCTCCATCGGGGTGCCACAGAAACCGTTCCTCCCGAAGTCCGCCCAAGTTCCAACCCAAGGCAAAACCGTCGGTGCCACAGAAAACTCTATCATTTCCCCCGTGTTTTAAACGACAGTTTTATAAAATAAGCATACTTGCACCTTTTCATAATAATGCATTTTTTTTTAAAACAACGTTAATGAATTATATGTGCTATCTGCATACATAATTTTTTATGTTTTGATCTTTTTATATTTTAAATTAATCAATCTCCAAAAACCGTCACCTCAAAAATTGCTTGTGCGATTCCGGCCAAATTCCACCCGAGAAACCAAAATGCCAACTTGCTCCAAATAGAAAATACCAAATTTCGGAGTAATTTTCATATTTGAAATATGATTGTTATTATTGTAATGGTACGCTATACTATTGCTTATAACTATAACTATAGCGTGTCAAAATATCAAGGAAAATAAGTTGTAGTTCTAGTGAAATTAATAAAACAAATCGTAGCATTGCAATTAAGTGTGCTTGGGTAAAAACCATAAAAAACGACGAAGAAGAAAACAAATTGTTTAAAAATGTCAGTGAATTCAACAAATTTTAAATATTATTGCCTAAATGTTGTTAAGTTTTAGGGGAAAGCATAGGAAACCAAAGCAAGCCACCGTGCTCTTGATTTTTATATTAGAAAACGCCGATTTCGCAAAAGGATTCGCTCTGGGGGACTGATTTTATGTAGCGGCCTCTCGTAGAAGCCATCTAATACAGGGATGGCTTCTGTTGTTTAGGTTGGCGGTCATTTTAAAATGTTGAACTATTTTGTTCGTTACGATTTATGTGTAGAGTTTTTTTTAGTTATTGGTATTGTCTTGCAAAAAAAAGTAAAACTTGGTTTGAGTTTATTAAAAATTGCAAATAAAAGCCAAATAAAAATAAGAAGTCAGCCCTGTCTTTTTTTTCGAATCGTTAGTCCTAACAACAAGTTCGAGACGGTTTCTGTAGCACCGACGATTTTTTTCCGAATTTCCGAAAAATTTTTTTTTCCGAATTTCCGAAAAATCCCCCCCAAAACCGTCGACGGTTTCTGAAAGAATATGAGTAACTTTACTTAATAGAAAATATAAAACCGTCGTTCAATACTGCCTCTCTTCCTCTCAGCTCTGCCTTCGCTTCTGCTCATCTTTTTGCCGAAACAATGGGATCTCCTGTTTTTCAGGAACGTCATCGTCAGAATCTGCTGCATCTTCTGATTGGCCTTCATTATCAAGAATGATGCCAAATTCCTTTAACGCCTTAACGAAATTGCTTCCATTATCAGTAATAGTGCATACGATTTCTTCGATTTTTTGCGACTCAGCGACTCTGTGAAAGGTGTAGCCATTCGAGTACACGCCAATGCAACGGAGTGACGTTGGAAATTGTTATCAACCCAGTGGCATGTGTATCCAAAAAAGGATCTCTTTTTTGTCGACCAAATGTCTGCCGTGGTGCACACGTATTTCACAGAATTTTATTTTTCAATCAAATTTACTTTGTGAAAGTCAAACTTGTCATCTAAAAGCTTAGCCAACTTCTTTCGTCCCGGGACAGCTGCTGAACTGCTTTCAAAAAGAGTAACGAAAGATGGGTTGTCTAAAATTAACAAAGAAGTAAAGGTATTGACAACGATCTTTAATACTTTTTCGTCGAAGTCAGACTGCCTTAGAACACCTTTTTTTGCCCTCTTAAACAATAGCTGTTTTTCGAAAATATATTCTTTGTAATCTGCGCTATGTTTTTCCTTGAGGTGACTTTTATTGATCCTCGATATTGATTTGGCATGGCGCATTTCTGGCGTGCTGCTAAAACACCGCTAGCTTGCTTTTAGTGAGATGTGTTACAAACCTAAATTTGAATTACAAATGATATATATTAAATATCTATGCCATTTTCCTCTCAGTGTTTTTTATTTCTTTAATTTTACAAACATTTCACTTGGCGTTTTAGTAATTTTAAAATGTTTCCCTTTTAATATCAAGGGCACTTGCAGGTAACTGAAGCTTCTTCGCCTTAGAAGATACTATACGAAATTCTGGCTCTTATTTTTAATTTTTTAATTAACCTTTAGGAAGTATACTCACGAAATGTTGGAAAACTAAGTAATCATTGACTGACTGCTGCATCCGTCCATCCCGTCAATACCATTATGGCCAAATAAAATGATTGAAATCAATCCGCGAAATCTTCAGGTCACAATGGTTCAAGACAATCCCAACGGTACAGCGGTCAATACCCCCAAAAAACGTTAAAAACTATTTTTCCTCCATGGACCGTGACTTCTTCAGCACCACCGCCGAGAAGTTTTGTATGTCAAGTATGAACTTTTAACTCATGCAAAAAAAATTATAAAAATCAAACCGCGAAATCTTCAGGTCATTATGAATGAAGACAACCCCAAATTCGCAGAGGTGAACAGTGAAGGGTACAACACAAAGGTGGCGATTTTTTCGACAAAATAACGAAATATTTTTCACTTTTCTCAAAAGTAATAAATTGATTTTTCATTTGCATTAGATCTGTCAAAAAAAAAAGAATTGATTTTTCATAAGCATAAGACTTGTCAAAAATTTGTGGTGTAGGGTATTTGTTTTTGTATTTTTAAAGCTTGTTCACAACAAAAACATGTTTGGGAACAGAGGCTAACAAAACTATTAAAACTCGAATAACATTTGTTTTAATGAAGATACTATAACAAATTTCAATGCAGATCTAAAGAACGGCATCAAGGCTAACTTATATTATGCATCTCAATGAAGTGGAGTACCCACTTACTAAGATGTATAGAATCAATCGATTAACTGTTTTTTTCAAAACGTGATACCAACATATTTTTGCACGTTTAAGCACGTTAAGCACCTTTTGCAAAGCCTCATTTTGTCGACCTGTGTGCTTAAAGGCTTAAATGCTTAATGGCACAAATCTGCTAATTTCCTATCAGAATGCAACAGGCTTGCGAAGTAAGCTAACTAAATTGTATTCCGACAGCCTTTCAAATGTATTTCATGTTATTGTGTTTACGGCGACTTGTTTTCAAAGTTTTTCCTGGTAAGTATACAATATATACAGTGCCACACTAAAGTGAAGGCACACTTAGAAATCTCAACTCCAAGTGCAAGTGCCAGTCTAATGCAGCATATGTATTTATGATGCTATTTTTTTTTATATAGATAAATTAAACATTTCTTAATTCAAATCAAAACTTTATTTAGTATTGTTAATAATGTTCTTAAAACTATTTAATCTTTAAAAGAAAAGTACCTTTTTTTGACACAAAAGTCAAGGCACACTTACATTCTAGTGCATTTTTTTTTCAAAACTTGACCG
Organism: Drosophila oshimai; assembly: GCA_018150695.1. NCBI lineage: Eukaryota > Metazoa > Arthropoda > Insecta > Diptera > Drosophilidae > Drosophila > Drosophila oshimai. The sequence goes on along the minus strand of JAECWM010000061.1, from coordinate 769,753 downwards.
GTTTGGCTAATTCTTTTCTGCAAAATCAAGGTTATCTGTACGCCCTAAATGGCGGGGTGAAAAATGTTCAAGCTTAAAATTATCCTTTTTCCACAAAATCCTAGGTATACAAATTAAACCTACCGAATCTCAGCGGAAAATAATTTTTCTTTTATCAAGGCAAATCGTCCTCGTGTATTATTAAAATCAAGCCCGAAGAAATTTTTATCGTTTTGATCCTTTCTCCGCGTTTTAAAGGCCATCATTGTTTCAAAATTCAAGGTATGCTAGCCATCCCAAGGCTTTGAGGGCCAGAATACCCAACAAGATCTTAAAAAAAAAGGAAATTTGAAAATCTCATAGAACACACATCGCAGCTCACGCTAAGAAGGAAAGTACCAGAGCAGAGTCCATCCGACCCCCTTTGGCTACTCCACAGTAAAGTGCAACCGAGGTAGGTCTATCCGATCCTCTTTGGCTACCCAGTAGCACGACGTATCTTAGCATGAAGTATCTTAGTGCTGCACGTGACCCCAGTAGAAAACACTAGAGCTGGGTCTATTCGATCCCTAAATTTTTCGAATTTTATTTTGCGATACTCGAAGAGTAAGCAAACACTGTAAACGAGCAATTGTCTCTGTGTCCGTCCATCCGTCCGCACAAACATCGAGATCTCGGGAACTATAAGAGCTAGAACCACCAAATTTTGCACACAGACTTCTATAAGCAAAGCGCAGATCAAGTTTGTTTCAAAACCTGACCACGCCCATTTTTACGCCCACAAGCCGCGAAACTCTGTGGTGTCCACATTTTTAATGCAAGAAAAAAAATGCACAACCGTCGAGTGGCATCAGCTACCGGCGGTGTTCCTTTCAACCAGCTGGCCCTAACCGAAATAGAAGGATCCGTTGCCCCACTTTGCGGAATATATCAAATGGTGGACGGGATCGACGGGGCAAGAGCCTTTGGTCCTCCTAGTTTAGGTGCTTTAAAAGCCGAAGACACGCCAGAAAAAAAGCGCCCAGCCGAAACTCCAGTAGAGCAAATGGCCCCGAAAAGATTACGGGTTAGTCAGCCCAGCTCCTTGGAGGAGGTTTGCGTTGTACAAAACAATTTGATGGAGCGCGTGGTGTCGTCGTTGAAGACTTCAACAAAACAATGCGCACTCAAACCGAGATGATGGCCCAGCATCATTCAGAAATGCAAAGAATTGAACGCAAAAAGTTGGAAGTACTAACTAAGCTAAGTAATAGAGGTCTGCATGAATAGCAAAAAAATGACACTCAAATGCACAACTGTCGAAATGAGTTGAATGGAATAGAATGAGCTGTCAAACATATTTGAGTGAATGTGTGCATTCGTGTAGGTCTCATACACACAACATTTGGTCGAGCCAACACGAATTGAATGAGTGTGAATGGTCGGTATGATTCGGATTAATTCGAATCACACAACCCAGTCTCATCGGGTGAAAGGGTTTATAAAGTAAAAAATGCAAGTAATTATATGACGTCAGTATGTTGGTAGTGTTCAGGAGCTTACATATTTATTTCTTTAAACATAATTTGGATATTTCTTATACATATTAATTTATATTTGAGTGAAGGAACATTATTTTGTTTATATTTTCTGAGTTATTGGCTATTAGAGTGTATCGAAAATCAATATCATAGTAAATGTTGTCCTTTCGGGCTGAAACTTTTTTGTGCTTTCATTTGACACTGTCTTAAAACTTTTCCGCACCCAGCGTAAAAAAAAAAAAAAAAAAAAAATCGAGTTTCCATGAAAATTTCAAAATTTCAAGGACGACGTGCCAATAGTAAACATTATCCTTTCGGGCTGAAATTTTTTGTGCTTTCATTTGACATGGTTTTACAACCTATCCGCACCCAGCGTCATCGAAAATCAAAAAAAGTTGATTTTCGATACACCCTATTGGCTATTATGCATCGTTTTTCTGTAATTAAATTTCTGGCGTCAGAAAAAACTCGCTCAGAAGATGCGCTACTAGCTGGAATGCAAAATATTTTGCAGCTCGTTTTATATAAAAGTGGGAAAAAGTTTTTGTGCATATTCCACCAACCTAGGCAATCAAAATTCGGTGCATATGGCACATTTATATTGCAATAACCTTGAATTTCCTGATCTACTTTGTCGGTATTATTATTTATTTCTTTCTCTTCAATAAATTCTGCGAACTCGTCATCTACGGCAGTTATTTCTCCTCCTTTGCCACATTCTGCGTTTTGGAATGAAGTCATGATTTCTTTGCACTGCCTTAAGATATTTTGCTTTTCTTCGGATGAAAAATTAATTAATTTATTTGTAGGTGGAAATAGAAAAAGGGCTATTGTGTGGTACTTTGTAAGGTTTGGTTCTATTAATTCTAATATGTAGCTTTTCAATGAGGATTTAAGAGATTCTATCATTCCATTAATGTTGCTGAAACAGGCCTTCTTTAATTTGTTAAGATTTGGAATTGTGAGATGGATGGTGGGATACTTGCTGGCTTCTAATTTTTTGGACACGTTCTCGAATATTTCTAACAAACTGGTAATAGCAGTTAAGTGACTAAGACTAAGACCTTCAATCCTATCTATTTCGTTTTTTTCTATTAAAATATTTGTAACCTGAAGCCAGTTACTTTCGATTGATTTTATCAAGTAGAACACCGTGTTCCAACGAGTAGGGCAAAAACTCTTTAAAGTTAAGCCTAAAATTGAGTTGCACCCAGATTTTTTGAAAAACTTAACAAGTTTGGTGCATTTTCCAACGATTGCGGTCATCTCCGGTGTGTCCTTAATGGCTTTTTCAACCGTGTTGTTTAACAAGTGGTTGACGCAGTGAATTTTGTTAACATCGCGGAAGGCTGCAATCATATTTGACCCACGGTCAGTAACGATAACTGGATTGTCCAACTCTAGATTACAACCGAATTCTTCTAATATCTCGCCCAGTTTTTTGCGTATATTTACACCTAAATATAAGAAATAAAATAAGAATTTGTTGATTGATTGTTAAAGAATTAGAAAACCTGTGCAGGCAGCTTCCTTCATGGATTTCATGGCCATTAAGCGTTCCACCAATATTCCTTCCTTTATGTAATGGACGGTGCATGATATGTAGGAAGACCGTAAAAAATTGTCAGTCCATATGTCGCTGGTAATCGCGTATCCGAAGCACTTATGTTTTTCAATTTCGGATTTAATCGGGTAGAAGTGTGCGTCGTAAATGGACGAAATATTCCGCGAAATTGTTGTTGGGTGTGGGATCAATTTTTCGACGTCTACATTTGGGCCCAAAGTTGATCCAACTTTTAATATGTACTCCACAAATTTTTTCAGTCCGGAATCTTCGACGATTTTAAACGGCCGACAGTTCTTAATCACCCATTCTGTCAACACACCAACACCTTCCTGCTTAATTTCTGCGTTAACTTCCACTAGTTTTCTATTTTGAAGCTTGTTGGAATTTATTGTGTAGCATTTGTGTTTAACAATATTAGATGTGCTGCCACAATATTTCATAACGGCGAAGCACATCTTACAGGCTACAACCCCTGCAACGTCATCTCCATTTTCGTCAGCAATTTTCGCGAAAAACTCCCAAACTTGACTTCGCCCTCTTTTTGCAATTAATTTATAAAGACCATTTTGAATCTTGTCCTTAATATCAGTTGAGGCCAGAAAAACCTAAATATTAAAACCTAACTATGTTAATATATAATTCAATAAAAAACCCGCACAAGAAACATATATAAATACGTACGTTCACAGCGACAATATTACAAATACACGCCTTATTGAAGAAATACACGCAGCAAAACAAGTGAGGCAAAAACGAGACAATCACATAATATAATTACACAAAATATAATTACACAAGACAAATATAAAAACACACACACTTTAGTCCTACCTTTTCGTCCACTAGTTCTCCGCTCATTTTTTTTTACGACTGTTCAGATCTGCCACAACAAACGAAATGAACAAATTGACATTGTGTGTCAAAAACCATTCGAATCATTCGGCTACATTTGGCAATACAATAGAGTTAAACTTGTGCAACACTTTCTAATTCATTCAACTTGAAACACTAGAATGGCAATGAATGACAGTCTCGTAATAACTTCTCACTCACACAAACTCAACCTGCTGTGTCAGTTGCACTCATTCAATTCTATTCTATTCGAATACATTCTATTGCTTTCACAATATGAATGGAGCCATGCAGGCCTCTACTAAGTAAGGACAATAATAACAATTAGATAGGTTTACTAAGAATGGTATAGTTAGTTAGTAATAAAAACGACTGTAAAAGTTCTTTTCCGCAACAAGGCAAAGCACAAAGTTGATCAAATATAATTTTTATAATAATAAAAACAAGTTTATTGAATTAATTCATTTACATATATGTTTAAAAAAGGATTTAGCAATTTCGTACCGTATTTCAGAAGCATTTCCTATATCCTCCTGAGGATTGGTTCCTCCCATGCTTAGTTGCGGAGTTCGATGTTATCCTCATCAATATCAGGCATTGTTGAACTCCGGCGGCGGCAAAGGTTGTGTAACAGGCAACAAACGTTGATAATGCTACAGATAAAGCTTGGATAATAACGCAGAGTGCCTTGAAGGCATCTAAATCTTCTTTTAGGTAGGCCAATAGTCCTCTCTACAATGTTCCGAGCTGCTGCATGTTTTACGTTGTACTCATGTTGCGTACTTGCATTTTCTGGACTACGATATGGCGTCAAAACAAACGGTTCTAGTGCATATCCTGAATCTGCTAAAACAAAAAATTCGGACGTTGTTGAAAATTCTATCGTCCTGCTGTTGTTTCAAAAAAAGAATCCTAGCAAGCACCGGGATGTGTGGCATCAATTGCTAATATTTCCATGTTGTAGTTGCATACCTAAAAAGAACACATCAGTACTAAATATTAAAAAGACAATCCAGTCTTATTTAAATAATTTTTTGAAACAAACTTACCACGATTGCATTAATGCTGAAGTAGCCTTTTCGATTTAAAAATAACGAAGGGTCCCTAACTGGCTTTACTATTTTAACATATAAGGTTGTCAAATATCTCCCTTCCGCTTTTTTTCTCTTTATTCAATGCTTTATAAAAAGTGTTATAGTGATCGGATTTAGTTCAAATATGCACCGTTTTGTTCATTAATCTGTCTCCATCTAGACGGCAACTTCATAATTCCCCCTCGTAGAAACCACCCTCCTTATTTGAGAAGAACTCGGACAGCCACTTTTCACAAGCCTCTTTTGAGTCCAACTTTACACCACCAAGGGCATTCGTCATGGACAGGAACAGGTGGTAATCACTTGGCGCTATGTCCGGGCTATATGGTGGATGCGATAAAACCTCCCATCCGAACTCCCGTAGCTTCTGACGAGTGATCAACAAAGTGTGTGGTCTGGCGTTGTTCTGGTGGAACACTACACCCTTCCTGTTGGCTAATTCGGGACGCTTCTGGTCGATCGCCTGCTTCAAGCGGTTCAGTTGTTCGCCGTAGATGGTAGAATTAAGCGTCTGGCCATATGGGAGCAGCTCATAGTGGATGATTCCCTTCCAATCCCACCAAACACACAGCAAAACCTTCCTGGACGTCAATCCCGGCTTCACCGGTCTTCGACCACGACCGTTTTCGCTTGATGTTGTCGTATGTGATCCATTTTAAGTCGCCAGTCACCATCCGCTTCAAAAATGTATGTAACGCAGTATCCAAACTAATCTTGCATAGCGTCGTTTTGTAGGTTATATCAAGACCTTTCAAATGATGTATAGTATTGCCCGATACGAGCTCTGTAGCGCTTTGTATATAGCCGCGAAGTTCAAAAGACAAAAAGGCGGAAGGGAGATATTTGACAACCTTATATGTACGTGCCATCTACACTCAGAAAAAAAAAGTGCGTGCGTACAAAGTACACATGTCAGAAGTGAAACTTGTTTGGCGAACTTATTTATCAGTCTTGTCTATATTTATACAAATCTAAAACTTTAGATTTCCGAGACCTAAAGGAAGGGAAAAAATAAAAGTGTTGAAAATTAATATAAATTATAAATTTAGTTTTTATTAATTTATTTCTTCTATATTTACATTGTTCGACGCAATTTCTATAGGTATTGTTGTGACTAAAGCATTATGATACGTAAAATATGCAATATAAGTTAGTGTTTTAACATTATGTAAATATCTTGTAAAAAATAGCATCTATGGTCGTTCCTGAATTTGTAGTTGGTGTGTTTGGAATTATTATTCAGCTGTAGAGTAAAGTTTTTTTCTAGAAAGTTAATTAATGGTTTGGAATTATCAACTGCAAAATTAGTGTTAAAGTCACCACCCAAAACAAGTGGTATTTTATTATTCTCATTACCAAGAATAGCAGCACCTCCGTGGCTGTATGGAAGTAATTGTTGATGCAAGAAACTAATTATATCTTCTACAAGTAAATCATCATCTTTAATACGTCTCGTGTTATTTCTATTATTGACAATCTGATTTTCATCTTCGATATTGTTATTATTAATATTATTATTATTAATATTATTGTTATTATTATCACCATTATTGTTGTTATTGTTATTATTATCACCATTATTGTTATTGTTGTTATTATTATCACCATTATTCTTATTATTGTTATTATTATCACCATTATTGTTAATTTTGTTATTATTATCACTATTATTGTTATTATTATCACCATTATTGTTAATATTGTTATTATTACCATTATTGTTATTGTTATTATTATAAGCATTAATAATATTTGATGATGTTTGAAAATCTTCAATAATGTTTTCTGTAAGGTTTGTCAATAATTTTTTTCTTGCTCTAAACTCACGAACACGTTCTGTTGAAGTATTATTTTTTCCAATTGGTAAAGTCGAAGACGAAGGATGAGGATTTTCTTTATATTTTTGTCTTTGTAGCTCTGTAGTCACGACTACACTCTGCTGGAGTTTTTGGTTTAGTTTTTGTAATGATGGACGATGAGATATTCAACTCTTGGCTAGCTGCATTTTTAAAGCCTTTTTCGCTCTCTGAATTCACGTATAAGTTGTGTTGATGTTTTAACTGGCCGTCTAACAGATATTTTATTTTTAATTGTTTCACATTCTCGCACCACAATTTTTGGCATTGTGCTTAGCTGATGTCACAGAAATGATTTTAGCTTAAAAATCGTATTCTCACACAAGCAAGCTCATTCTATTTTTAGATTTTACTCTCTCAACTTTGTGCGAGCTTATGGTGCAACTATATGTGTAAGGTGGTCTCAACGAGAGAGCTGCTCTCTTTTGAGGACGTTATTTGTGCCAGTCTCTATTTAGCTACCTCATTCTACCGATTGAGAGAAACAGAGGGGTAAACATATTTAACGTCCTCAGCAAAGCGGACGAGACCACCTTATATATTCGCACCATGTGCGAGCGCGCTCAGAGCGAAGAGAGGAAAGAAGAGGACAGAGAGAACGTTCGTCAGCGGTGAGAGAGGGACAGGGATATACATATACATTTTTCGCTTTTACGTTCGCCCTGTCTTACTCTCTCTCAATCACTCTCGATCGTTCTCTCTCTCTTTTTCGACTTTTTCAATGAAATGAAACGTTTCTTGACGTTTCATTTGTACAAATTTTACCCTCATGCGCCTAAAGAAGTTTCACTTCAAAAAAATCGCCCCTGATTTTAGAAAATCGCCGTTAATTCAAGAAATTCGCCCACAATTTCGGGCCAACGGCGAGTCGCCGTTATTTTTAGAAAAAAATGTAATAGAAAAATTTATGGCAAGTTACCCTAAAATAAAGAAACTAATTTCTTTAATTTAGAAAGCTTTTCTATAAACAACGGTTTTACTTTTCTTAAATTAAAGAAAATCCTTTCTAAATTCAAACGCGATTAGTTTCTTAAAATAATAAAAATATTTCTGAAATTAAAGATGTATTTTTCTAGTTTCCACGGCGATTGTTCCCTTAAAATCAAGAAACCCTTTTCTTAATTTAAGTACCACCCTTCCTAGTTTTAATCACTTTTTTTTTCTGAAAATAATTAAATTTGGTACACATTTTTTTTTTATTTAGTTACATTTATTTGATCATTGTTAATATGAGCATATAAAGTATACATTAGCTTAAAAGTAAAACTTAGGTTTTAATGTTTGCATTTTAAAAGTTTCATTACGAGGTAGTCTTAAATTAGCACTTATGTTAAAAGTTAATGAAGTTGAATTATCATATATATTTTTAGAAAATAAAATAAATCTATTTCGTTTCCAACAAGTTGACTAACAGAACTTAAATCAGCATAACCATGAAGTTTTTTATTCAAAAATGTTTTCTAAAATTGTGCATGTCGGAAAAAGTTTGAGAGCAATTAGCATAGCCACAATAAAGAGTAAGATAACTATCAAAACAATGAAGCTCTCGTGAATGAGACAAATATTCATTTTTTTCTGGAAGGTTGATTAAACAGATTTTACATGAAAAAATCATTTTGAAAAGCTTAATGGTTAATTATTTAAATCATTTAAAAATTCCGATAATGCTCTATTTTTGATGTCGGAATCGAGATTGATTTCAAAAAAGTACTTTTGAATAAAAGTCCACACAAGAACACACTCCTCGGGATATTTTAAAAGTAAAATAAAGAAAATTTTGAAACATAAGTCTAGTGCTGATAAGATATTGGACGTTTTGTAAAAAATGCCTGAAACATACACATAGAAATCCTCCAAGTCATAAGGGCCAGTTCCGGTACAGCAAATTAGCGGTTGCAGACTGCTTTTTTTCTGAAAGCAGGAGTATACTTCATTAGAGAAATGTGTATGCAGTTCTCCAATCGTTGCCTTCCAAACTATGAATTTGTTTCTTGAATCATCTATTGTGCATTTTTTATTTTTGGTCCCATCAGCTGATCGTTTCAGCCTTGTTGTCGGTAAAAAAAAATTTAAAAAAAAATTAAAAATTTGTTACATACCTTCCGGTCTTCCATTTAATTCATTGAGGATGTTTTTACTTTTTGCTCATTCACTTTTAAGGGTAAAAGCGGCAAACATTTCTCCTTGAAGATCTCCCATTTGGTGAATAAGAGGTTAAATATTGATGAATTACTTGTTTCAAAATCGGCTAAAATCTGTAGGTATGTTTAAAAAAATAAATCAACACATATGTAAATATCTTTATTTTTTGACAAAATCTTACCAACTCAAAACCAAACGACTGCTTTAGAATTGGTAATTCATCAAAAATAGCTTCCAATGAATTAGACGTCTCGAAAAATTTCTTCCTCCACTCGTATGTCTGGGACAATTTTTTTAAAACAGTTGCCTTCGGTTCTACGTTAAACTTAAGCCAAGATATACAAGCTCGATCCTCTAATTTTTCTTCAAAGTCTTCGTGTCTTTCGCCTGTAGGTTGTAGTAATTGTTGTAGAGCAATCCTTTAGGTTTTTGTCCTTTAACTTGCATATAATAAGTGTCCTAATAAATATCGTTCAAAATAAAATTCGATTTATTAGTTTAAATAACACAATATTACCTTAATTTCTGAATCAAATGTTATTGCTATGTCTTCCGAAATTTTCTTTAACAGATTTTGCTTTGGTTGTATGTTGTAAGCCACCATATGCTCAATTATTATTTGGCTCAAAAGTTTTCTGTACTTGGGGGTCAAACTTTTTTCTTTGGCAAAATAGTTTAAAAGAATTTTTCCTTGTGGACTTTTTAAGATGATCAGATTTATGTCAATTTTATTGTTTTCATTAATTTGTACAGCGTTCTAAAATGAATTAAATTAAATATCTAATATTTGTTGTCTTTGTTGTTGTTGTTTTTGTTGTTATTGTTTTTTCACCAACTACATTTTAACAATTTAGTTTATTTAGGTAAAGTTCATTAGGAGTGTTAGGATGGTAAGTTTAATTTCAGGTTTTAATGTTAAGATTTAGTAAAAAATATTTATTTTATAAAACAAAGTTAAAAGATGTTAGTTATGTTTCACTTTAAGTATTTGCATATTTAAAGATGTATTATAAATGCATATACAAATATTCCAGTTAATTCGTCCGCGTCTGCGCACACGCATTTTTACATACATATTTGTATGTTAAACACACACACACACATATGCATGCTTCGCACACGCGCAAGAAATTTCCAGAACATGCTACTGCGCAGATTTTAGAAACGCTTTAAAACCTACGTACTTGAGTTTGCCACCTTTCCAATTTTGTAAAAAACACAATGGCAGGACCCACCATGCTTTGTGGAATAATTTTATATAGATGCTCCCATTTAAAACAAAGCAAGCTGTCTTCATTAATATTATGTTCTGAAAAACATACATACACAGGACTCCATTAAGCACGTGCAAAGAAAAGTCTATCTTCATACATACATGTGCATGTAAACTGTAAAACTTATGTGGATTACGGAATACTTACCAATAAAAATGGATTGAAAGGCTTGCCCATCCAATTTTTTGAGCAGCGCGTCCATTGTTTTGTTTTTCACTTTTCACTTAAGAAACTGACCGCACACCAAACGAAAAGAAGTAAACTGTACATAAAAGCACGACAAACAGTCCCGTTATTAGTGTGACCGCACAGGGTTACAAATGTGTACCAAAATATTCCACTTTTTTTAGGCAAAATTGCCTTTTATTTTTCTAAAAACTATGGTCATTTCACCATAATATTAAGAAAAAAAGAAAAAATCACCATTAATGTTAGGAAATTTTCGTGCTTCTTCTTCTTCAACATTACCGATTTGAATTTTCATGGCAAATTTCCGTTGATTGAAGAAAAGTTTTCTGTTTTTGAGAAAAGTTGTCTATTTTTAAGAAAAAATTTTCTGTATTCTATAGCCTTTTAAAATCACGGGCGATTTTCTGAAATTCAGGGCGAAATTTTTTTCTGAGTGTACGCAAGCAACAAAATCCAAAATTTTCAAAAAAAATAATCCTTTGATTGGTTAATGTTGATGAACGCATTGCAGCCGTTATATATTTCCCTCTCTTATTTTTCCATTGATTTGGTATTTTTGTCGCGCTGCGTCGCACTTTTTGAGAATATTTAGTGTTAGTGTTAAGGCTACAGCAGATCATGATGGACATGAAGACTGCGAAAATAAAAACGGAAAAATAATAATTACAGTCCACTCGAATTTGGAAATAAGGCATTGGTGTTCCGTGAACATCTAAGTGCTTTATTCAGCACCATATCTTTGGTCCTTCTACCGGGATAAGCTCATTGATTAATATGGATCAATTAAAGCTTGTAAAATCAGCAAGAAGCCGTGCGAAGGCAAGCATCACGCGGTTGCTAACGGCGTCACAAGATCCACGTGCGGGATCAAGTTGGGAAATTGCAGAAATAACCGTGTTATTGGAGAGGCTCAACACAGTTTGGAAGGAATTTGAGACTCTTGGAGACCAATTGGCCCTTTACGACGAGGAAGAGGGGTATGTTGATCCAGCCATCGACAACGAAATCTATGAAGACAAATACTTGCGTGCGAACACACAACTTCTCTCGCTAAAACGCGCTTGTGGGCCAAGGGAGAGCGAGGGAGGAAGCAACGGTGGAAGCAACCACGACATCGACGAGACCGCATCACATGGATCGGGATCACTTGCATCGGGAGGAAATGAAAACCTTGTTCGTTTCCTACAACAACAACAAGAGCTGAACGAACGTTTGGCGCAACAACAAACCACGTTTTTGAGCGCAAACTCGGCAGCGAATAGAGTGCAAAACGAATTGCCAAAAATTCACATTAAGCAGTTCAATGGCGACTACAAAGAATGGCCTGCTTTCATGAACCTCTTTGAAAGTACGATTCATAGCAATCAGCTTTTGACAGCCATTCAAAAGTTGCACTACTTGAAAACATATGTTTCTGGAGAAGCAGCTGATCTGATTCGACATATGCCAATAACAGAAGCAGCTTATACTGCTGCTTGGACTTGCCTAACTGAGCGTTACAACCGACCACGTCACATTGTAAATACTCTGCTGGATACATTTGTGAACTTACCTACGACTGCCAGGGCAGATGTTACAATTCTGCGCAAGGTGACGGATGGAGCTATGGAGATTGTACGCGGATTGGATGCAGCAGGACAAACCAACAGGGACTGCTGGATAATACATTTCATTCTGGCCAAGATTGACGCTGAAACCCGACGCAAATGGATAGAAGGAAGTCGGGACCTGGAATCGCCAACGGTGGACAATTTGCTCAAGTTTTTAGACCGGCGCTGCGAGGAATTTGAGCTAAGCAAAAGTGAGCCTGAAACGGACTTCAAGGTTGGTCCACAACAAAGCAAAGCAAAGCGGTCATCACACGCTATGGTATCGCTCGAAGAAGGTGCTTGTGTAAAATGTAACTCCAAGGAACACAAGATCTACAACTGTCAGAAGTTTGGTGACTTATCTGTAGAGCAGAGACGCACATTTGTTAAAGCTAAGTCCTTGTGCTTTAATTGCCTCAAGCCTGGGCATTTGTCACGCAAGTGTGAATCTAAATTTACATGCAAATTTTGTCACAATCGTCACCATTCTCTACTTCATTTTGAACATTCTACTTCTCAAGCTGCTGCAACCAGGACGCAGCCAAGAATCGACGAGCAGCACATCCCCAGCGCTCTCGAAGATGCAACAGTGACCATCAGCCACATCGCACGTGCGCAGGTCACTCCAAGAGCAGACTCTTCTTACAACGGATCAGCAACTGCTACACAGCCACAAGGGCTTCGGAAAAGCGCACTGCCAACAGCTCTAGTGTTCGTACGAAACGCAAAGGGATCGCACACTATCTGTCGGGTGCTTTTGGACAGTGGATCAGAACTGTCGTACATCTCAGAACGGTGCATTCAGGCACTAGGCCTGGCACGTTTGCCGTCACGTATTCTGGTGTCGGGAATTTCATCGATAAAGGCTGAGACAACTAGAGGCTGCAGCACACTGGACATGCAGTCAAGGATCTCAGAGCACACAATGAAGGTACGAGCTCACGTACTCAGCAAAATCACATCTACATTGGCAAGACACGATATCGACGCAGCAGCACTTAAGGCGTTCGATGGCTTCGATCTCGCAGATTCTGACTATCAATCGTTAGCGCCAGTGGATATTCTTTTGGGCAGCGATTATGTTTGGACCGTGTTCACCGGTCAAAAGATGTTCGACAGCCAGGGGAACATCATCGCCATTTCGACAATCTTTGGATGGGTCGTAACATCTATTGTGACTAGCAGCTCATCATCTACAACAACAATGCACACGGCTATTGACATCGACGCATCGCTTCGACGCTTTTGGGAGCTGGAGGACGTCAACCACGAATTTCATCGGGAACCAGAGGACGATGAAGTTGAGCAACACTTTATAAAGACGCACACTCGCGACTCCAAGGGGCGTTACATCGTCGAGCTTCCGTTCAAAGATCCGAATCAACAGTTTTCGGATACACTACAAGGAGCACTCGCACGATTCAGGGGTGTTGAACGCCGCCTGGAGCGAGATCCCGATCTGCAATCACAGTATGTAAAGTTTATGCGAGACTATCTTAATTTGGGTCACATGCGAGAACTTATGCCAGAAGACATCAACAAGAAGCCATGCTTTTATTTGCCACATCATCCAGTGATTACTCAAAAATTAAGGGTGGTTTTTAGACAGGCTCGTTTAAAGGAGTACTGGACCGGAAAGCGCCACTTGAACGACGCACTGCACACTCGGACCCAGGAAGTATTCTAGCGAGAGACTTATTCATCAATTGTATACGCTTCAGAACATTTAAATTCGTTTTCTCCGCAGATATAGTAAAAATGTATCGTCAAATTTGGGTGGCTGCCAACCATTGCAGTTATCAGCGCATTGTATGGCGAGAAGATGAAAGCACTCCTATCAAGCACTATGAGCTCTCCACGGTAACATACGGCACGTCTAGCGCACCATTCTTGGCAGTTAGGGTTCTGGACCAGCTAGCTAACGACCATCAGCACGAGTTTCCCACTGCAGCAAAAATCTTAAAGGAGGAGTTTTACATGGACGACGTACTCACAGGAGCATACACAGAGGAAGAGCTTATTCGCAAGCGGGATGAGTTGATTCAGCTAATGGAACGTGCAGGCATGCAGCTTGGCAAATGGGTCTCCAATTCATCACGCATTTCTGAGGGAACTCTTACTCCAACTCAAGGCAAGGGATTCAACTCTACAGCAAAGGTTCTTGGCATCCACTGGGATCCAGAACACGATACGTTATCGTACAGCGTTTGCCTTTCATCGAATCCAGACAGCACCAAACGGCAAGTGCTGTCGGACGTGGCACGCATCTTTGATCCGCTAGGTATTCTGTCGCCAGTGGTGGTGCAGTTTAAAATTCTGTTTCAAGAATTGTGGCTACTTGATCTCGGCTGGGATACGGAACTTCCTCCAAAAATTGCTGAATGGTGGAAGAAATGCCGGAACGATCTCGATGTACTCAAAGAACTTCGACTGCCACGATTCGTTGACAACAGGAAGGATCGCATTGAACTGCATCGGTTTTCGGATGCTTCCATCAAGGCATACTCTGCAGTCGTCTACAGCAGATTGGTACATGCAAATGGCACCGTTTCTGTTTCACTCATCGCAGGAAAAACCAGAGTTGCTCCGCTGAAGCAGCAATCACTACCGCGTCTCGAACTGTGTGGGGCCTTCATATTATCGATCAAGGCTGCTCTACAACATAAGAACATTGACATACATGCATGGTGCGACTCAACAATAGTTCTGGCTTGGCTGTCACAGCAACCATCGAAGCTGAAAACATTCGTTGCAAACAGAACGTCAGAAATACTCGATGCTATACCGCGCAATGCATGGCATCATGTAAACACCAAGGAAAATCCCGCTGACTGCGCCACGCGAGGCATGCTGGCTGCAGAACTGCTCAATTTCGACCTTTGGTGGATGGGACCATCTTGGCTGCAAGACTCAGAGAAACTTGCGGTAAAGTTGAGCTCTACGAAATTCTGTTCTTCCCTTTCAGAAAACTATGGCAAAGAAGAAGTTAAGACCACCGCACTGACAACGCAGGAAAACGACCCAGTTTCACCGCTCGAAGCACTGGTCCATCGCGTCTCGTCCTGGCCAAAACTGGTTCGCATTGTGGCTTACGTCTTGCGCTTTATCCAAAAGACCAAGGCTCCCAAATCAGACATGCTGGCAAGAAGCAAAATGCTGGCATTTGAGGAGATTCAGGCTGCTCGCATTATTTGCCTACAAACAGCTCAGGAATGTTTTAAGGAGGATCGAAACCTACTGCTGGAGAACAAGCCACTTCGAAGCCGCTCTCAGCTGCTCAAACTCTCACCGATCGTATGCAAAGATGGCCTCCTACGAGTTGGTGGACGGCTGAGCAATTCGCAATTACCAGTTGATGTCAAACATCCTGTTCTGCTTCCGAAATCGCACCGCATCACAAGAATGATTTTGGAACACGAACACGTATCAAACCTTCACCCAGGCGTTTCGGCACTATTTGTCATCACGCGTCAAAAATATTGGATTTTTGGAGCGCGTAATCTAATAAGAAATGTGGTCCACAACTGCATTAAATGCTTTCGCCAACGTTATCACACAGCGCACCAATACATGGCCGATCTACCAGGCATTCGCATAACAGAAGCACTTCCCTTTCAGCACTCAGGCTGTGACTACGCTGGACCATTTATACTCAAGGAAAGGAGAGGACGCAATCCACGAAAAACTAAGGGCTACATATGCCTATTTGTGTGCCTAGTAACATCAGCCATACACTTGGAATTGGCCACCGACCTGAGCACAGACACCTTCCTGGCATGTCTTCGCCGATTTATGTCCCTTAGAGGTAAATGTTCCCAGATCTTCAGCGACAACGGAACGAATTTTGTTGGTGCCAAACGGGCACTAGATGAGATGCAGCAACTCCTATCTTCGCAGGAGCATCAACACACCGTAACCCAATCGATGGCCAACGAAGGAATTAAATGGAGTTTTATACCTCCACATTCGCCACACTGGGGAGGAAAGTGGGAGTCATCGGTGCGTTCCGTCAAACTGCACCTTCGTCGCGTTGTTGGAAAGACGACGCTAACCTTCGAACAAATGCAAACTTTAATTGTTCAGATAAGTGCGGTTGTGAACTCGCGACCGCTATGCTACACACCAGATACAGACCTCACATACCTGTCTCCAGCCCACTTTCTAATTGGTCGCCCATTCACAACCATTCCAGAGGGTGATCTTTCTCATTTGCCAATCAATCGCTTGGACTATTGGCAGCACTTGCAAGCAATGTACCAAGGATTTTGGAAGCGCTGGCATCAGGAATATTTAACATCCTTGCAGCAGCGTCACAAGTGGAACAACAAGGAACGTAACATCTCAGTTGACAATGTGGTACTTGTCAAGGACTCCAATCTTCCACCAGCAGCTTGGATTCTAGCCCGTGTCTTGGAAGCTCATCCTGGACCAGATGGACTTGTTCGCGCCGTTAAGCTTAAGACGGCCACCGGAGAGATGACTCGTCCCATTACCAAGTTAGCAGTACTACCTAATTCAGAAACCATGTTTCAGGGCGGCCCGGGATGTTGATGAACGCATTGCAGCCGTTATATATTTACTTTAAATTCTTTTTGTATTGTTGAACACTTAATTTTCCCACATTGATTTGGTATTTTTGTCGCGCTGCGTCGCACTTTTTGAGAATATTTAGTGTTAGTGTTAAGGCTACAGCAGATCATGATGGACATGAAGACTGCGAAATAAAAACGGAAAAATAATAATTACAGTCCACTCGAATTCGGAAATAAGGCATTTGTGTTCCGTGAACATCTAAGTGCTTTATTCAGCACCAGTTAATTTGAACAGAAGTTTGTTCGCAGGAAATATTCTCGGAACATATGTAGGTTTTCCAATGATCCCACCACTTTGTAAAGTATTTTGGAAAATGTGCTTCTCCCTATATTTACATCGTGTTCCTTTGCCACCCCTAGTTGGTAGGACCCGGTTGCTAAGAAGCGAAGAACTGCTGCAACCTGGGTGACGTGTGGAATCAGAGGATGCCCTAGGTAGGGACCAATGTTGTCCCGGTAAAATTGTAAAAATCTGCAAGGCTTACAAATTTTAATTTTTAATTCTCTTATATTTTGATGGCCACTTACTCGCGATCAGGTAAGTCATAAATACTAGCATTGCCTCTTATGAGACGGTTGTTTCGGTTAAGGCTTAACAATTGCCGTCTCCGTGATTCGTTGGTTGCCAAAAATTGTACAAACATTTTTGCAAAAATTAAACGTACAAATCTTCAAATAAGGTCGGGCAAAGCAGCTGATTTCCGCAGGAGTTTTTCAACACTACTCTGTCGAAATGTTCAGCACTGGTTAAAAAGCGGCTGATTACAATTACAAATGTTTGAAAATTTGTTATTGTGGCCGCCAATGCGTTAAATTAGTAAACCATTAATAGCCATAGATGATAAACACCAGCGGGCCAAAATTTAATCATCCTTAGGACGGCAAAACCCATACAAATCAAACGCCTGGCTGGTTGCCAGTCAGCTGATTTTGTTTGGGAACAAAAGGGAAATTTAGTGCAAATCCCCAAATGAGAAAGGAAAATCGACAATGTTAAAGGAAAATCCGCAAATGTTATCAAATTCACTTCCGAGTGAAAACTTGAACAGGGCCGTTTCTTATTTAAAATGTTGTACGCTTTATTTATTTAAAAAAATGCTTTGGCATTGTTTTTGCCTGTTGAAGTTGCTATTGGTTTCTCGAACGATAGACCAAATGTAGTTCCCTATCATCGCTTCATCCCAAAAGCCGTGATGTCGTCGCTCAAAGACTTTTAATTGCTGATGGAAACGCTCACCGTGCTCATAACTTTCGTCCCCCAGGTTTTCCAGAAAAAAAATCCAAGTGGGAATGAAGAAAATGAATTTTTAGGGACATATGCACACCTGCCAAAAACAAAGAAAAATTAAAAGATTAACTTTTAACCCTTAGAAAAATACCAGCTTACCTAAAGCATTATAGTTCTAAAAAATATCTTTTCGATGGTCTTGTAGTTGTTGGCTTTCTTTTTTCCAAGAAAGTTTTCAACTATAATCCTAAATGACATAAAAGCTGCCGCTATAACCGTTGAAAAATGCAATTCCAAATCAATGTCCTTTAAAAGTTATTTGATCTGCAAAAACTCCTTCTTTTATTTTCGTGTAAGATAGTTTTGGGAAGAGTGATAAGATATGTTTAAAAGCAGGACCTGCTTTGTCAAGGGCTTTAACAAAATTTTTGATTAGGCCCAACTTCATGTGGAGCGGTGGAAGAATCACGCTTTCCTTCTGTACTAATTTGATGTTTTTTGCACCAATGATAGCGTTTTCTCTTACTGGCCATTTGCTCTTTTTGAAGTGCAGCTCATCTGCTCGGCTGTTCCTTCAGGCAGAGTACCCAGCAGTATTTGCAAATCACTCAGCATCCCGACCACTTTTAAGTCCGCACAAATTTTCCACTGAAAAGTTTCGTATTGAATATGTTTCAAAAGAGCGGCCATCGTCTCTTACGTATCAGAACAGATGGTTTAGAATTTCCATTGTGCAAAAGTACTGCTTTTAAGCTTTCTTTGCTGCCGTCTATAAACAATCTCCACTCCTTTGGATTGTGCTTCTGCTTCAGCTCATTAAACAGTGCTTTTATGTTGTGACACGTTCAGATGCAAGCAATTCTGCCTTTTCCTTTATTAGCTCTAGGTCTCGTATCCAATCATTTATTTATGTGCTTGACCCATCCGAACTTGATTCAGAAAAAGTATCAGAAGAGCTTCGTGCTCAACGTTGGGAAGAGAAGCAAGACTTGGCATAGAGTTAATACTAGGAAAAGTATCTAAGCGCACTTTGGCATACTTCCATTTCGCTTGTTTTCCGAAGCCTGTTATTAAACTTATGCAAAAGTAGCAATCTGTCAAATGACAAATTTGTTTTCTCCAAATCATTGGACTGTCAAACTTCATAATACACATGTTTCAGCGGGCATCAAAAATAAAAGTTTACCTTTGGCCTTCACTCCATTTAGTTAGGAACAAACGAAAAGTCACGCAAATTTTCTTTGGTGTCCAAGGGTTCTCAGGATTTGGTAAAACACCAAAGTACTTAGAGTAACGTCTTTTCGTATCACCATCGAAGGTTCGCAGTTTTCTGTTTTGAATACATACACCGCACATGTTGCAAAAATGATTTGGATAATTTTTGCAAGAAAACTTCTGACTTTGGTTCATTGTAAAAAATTCGCAAAAAATAAATAGCAAGGTCAAACTAATGCGTGTTGGACACTTTTAGAAGGTTTAAAATTAAACAATACTATTAAAATAAAAAGGTACCGGATGTTTAACAATGGCTTTTCGGCCACTTTTTTATTTACAGTTACAAGTTGATACTTAAGCTGTTTGCGTCAAAACTGTATTGTATTAATATTAAATTATTTTACTATAGTAATTTTATAAAATGTTATATGATTTTTGCTATTTTTTGCTATTATATTTTTATAAACCTTATAAAAGGAAGCTAACTGCTTAAAACATAAAAAAAGATTTCATATACCTCGCTCGGTTTAACAAATACTTACACAAATCGTGAGCTTTTTCAATGTTAAGTTCAGCATCTTTTTATATCCGATAGCTGCCAACACTGCTTACATTTAACAGTCCTGTAAGCGCTAGATCAGAGGCGTGGACTTCAAGGATACGCAGGATCAGCCAGGACACGTAAATCCTGCATTATACGCAGGATCTACCAAGGACACGCAGAGTCAGCCATGACACACAAGTCCTGCCAGCTAGCAGGGCCGCCAAGACACGGAAATCATGCCAGGACGCAGGATCAGCCAGGACATCAGTTTGGCCAGGACATCAGTTTGGCCAGGACACGCAAGTCCTGCCAAGACACAGGGTAGCCGCCAGGACACGCTTGAGCCTGCAAGGACACGGAAGACCTGCCCACCAACGCCGTCCAGGACACAGAAGCCAGCCAGCAGGGCCGCCAGGACACGCAAGCCACCGAGACAGCCAGGACCCTCCAGGATCACCAGGGCCGGCCAAATCGGGCAGGACGAGCCCCGAGGACCTGCAGGACACAGAAGGTAGACGAGACGCAGGTGGACGCTTGCGGCTGCATCGAGGTGCCTAGTTGCAAAGCCGGTACTAGACCCTGGCGTACGCCTCGCGCGCTCTAGAGCCAGGTGCCTTACAACCACGCCTATCGTTGACTAGACCCCGGCGTACGATTGGCGCGTCTGATCGAGTGTAAACCAGTATCCTGGCGCGGCCCGCAGCCTAAAGCCAAGGCCCTCATGCAAAACACAACCGACTAATGCTTAAAATAAATCCAAAAAAAAACCTTTTTTTTTCGTACCATGCATTTTCTCTCTCAAATTCGTTCGGAAACTAAAACAGGGGCGGCGGATTTGTCAAAATGCTGGTGATTTGAATCAAACCTATTCTAAGGTGCAGCCACAAAATAATTTTAAAAAGGTCAAATATGTTCTTATCAACAAATTTAAATATGCAATAACGTTATTAAAGCATCAAAGAATAAGGAAAAAATATCATTTGCACGTTAATTTATCGCAAAGTATTTTTAAACAATTAATTTTTGTGCTTGCGGATCTCAATCCGTCAGCCAAACGGCTGGCGGAGAGTTTCTGTGAGGTTTCACTCGGAAGTAAAAAGAGAGTTAAAGGAGGGAAATTCATTTCCGTGATGATTTTTCGGAAGTGAATATTAAAAAAGGTCTGGGAAACTCGAATCTGAGTGAATCTTTCGGACGTGAAAACTGGAACAGGCCTGATAAACTTGAAGAGATAGCCGACAATTTTTTTAAAACTTTTAAAAATGTTTAAAGAAAGGGGTGTGTCCAGTAGAGTGAATCAAAAATCAACTTTTTTGTTGATTTTCGATGACCCTGGGTGCGGAAAAGTTGTAAAACCATATCAATTGAAAGTACAACAAATTTCAGACCGAAAGGATAATGTTTACTATTGCCACTTCGTTCTTGAAATTTTGAAATTTTCATGGAAACTCGATTTTTTTTTTTTTTTCGATGACGCTGTTTGCGGAAAAATTGTAAAAAAATGTCAAATGAGAGCACAAAAAGTTTCAGCCCGAAAGGATAATGTTTACTATCCCCGCAGCGACTTTGAAATTGCCCTACCGATCTTCAGGTCACCGTGCAAAGCTACGAGCAAATTTTCATGTTTTCATGCAAATTTCGAAACTTCATGTCCAAATTTGAAAAATTTCAATTTTTTTCCAAAAGTTTACTTTTTTTTGGTCGAAAAATTCGAAAATTGAATTTTCGTATATTTCTGTCAAAAGTGCTCAGAAAGGCGGAAATTTCATATTTGGGGTAAATTTTTGTAACTTCATTCCATATTGGAGTAAAAAGCGATTGAAAATATCATTTTTTTAAATGAGTGAAACTTCAAAAATCATTTTTTCGAAAACTCCGCGTAATACATTCAAACGAAAAATTACGTATCTAATATTTTTGGCTGCTGTAACGAAAAAACAGTTTTTTGGAAAAAAAAAATTTGGTGGCCGATTTTGCGTATAATGCCCCTTATACAGTGGTGGAAAAAATAATAGAAACAAGATTTTTGCGTCGGTTTTTTTCCTTTTTTTTCTCAAGAACCGTAACATATATTTTTTAAATTATTTTTTTGTTAACATATATTATAGTACGTATTATAAAAATAAACAACAAATTTGTTTCAAACTGGCTAAGGACAAAAAAAAAATAATTCAATTTACTCTCCTTGGAAAAAATAATAGAAACAAAATGCATAAATTCATAAATCATAGGTATTTTCTCAAATTTTTTAGTCGAAACATGGTTTTAATTAATATTTAGTGGTACAGCCCTTAGATTTTATAACTGCAATGCACCGACGGTGCATAGAATTCACTAGATTGGCGCAAATCAAGGGATTAATGGCATACCATTCGGATTGCACTTTCTGCCACAATTCTTCCTTGTTTTTGGGCTTAAAGCCTCCAATTCCTTTTTTTAGTACTCCCCACAAATGCTCAATCGGGTTCAAGTCCGGTGATTGCGGTGGCCACTCTTCAACATTTATTTGTGTGTCCTGGAACCATTTTTTGACTAGTGTGGACGAGTGTTTGGGGTCGTTTTCCTGCTTAAACTCCCACTTTAACGGCATTTCTTCTTCGGCATATGGCAGCATAACATTCTTGAGTATATCAAGGTATTGTAAATCACAAATTTTGTCCTTAAAACGGAATATCGGACCAAATCCAGAGGAGGAGAAGCATCCCCATAGCATGATATTTCCTCCACCATGATTAATCGGGTTTTTTGTATGATTTTGATTGAGAGCTGTATTTTTTGGGCGCCTTACATATGCTCTACCATCAGATCCAAACATATTCATTTTAGTTTCATCAGACCAGAGGACATTTTTCCAATTTTGGAGGTCCTTTTGACGATAAGCAAAAGAGCGCCTTTTTTGAATATTTTGGTTGCTCAAAGTATGGTACTTTTCTAGTTGAGCTCCTCCGATGAAAGGAATACGTTTTGTTTTGATGTACGAGTCAATATGTCATCAAACCATGTAGTTGTGGCTCGCTTTCTACCGCAGTTCTCCTTTCTTTCGGTGAAAAGAAAGGCCAAAAACACTTTTTTTTAGTGAGCACTGCATTGTCTGATAAATTTTCCTCAATGTTTGCCCCTCATTCTTAAATTTTTTTATAATATCTCCTTTTACAGCAGTGCAATGTACTCCGCGACCCATTTTTGATATAAAAGTCGATTTTGTTCCTGAATTTTGACGAAATGTTTAGTTTTATGACAAACTAACATTAAACTAACTGAATTATACCTTTATTTAAAAAAAAAAAGAGACTTAGCCAAAATTTCGGCGCAATTAGGTCGCGTTTCTATTTTTTTTCCAGCTAAAAAATGAGGTTCTTCACCTAATTACGAATTTCCGCCATAAATGAAGGCTAAAACGACTTAAAAAGGAAAGCAGAATAAAGTCCTGGTATCAGTTATGTATGTACTTTACTTTTCAAGCCGTTTGCTATTGTACATACTTAGCAGTCGGGTTAAATGTGCAGAGGAGAATCTTGTTTCTATTATTTTTTCCACCACTGTATATAAGATAAAATAACATAAGTAATTTACACGTAGTAACATACATAGTTGTAAACAGAGCACACTTAGGCTGCAATGACATGGGTCACTGAAGACGAATCTGTAGAAAAGATCTTACTTAGAATAGTTGTCGAATTTATAATTTTGAACTGATAAAATTGACGCGTATTTTTTTTATTCCTACAGCTCCATCAAAACGTTTCTGCATCTTTTTGTCACGACGTTCATTCTCTAATTGCGAACAAAAATCAAAATCTAGACTCTAGACAAGACTTATTATGAAAAGTGTCTTGCCCATTCAAAAAGTTTTCGTGAGGTGTTTATGGGATCTCCTTCAAAGCGTTGCAAACTCGCGCGATAAGCATGCCTTTTAACAGTACCGCCGACCCCATCGCAAGCACCTTTACCATGCGAAGAAGCAAAGAAGTTCCATTCTGCCTTAATTTTGAAATCTTTCTCATGACAAGCTAAGTTTCGAAAGTAAAATCTATTTTTATATTGAGCAGCTGATTTTGTTCCAAATTAACGTTTTAAGTAAGAAACAAGTTTTGTATTGAACAAATGGACAGATTTGGTATCGTGATTTATTTTTTCCGAGATGATAACAAAATTAAGGTACAAATTTTCATTCGATTTCCGATAGTAAATCACGTACGGATGGAGTGTTGCTTGGCTGTTTGTCCAATGGTGGAATTGGATGGCGTTTTGAATGTGAAATGTGTAATTCTCTGCAAAGTCAAGACTTATTATGAATTCTCCTTAATTGGGCCATGTTTTTTTTTCTACAAAATATACAGCCTGTTTTTTGGCGATAAAATCATGCTTACGTAGCTGAATTAGACCGTAAGCGAAATTTTCAAGAAATTCTTTTTTGCCTTGTGTTATCTCCAAAACATCGCTTCTGCAAAAAATTCAATTAAAAAAATATTTAATTACTCGTCCATTGACTAAACGTCACCGATAAGATATGTTTCTTCTCAAGAAGTTGTCCCAATTCTGCGATGACGATGACGATGACAGGACATTCTTCACATGTGCCAAAGAAACAACTCGGTGACGGACTTGGGCAAATTGATTTTTTTATTAAATCTTGTGCAGTTTCTTTGTAATATATTTTCTGCCCTTTTAAATGTCGTTTAATTCCGCAAATTTTGAGATCTATGTTTTGATGGGTTTCACATACACACACATTGTGTGTACCGCTTTAGCCGGCTGTAATACACTCACGAGGCCTGAGTTCTTTGAATTTTGAAAGCCCTATTTCTATTGCAGGGAATTCCAATTTAAACTGGGCAAATAAATCCCTTATGTTGAAAAGTAAAAGGCTTTTCTGCACTCTCATTTTAATACAATTTTTCATCACAGTTATACAGTCTTTAACACTGGTATCAATCTGCTTGCATGATCTGCGAGATAAAACTCTTTTACGGTGTGGACAGTAATATCAGGAATTGCTTTGCCTCTCTTCTTCGGAGGCCGAGATGCAAAACCATACTTTGAGCGCATTTTTTTTGCAGCTTTTGCTACATTTCTTGAAACTGAAAAAGTTTTACACATTTGTCAGAACTTGAATTTTGTCGGATGTATTTTTTGCAACTCTTAAAGCAGCTTTTACGTTTTCAACATATAATTTTTGATCTTGTCCTGGAACAATTTCATATGACTTATATGTCGGATCTGTTTTTTCAGAATCTTTGACTTTGTCTGGAATTATTATCTCTTTCGTATCGACAACAAAATTTTTGTTTACGAGTGGAGGCACTTTTTAGCATAACATGAATTGCGGCACAACTTGCACATGTGTATGGGTCATTCCATACAGAATTTACATTCAAAAATTTTTTTGACCCGAATTAATTTTGTTTGCCTTGTTCGACTAAAAATAAAAGACACGTATTTTTTTGTTTCATTATGATATGAAAATTTCGAAAGTTATGATTTTTCAAAGTTTTCAGGTTTAAACAAGAAAGAACGCTATAGTCGGGTTTCCCGACTATAAGATTTGCGATACTCATTGCCCTCTTCAAAAAAACAAAACAAGAAAAAACGGTAGAATCACTAGCCCTCTTTAAAAGAGTGTAGCCTGCTTTTAGGCACAATCAATTTTTAAGGCACTTGTATAAACAATTTTGAAAATGACCAGATTTTCAAAATTTTTAGATATTTGGGTAGATATGTTCAATACAAACAACATTTATTTAAGCCACTTTTCTCTAGCATTAAAAATGTGGACACCACAGAGTTTCGCGGTTTGTGGGCGTAAAAAGGGGCGTGGTTACGTTTTGAAACAAACTTGATCTGCGCTTTGCTAATATAAGTCTGTGTGAAAAATTTGGTGGTTCTAGCTCTTATAGTTCCCGAGATCTCGATGTTTGTGCGGACAGACGTACGGACAGACAGACATTTCAACGTTTACAGTATTTGCTTACTCTTCGAGTATCGCAAATAATTAATCGATGGTAAAATGACTTGTAAGCCGGCGTTCTCAGAGCTTTATAATTTTTCGAGCTTTGTCGATGAACTCAACTGATCCAAGATCGGTAGGGCAATTTCAGCTTCGCAGGTATGATTTCGATAGATTATCTAACAGTCCAAATAAATTTAAATATAGATCAATCTGAATATGTATGCCGCATTTGCTGAAATTGCCCTACCGATCTTCAGGTCGCCGAGCAAAGCTACGAGCAAATTTGCATGTTTTCAAGCAAATTTCGAAATTTCAACGACGTTGCGGGGATAGTAAATGTTATCCTTTCGGGCTGAAACTTTTTTGTGCTTTCATTTGACACTGTCTTAAAACTTTTCCGCACCCAGCAAAAAAAAAAAAAAAAAAAATCGAGTTTCCATGAAAATTTCCAAATTTCAAGGACGACGTGCCAATAGTAAACATTATCCTTTCGGGCTGAAATTTTTTGTGCTTTCATATGACATGGTTTTACAACCTATCCGCACCCAGCGTCATCGAATATCAAAAAAGTTGATTTTCGATACACTCTACTGCACATTTTACCGACCTTAACGAGTATATTTTTAAATTCTTCAAAAGTCCTTCATCATCCAAATCCACAGCCCATTTTTCTTCGTCCTCGTCTTCACTTTCATCCTCAGAACTGTTGAGCAGTTTTACTGCATTTTATATGCTTCGGCCGTTGTTCGTATTAATGGTATATATTTGCTCTTTCGATATGCCGAAATCAGTCAGTACGGAATTTATTGGAGATGCCACAGAAACCGTTCCTCCCGAAGTTTTTTCTTTGAAACTTTCGCACAATTTTCTTTGAACTGTTATTTATAATGTTGAAAAAAAAATTTTTGCACTATTGCCCTGGACAGTCGGAATCCCATTTTTTGTCTCGCCGCGCACGCTAATGCTGGCGCCAAAAGCTAGACACCAGCTGTGCAGCGGGCACGAACGTCAATTTTTTATAACTGTGAATTAGCTTTGAAGCAAAATAGTGATTAACACGGTACGTTTCGCTGACAAGTGTTATTTTTAAAAGGGTTTTTAAATGGGTAAGTAGTTTTTGTTAAGGGGGGGCTTAGGTCAAACAGCACGAAAAAAGGCATGTTTTTGTGATTTTTTTAATGACGACACAGTTAAAATATATTTATTTTACGAAAAGTACATGAAAGTATGACAACTAAAAACTATGGCAATGGTAGCAATTGCTCGGACATGTCTCGCAAAAAATTTGAACTGCGGTGCCCCTTATAACTCGGTGCTGGATCATCAGAAATCAAAAAACCAAAGTTCATTCGTTCGATAATAGTTTGTCCCAGGTAACGCTGTTGAGTTTTTTTTTAATTTCGATTTTTAAATTTTTTGAAGACTTTGAAGTGAAAAATACAATTTTTTGAGAAAAAATCAGCTAATTTGTCATTGTAAAATTAAAAACAATAAATTATGAACAAAAAAAAAAAACTCGACAGCGTTACCTCGTAAAATATGTACAGAAATAGTGTTTAAAATTTCAAAAGGATGGGTGCAGTAGTTTTGAAGTTATGAGGGGCACCGACTTTAAAAACGTGAGTTGTGGGAAACGCTTTGAAGTTTTTAAAATGGTATAAAATGGTATATTTAAAGGTATAAAAATGCTCATAACTTCGTCAATATTGCTTAAATTGACTTGAAATTTTAACACAATATTTTTTAGATATCATACATTCAATTTAAAAAATAAAAAAAATAAAATGCGTGCGTACAAAGTACACATGTCAGAAGTGAAACTTCTTTGGCGTACTAATTTATCAGTCTTGTCTATATTTATACAAGTCTAAAACTTTCGATTTCCGAGACTTAAAGAAGGGGAAAAAGGAAGATACATACATAACAGGGTGGTCCTTATTTGGTCGATTGTTGAATTTGCAACGGGGCACTTTCGAAATCGAATATATACCGCTCGTGAGACTACGGGTCTATGACGTGACCGACAACGATCCTACAATGCAGAGCATTGTGGCGCCTGTGGACATCGTCGGCAGCGATCACATACTGCAGAACGTTGTGTGGTCCAACGATACTCACCTACTCATCACCTGGATGAATCGGCGCCAGAACCTAACTTCAATTCAGAGCTGCAGCCACCTGGGCGTCTGTGTGGAGGTGAAAAGGATAGAGGAGCCCTTTGGCTTGGTGGACATTAGCACGCCCAAGTGCCTGAGCACCGGCATGAGCTGCATCTTCGGATATTTCATAGACAATTGGCCCCAAGTGTGGAACCTAAACTTGGAGACGGGAATTAACAGTTGGCAATCGCGCGGTAACTTCACGGTATTGACCGTCTATGGATACGATGAAGTTAGGGACAAACTGTAAGTACAGGGGAGAAGCCTTTAAGATTGTTAAAAACAATGTTTTTCTATTTATTTACAAATAAGCAATTTGACTCGTTTTTAATAATTTTCAAAAACAAACCAAGCTACTTATTATCACGGAGTTTGTTTGTTTAAAAAATTTACCACTCTCCCTTTGAATGCCCGCGAATCTTTGAACTGCCCACACTTTTAATGCTACAGAAATCTAGCCAGTTTAAGGAATCTGTGCATATCTGTTCCTTACAAATTTTTTGCGGCTGAGTGCGGGCCAACATTTTTGTAAGAGGGTTCCGATTAACAAAAATCTGATAATCGGAATACCCGACTATAGCGTTGTTTCTTGTTTTTCAAACGAAAATCAATTCATTTAAAAATCTAATGCTAATGAAAAATATTTTATCATTTTTGAAAAACCGAATGCTAATGAAAGATATTTTAATTCTTTTGAAAAATTGAATGCTATTGAAAAAAAATACTTCATTACCCTTCGCAAAAAATGTTTATGATTTTTTTCATAACAAATAACAATGATGATTAAACATTTTTAATCAAAAACTTCATTAAATATATTCAAAATGTATTTATTTTAACTAAGTGTTGCGGTTTTTGCTTAAGGAATTATAAAAACATTGATACATCATTTTATAACGTAAGTCATGAAGCAATAATGTGTTACATTAAAAATAGTCATTTTAAGAAAAAACCGCTTTTTTAAAGTTTAAAGTTTTGTATCAGAAGAACATCCCCTAGACTTACAAAAACTTGGATGTCGCGTTGCAAGTGCATTATTTTTCTTCCAAAGAAAAATATTGGTCAAAATGGTCAACATTTTCTGTTATTGGAATCACCACCTTTGCGGTGGACCCTTTACTGTACACATCAGACGCTTAAAGTTGTCTTTTCAATCCGCGAAATCTTAAGGACCCAATGCATTGAACCATCCGTAATCGTAACAAATTAAATCCAATTAAAATCTATTGTCTCTAATAATTTCAAACAGTTATTTTACATGGACCTACCTTTGGCTAAAGCCCGTGGCCATCTGGCGCTTACATAGCAATAATGCACATGCTTTATGCGAATTCGAATAGTAACCTAACCGAAATAATGACAGACTACTGACAGACAGCTATATCGATTCGTCTCGTGACCCTGATCAAGAATATATACATATGCTTTATAGGGTCGGAAATGCCTCCGTCTATGCGTTACCCTGCAAGGGTATAAAAATTTACATCTCGAGCAATCTTTTCCCTTAGAGAAAAAAGAATGCATTGTTATTCGAACAGGACTGTCAAGTTATTCTAAGTGAAGTGCATGTTGTGAGGACGTGAACAATATTTTGGTTTTGTTATATAGCCATGCCCTGAAATTCCCCGAAATATTGCCTATTTTGAACTTAAAGCCGTTAAAGAGGTTTAAAACAAGAAAGGACGGTATAGTCGGGTTTCCAGACTATAAGATTATAATCTGAGTATACTCAATGCACTCTTTAAAAAAAGTTTTTAACTCACTTGCATACTCTATTTCTTGAAACTGGCTCGATTTTCAAAATTTTTAGATATATTGTAGATACTTTCATTTCCAAAAAATGGGAGCCTGCTTTCAGGCGACATAAATTTATATCGCAGCTGTATACACAATGGTTGAAACTGGCCAAATTTTTAGATATCTGTGTAGATATTTTCAATACAAACAACATTTATTACTGCAACTTTTCTATAGCATTAAAAATATGGGCACCACAGAGATTCGCGGTTTGTGGGCATTAAAAGGGGCGTGATCGACTTTTGAAACAAACTTGGTCTGCGTAGGGTATCTAGAAATCTGTGTGCAAAATTCGGTGGCTCTTGCTCTTATGGTTTCCGAAATCTTGACGTTCGTACGGATTGACGGACGGACGGACGGATATACAGACATTTGCAACGTTCACAGTATTTGCTTACTCTTCGAGTATCGCAAATAAAAAAGTCCCTCTTTATACTTGCTAATATGCAAAAGAAACATTTAATTAACAATACATCAAACCATGATGAAATATAGGATTTTTTGAGCTTTCGAATGGAATATATTTCAAATCGATCCAACTTATTGTTTATGCAAAAAAAATGACATTTTTATAAACAAATTGATATTTTTCAAATTTGGGTATGTTTTTTTTTCTTTTTTTTTTTATTGTTTTCAAACACTTTTGCAGATACCCTCAAAATTTCAGGATGGACCGTCAAGAATTGTGGTTGCAATGAATTTTTGAACTTGTGAAACAGCGCTCGGAGCGTTTTTTGCGTGCTCGCTGACCGATTTGAGCACGCAAAACAACGTGCTTCTTCTTCTTATTCTCCCTTCTCCTTTTTTACTTTCGCTCCGAGCGCTGTTTCACAAGTTCAAAAATTCATTGCAACCACAATTCTTGACGGTCTATCCTGAATTTTGAGGGTATCTGCAAAAGTGTTTTTATCCAGCTTAAACTCCCACTTTACCTGCATTTCTTCTTCGGCATATGGCAGCATAACATTCTTGAGTATATCAAGAAATTTTAAATCACAAATTTTGTCCTTAAAACGGAATACCGGACCAACTCCAAGGAGGAGAAGCATCCCCATAGCATGATATTTCCTCCACCATGATTAATCGTGTTTTTTGTATGATTTTGATTGAGAGCTGTATTTTTTGGGCGCCTTACATATGCGCTACCATCAGATCCAAACATATTCATCTTAGTTTCATCAGACCAGAGGACATTTTTCCAATTTTGGAGGTCTTCTTGACGATAAGCAATATATATATGGGGCATTCCACGCAAAAAACTGTACTTTTTTTTGGTCGAAAAATTCGAAAATCGAATTTTCGTGTATTTCTGTCAAAAGTGCTCAGAAAGGCGGAAATTTCATATTTGGGGTAAATTTTTGTAACTTCATTCCATATTGGAGTAAAAAGCGATTGAAAATGTCAACTTTTTTAAATGAGTGAAACTTCAAAATACATTTTTTCGAAAACTCCGCGTAATACATTCAAACGAAAAATACGTATCTAATATTTTTTGGCTGCTGTAACGAAAAAACAAAGTTTTTGGAAAACAAATTTTGGTGGCCGATTTTGCGTGGAATGCCCCATAAATTTTTATTGAGGTCAGGTATTTTTACTACTTACAAAAAATCACGAGGAATTTTAATTTAATATTCAACATCTGAGATTTTATAATTTATATTAATTTTCAAAACTTTTAATATTTGAATGACAATTAAATTCCTAACATATGTAATAGGGTGGTCCCTATTTGGTCGATTGTTGAATTTGCAACGGGGCACTTTCGAAATCGAATATATACCTCGAAATATGAAATATCTTTTTTTTATTTTTTTTTTAGGTCAAGGTTTAGGGGTCGCTACCAAGGTTTGAATTTTAAGGGTCTCCATACAAAAAAAAAAAAAAAGTTCGATTTTTATTTTTTTTTTTCATAAATAATTTCAGAATCTGAATACAAAACGTTGACTAAAATGTGAAGTCGATCCGAATAACAGTTTCGGAGATACAGGCCCTTGAATGTGCCGAAAAAGTTCAAATGCACTGCTTATCAAAACTACGTGCAAAACATAACTAAACCTTGACCTAAAAAAAAATAAAAAAAAGGTATTTCATATTTCGAGGTATATATTCGATTTCGAAAGTGCCCCGTTGCAAATTCAACAATCGACCAAATAAGGACCACCCTATTATGTATGTATCTTCCTTTTTCCCCTTCTTTAAGTCTCGGAAATCTAAAGTTTTAGACTTGTATAAATATAGACAAGACTGATAAATTAGTACGCCAAAGAAGTTTCACTTACTTTGTACGCACGCATTTTATTTTTTTTATTTTTTAAATTGAATGTATGATATCTAAAGAATATTGTGTTAAAATTTCAAGTCAATTTAAGCAATATTGACGAAGTTATGAGCATTTTTATACCTTTAAATATACCATTTTATACCATTTTAAAAACTTCAAAGCGTTTTTCCCACAACTCACGTTTTTAAAGTCGGTGCCCCTCATAACTTCAAAACTACTGCACCCATCCTTTTGAAATTTTAAACACTATTTCTGTACATATTTTACGAGGTAACGCTGTCGAGTTTTTTTTTTTTTTGTTCATAATTTATTGTTTTTAATTTTACAATGACAAATTAGCTGATTTTTTCTCAAAAAATTGTATTTTTCACTTCAAAGTCTTCAAAAAAATTTAAAAATCGAAATTAAAAAAAAAACTCAACAGCGTTACCTGGGACAAACTATTATCGAACGAATGAACTTTGGTTTTTTGATTTCTGATGATCCAGCACCGAGTTATAAGGGGCACCGCAGTTCAAATTTTTTGCGAGACATGTCCGAGCAATTGCTACCATTGCCATAGTTTTTAGTTGTCATACTTTAATGTACTTTTCGTAAAATAAATATATTTTAACTGTGTCGTCATTAAAAAAATCACAAAAACATGCCTTTTTTCGTGCTGTTTGACCTAAGCCCCCCCTTAACAAAAACTACTTACCCATTTAAAAACCCTTTTAAAAATAACAAACACTTGTCAGTGAAACGTACCGTGTTAATCACTATTTTGCTTCAAAGCTAATTCACAGTTATAAACAAGAAAGAACGCTATAGTCGGGTTTCCCGACTATAAGATTTGCGATACTCATTTGCCCTCTTAAAAAAAACAAATCGAAAAAAAAACGATAGAGTCGCCACCTATGGGGCTACATTAACTACATTTGTAGATTCACAAACACGTGTATGTAAAATATGGGACGTTCCATATCAACCCGGCCACCCCACTTTTTTTTTTTTTTTAAATCGAAAATTTTTATTTGGGGTGTTGGGCACTACACTAGTTATATATTACCTTAAACTTATTTTGCCAATATGACCACTCATTCGTCCAAGAATCGCAACAGAAGGTTTACTCCAAAACAATAAAATCTTACGAACGGAAGACTCTATAATCATGAATCAAAAACAATTTGATCTAATTTTCAATTCTCTATTAGCAAAAAAAAAATTGTCGTGGGTCAGACCATTGAGGACCAAGCTATCGAGTTTTTAAAGTCTAAAAACGGAATAGCAGCCAGGGGCCAGTCTGAATTTGATCAATTTTATTTTTCACAAACAGCTACCATTAGGACATATTTAAATTCACTTATTTCAAAGTGGGCCGTCATTTGAGTAATTAGTAGCGATTTTTTTAACATCTCTTATCAATTTTTTCCATGGCACATACGATTGTTTGTAATATTTTCATATAGAAAATTTGTAAGCATTTAAAAATCAGAGACTTACAATCGAATGTGCTTTGGAAAACACTGATAAGAAACGCTTAAAAAATCGCTACAAATTCCTCCAAAGACGGCCCACTTTAAAACAAGTGAATTAAAGTATGTCTTTATGGGAGCTGTGTGTAAAAAATATAATTGGTCAATTTCACTCTGGCCCTTGGCTGCTATTCCGTTTTTGGACTTTAAAAACTCGATAGCTTGGTCCTCAATGGTCTGACCTAAGACAATTTTTTTTTGCTAAAAGGGTATTGAAAAGCAGATCACATTTTTTTTGATTCATGATAATAGAGTCTTCCGTTCACAAGATAAAATTGTTTTGGAGTAAACCTTCTGATGCGGTTCTTAGGCTAATGAGTGGTCGTTTTTGCAAATTAAGTATGAGCGTGTGTGTAACCGGTGAGGGGCCCAACACACCTAATAAATATTTTCGATTTAAAAAAAAAAAAAAAAAGTGGGGTGGCCGGGTTGATATGGAACGTCCCATATGTATGTAGACTAGATTTAAGGCATAGCAAAATGTTCTATAACTTCTTTATTTTTTATTAGAGTACAAAATGGTTCGGAATGTAGTAAGACAGTGCACATATCATTATATTTCTTTTAAAACCGTAAAGATTGCATAAAAAATGAGAGCGCCACAGATTTTCGCGATTTGTGGGCGTAAAAAGGGGCGTGGTCAGGTTTTGAAACAAAC
Organism: Drosophila oshimai; assembly: GCA_018150695.1. Taxonomy (NCBI): domain Eukaryota; kingdom Metazoa; phylum Arthropoda; class Insecta; order Diptera; family Drosophilidae; genus Drosophila; species Drosophila oshimai. The sequence goes on along the minus strand of JAECWM010000061.1, from coordinate 735,753 downwards.
TTGATCTGCGCCTTGCTTATAGAAGCCTGTGTGCAAAATTTGGTGGTTCTAGCTCTTATAGTTCCCGAGATCTCGATGTTTGTGCGGACGGACGGACGGACGGACGGACGGACGGACAGACAGACATTTGATCGTTTACAGTATTTGCTTACTCTTCGAGTATCGCAAATAAAAATTGACGTTCGTGCCCGCTGCACAGCTGGTGTCTAGCTTTTGGCGCCAGCATTAGCGTGCGCGGCGAGACAAAAAATGGGATTCCGACTGTCCAGGGCAATAGTGCAAAAATTTTTTTTTCAACATTATAAATAACAGTTCAAAGAAAATTGTGCGAAAGTTTCAAAGAAAAAACTTCGGGAGGAACGGTTTCTGTGGCATCTCCAATAAATTCCGTACTGACTGATTTCGGCATATCGAAAGAGCAAATTTATACCATTAATACGAACAACGGCCGAAGCATATAAATGCAGTAAAACTGCTCAACAGTTCTGAGGATGAAAGTGAAGACGAGGACGAAGAAAAATGGGCTGTGGATTTGGATGATGAAGGACTTTTGAAGAATTTAAAAATATACTCGTTAAGGTCGGTAAAATGTGCAGTAGAGTGTATCGAAAATCAACTTTTTTTGATATTCGATGACGCTGGGTGCGGATAGGTTGTAAAACCATGTCATATGAAAGCACAAAAAATTTCAGCCCGAAAGGATAATGTTTACTATTGGCACGTCGTCCTTGAAATTTTGAAATTTTCATGGAAACTCGATTTTTTTTTTTTTTTTTTTTGCTGGGTGCGGAAAAGTTTTAAGACAGTGTCAAATGAAAGCACAAAAAAGTTTCAGCCCGAAAGGATAACATTTACTATCCCCGCAACGTCGTTGAAATTTCGAAATTTGCTTGAAAACATGCAAGTTTGCTCGGCGACCTGAAGATCGGTAGGGCAATTTCAGCAAATGCGGCATACATATTCAGATTGATCTATATTTAAATTTATTTGGACTGTTAGATAATCTATCGAAATCATACCTGCGAAGCTGAAATTGCCCTACCGATCTTGGATCAGTTGAGTTCATCGACAAACCTCGAATAATTATAAAGCTCTGAGAACGCCGGCTTACAAGTCATTTTACCATCGATTAATTATTTGTGATACTCGAAGAGTAACAAATACTGTAAACGTTGAAATGTCTGTCGTCCGTCCGTCTGTCCGTCCGTCCGCACAAACATCGAGATCTTGGGAACTATAAGAGCTAGAACCACCAAATTTTGCACACAGACTTCTATAAGCAAGGCGCAGATCAAGTTTGCTTCAAAATCTGACCACGGCCCTTTTTACGCCCACAAACCTCAAAACTCTGTGGTGTCCACATTTTTAATGCTAGAGAAAAGTGGCTTAAATAAATGTTGTTTGTATTGAAAATATCTACCCAAATATCTAAAAATTTTAAAATATTAATTGCGCCCGAAAGTATGCTAAACTTTTTTTTGAAGAGGGCGCTAAAAATTGATTGCGCTCGAAAGTAGGCTACACTTTTTTGAAGAGGGCTAGCTAGCTGTTTTTAAAGAGGGCAATGAGTATCGCAAATCTTATAGTCGGGAAACCCGACTATAGCATTCTTTCTTGTTTTTTATTTACATACAGTGAACCCAACGCATAATCGGACACTTATTTTCCTAACATCATTTTGTGTGCGATCTGCTTAGTTAAGTTCCGCACCATCCGCCCGAAGTGGCAACCATAGGGGAAAATACTAGAAAGCTAGGAAAATACTAAAACGATCGTGCAAGAGGGGGTCAGGCTGCGGCTTCCGGGTCTCTCGTTTTCTGGTGCCTCGAGGCAGTCAGTCGCGCACGCGGACGCAAGTGAGGCAGACGGTCGGGGACGCGGACGACGCGGAGAAAAGTTAAGCACGTGGAGAAGTAAGAACGGAAAGGTTAGTTAGCAAGAAGTGTAATCGGTGCAGTACAACAGAGAATAGAGCATTAATGGAACGAATTTGTGAACGAAAAGGTTAGTGAGCAATCGGTGAAGTAAAACAGAGAATAAAGCAATATTTCAAGGAATTTGTAAAATAAAATATACACTGACTTGCAAAACTGTAACACAAATTTATTTTCTCATTTCAACGGTCCGTATCTTCTCTTAAAGGCATCGCATGCCTAAGTTCTTAGTCTCATTTAATTGGTGAACTTTTAAACTCTTTCCTGAAATTTTAAGAGCGTTCGAAGAAGTTAAGAGGAATGCTATTGCAAAGAGCAAAAAAAATCAAATGTTACAGTTATGAACTTCATATGAAAAAGAAGTTCATTTGAGTTTCAAAGTTTTACCGTAAAAGTTAATTTTTTTTTCACTGAACTTGCTTATCGTTGATCAGTTGAAGTCAAATCCTCAATCCACAAACAATGGATGGCAAGAAAAAAAGAAATAATGGATATATTGGTAAATGGTGAATCAGTCCGAAATGTAGCTTGCAAGTTTAAAGTTAGCCATGTGACTGTCCATAGACTTAAACAACAAAGTCAGGAAAGCATTCCAGTAAACAGAGAATGTCGGCCAAGAACTTTAACTGTTAGTGACACACGCCACGTGGCCAACTTGTTGGCGAGCAATCCTCAGCTCGCACCAAAAAAAGCGGCGAAGCTTATACACTTAAACGGAAGAGAGTACGTTGCAGTCTCAAAAGGTTGTGGCTAAAGGCTATGGTAAGAAAAAGAAAACCGTTTCTAACATACCGCCACCGGAAAATACGTGGACTTTAACTGATTGGGATGTTGTAAGTCATTAAAAATAAACTTTTAACTTCTAAACTAAGAAGAAGGGAATTTATTTTCAGGTTGTTTGGTCAGACGAAACAAAAATAAATCGTTTCGAGTCAGATGGACGCTCCTGGCATTGGGTTTAAGATCTGACAATCCAGTCACCAAGTTATGTGCGCCAAACTGTCAAGCACGGTGGCGGCTTGTTTATGGTTTGGAGATGTATTTCGAAAAATGGAGTTGGTCCTTTGGAATTAATAGATGGAATAATGCGCAAGGAACAATATTTGAGGATTCTGCAAGAGAATCTTCCAGAAGTCCTCGGGAATTGGGGTCTCGCTGATGGAAAATGCATTTTTCAGCAAGACAATGACCCAAAACACACTTCCCATGTGGCTCAAAATTGGATGTCAAGTCAAAAATTTCAGGTCATGGAGTGGCTACCACAATTTTTGGATATGAATCCTATCGAAAACCTATAAAGCCACGTAAAATCGCAGCTGACGAAATTTGCAGTCCCTCCAAGTGCAATGGTGAAGCTTTGGGAGAGAACAAAGGACGTATGGAAATTTATTCCCCCTGAATTTGTGCGACGCTTTACGCAAAGAGCCCGAACGTGTAAATGAACTAAAAAAAAATGCTATTGTACTCATTATTAATAAAAATATTTGTTAAACCTTTAACCAGAGTGCAAAATTGTAACATTTGACTTCCTTTACAATTTTATTTGTCATGTATTTCTTCCGGCTTATCAAAGGGGTTTACATTTTCAGGAAACATACTTAAATATGTAAGTCAACAATTATATGAGAATTACATAGATCTTAGGCATGCGATGCCAAGAAGAAAAGATACGTACCGTTGAAATGATACGGACCCCCCTTGATTTTCAAATGCTTCATCGAACCTTAAATCGAGTAGCATGGTGAATAGATTGTGCAGCTGCACTGCTCGCTCTTACAGGGTGTTCTGTATGCTTTTGGGAAATGTGGGAGGGAGAGCGAAATGACTATATGGCTGCGAAGTCAGGTGGCGTTCTTTGTTTACCTTTTGTTTTTGTTAAAAGTAACACGCGCAAATGTTGCTTAAATCCAGGAGCACGCGCACATGTTGCTTGAATCCAGGAGCATGTGTAGCAACCTGTGACTGGGATCTTTTACGGAACTTTTATAGTTCTAAATGGATTAAACTGACTTTTGTAAATACCTCATAGTTTGAATTAAAATAATTTTGAATTCTGAAATGTTAGCAATTTCAAAAGTTTCAAAAAGTAAACCAAAAATAGTTTTTATTTTCATTTGAGATTAAAAAAATAAACTGCAAAATTAAAAATAAATGAAATTTCTTAGATAATTTTATTCTTAAAAATATAAAAAAAAACGTTGACTCCCAAACGTTTTCGTTGTTAGTTGATTGAAAAGTAATAATTATAACTTCCAAGAGTTGTTTTTAAAAACTTTACTATCGAGGGTGCCACAGAAATCGTTTCTCTCGCAGTCCGCCTAAGTTCCAACCCAACGCAAAACCGTCGGTGCCACAGAAAACTCTGTCATTTCCCCCGTTTTATAAAATAAGCATAGGGTAAATCCGGGACATGTGCCCCACGTTTTTGAAAATCGAAATGGTTGTTTCACAAATATGTTTACGAGGGCTTTTGTGATTGTTGTAGGTCGAGTAGTATATCCAGAAGTAAAAACAACATTTTATTCATCAATATTTTACGTTACAAGCTTTCTGTGGGATGATTAATAAAAAGTAGCAAATTTGCTAGTTCAAAAATCTTCAGGGACAAGCGCCCCGCTTTTATGCTTAGGATTTAAATTATTTTGCAAACAACAACTCGCGAAAAAAAGCCATTACATTGATTCTACGGTACTTTCTAACACACATCAACACTTAATAATAATGATAAAAATAACAGAACTGGTTTTTAAAGATAATAAAAATAAAAGACTGAATTTGTCGATCGAGGTACCAAAATTGAATCACAATACGAAAAAGGTTATTTATACAAAAAAAACATTAATAAACAATTGTAAATTATGTAAAAACACCATATAGAATATTTTTATTAATAAATAATAACAAACGTTTACAACATAAAGTGCTCAAACCAGATTATCAGTAGGGCGTTTGTCCCCGAGAACAAGTGGGGCGCTTGTCCCGATTGCATACCATATGAAAATTATTAATTAAAAAAATATTGGCGAACAGTAAATGTAAAAATAGTTATCTGCTAAATGATCTTGCTACATAGGAAGGTTATGATACTTCATCTGACGTCTGTTGACATTTTGACGATGAAATAACAAACATTTTTGAATCGCTAAAAAAATTTTCGCCTGTTTTTTGACCTACTGCGTATGGATTTCATAAATTGTGAATAGTTAACTTACCAAAGTACGAATTTTCCACACAAGTTTTTCATTTTGACACTTAAACACAAGTTTTCCCGAGATGGCGCTGCAATCTTATCGATGCATGATAACAATAAACAAAGTGGGGCACTTGTCCCGGCGGGGCACATGTCCCGGATTTACCCTACTTGCACCTTTTTATAAATAATCAAAAATTTGTTAAAACAACGTTAATGAATTGTATGTGCTATCTGCATACAACATTTTTTATGTTTTGATCTTTTTATATTTTAAATTAATCATCTTCCAAAACCGTCACCTAAAAAATTGCATGTGCCTTTCCGGCCAAGTTCCACCACAACAACCAAAATGCCAACTTGCTCCAAATAGAAAATACCAAATTTTGGAGTAATTTTCTTATTCGAAATATAAGTGTTATTATTGTTATGGTACGCTATATTGTTGTTTATAACAATAACTATAGCGTGTCAAAATTTCAAGTAAAAATAAGTTGTACTTCTTGTAAAATTAATTAAACAAATCGTGCATTGCAATTAAGTGTGACCGCGTGTTGCAAAAAACACCGGCTTGAGTTTTTAACGACGCACATAGGGAAACTTTTAACATTCTAAAAATATAACTGTTTAAAGTGGTGTTATTTGGTCTTTTAAGTTAAAAAAAAAATAATGAAAATTATGGATTTAAAAAAAAACAGGCTTTTGTTTTATAGTATTTTAAGAAAACTACCTTCAATGTCTATATTTCGACCAGCTAAAGGCCGTCAAAGATACACCCAATTTTTCCTTTATTTTTTCCACTTCATTAGTGAAAATAATACCTTTCCAAGTTCGTCCAAGCAATTCTTTCTATGACAATCGATTAATATTTAACCCAGCTAGTTGTCAAAAAAAAATCAAGGTCCACCTTGCTCCACTTTGCGAGAAAATCAGGTGCAAAAGTTGTGTGAATAAGTAAGCAAAGTATTATTACTGTAATATAATATAAGTCAAAAAGCTTCTTTCGCGACACAAAAAAGTAAAGAGGAGTACAGTTCGTAAATTACATTGGTGCCCTGATCTCAAATCTAAAATCCGTTTGTTGGTATTGGGTCTTGTTTTCGAGATATTGGCGTCTTACCCTCTATGAACCAATACGCTTGCAAATCTTGAGTAAGAATAATTAAAGTATCAAATATGCATATTATATCGGGTTTACTACCATAATAAACAATAAAATAATTTTGTCGCCCTAAATGCTCAAAATTTCCCTATGTGCGACGAAGAAGAAAATAATTTGTATAAATAAAATTTTAAATATTGTTGACTAAACGTTGCTTAGTTCTAGGGGAAAGCATAGGAAAACAAAAACAAAAACAAAGCAAGCCACCGAGCTCTTGATTTTTATATTAGAAAACGTCGATTTCGCAAAAGGATTCGCTCTGGGGGACTGATTTCATTTAGCAGCCTGTCGTCAAATTTTACCCCCATGCGCCTAAGGAAGTTTCACTTCAAAAACTTCTTTCAAAAAATTGTTTAAGATGTTTTCATAACGTTAATACGTAGTCCAGTCAATCTAGACATTGAAATAACATTAATTCGGACAGAGCTGAAATTTGGTGGAGGCCTTTGGGTAACCCCAAGGAACAAATTGTGAAAAGTCCCCATCGATCCCAGGTGAGCTAATTGAGTTATTCAAGGTCACAGGTGAAAATTTTGACTTCTTTGAGTTTTTCTCAAAAACTTACCGTTTTATCGAAAAATAAAAAAGGGGAAAGTTGTAGATCTTGAAATGCTCTACAAAAATGATCCGTATGATTTTTTCTGTAGGACCCACCATTTTCCAGATATCGCGCTTGTAAGCATCACGTTATACATAATGAGCACACATACGCCACGTATACACACACACGTGTACACACAGTGTATGGCCTTTACGAGTTTTTCGTATATCTCGGGTTGTAGCCGGCCGATTTTTGTGCATGATACCAATTTTTACTTCTTACAAATAAATCTTCAACACTGCCTAACTGATCGTGGATGCGGCAATTAGTTTGTCTGCAAGAGCTCGACAAACACAAACTTTCTGAAATTATAGGGCTTTTTTACCGATTTTTGAACTCTCGAAGAAATTTTGATGAAAATAATGTTATGAAATAAAATGTTTGTATTCACATATTCAATATATTTATTATTAACAAGATCACGTCAAAATACAACTCTTAGCTTGCCACAGGACCAAGGACGTGGACTTAATCTTATCACCATGTACACTGTGTGTATACGTGGCGTATGTGTGCTCATTATGTATAACGTGATTCTTACAAGCGCGATATCTGGAAAATGGTGGGTCCTACAGAAAAAATCATACGGAACATTTTTGTAGAGCATTTCAAGATCTACAACTTTCCCCTTGTTTTATTTTTCGATAAACCTTACCGTTTTTGAGAAAAACTCAAAGAAGTCAAAATTTTCACCTGTGACCTTGAATAACTCAATTAGCTCACCTGGGATCGATGGGGACTTTTCACAATTTGTTCCTTGGGGTTACCCAAAGGCCTCCACCAAATTTCAGCTCTGTCCGAATTAATGTTATTTAAAGCCATTTTTATGTCTAGATTGACTGGACTATACGGTAATCCCACAGGAACGGTTGGGATTTTCGAAAGATGTGAAAATCCGATTCACACTGGCCACATCCACCATCCAAATACAGTGTCTCACAGCTTATATTGTACCCTCGTACAGCTGGAACTTAATGCCGTATAGCCGATAAGCCAAATGAGATAAACAAAAATTTAAATGCAATTTCTTTAGCAGTATCCTAAAATATATTTTGAAAAATAGTAAAAAAAAAAAAAAAAATAAACTGTGCTAAAGAAAAAATCAATCAGTTTTGTCCCTTTTTCAGTTTGGTCTAAATATAATATATATAGAAGTCCTTCTAAAAAGTGCATTTAAATATTTGAGATATCTTTTAATACCAGGTGTACTTTTGAACGAAGTAAGCTTGATTCCCTGTAAACTGATAAGACAGCAGGCGAATTTGGGCGGCAATTTTGAATTTGATTACGTTTCCGTAGTGAATGTCAATTTTTTTTTCACAGCGAATGTCAAATATTTAGGGTATTCAGAAAAAATCAGCTACAATACTAGCTAGGAACGTGCGGTTAGGAACGGTTAGTTTTGGATGGTGGAATAACCGGGAAATTTTCGGAACGGCAAAACCTTACGGACCATCCTAGATTTGGATGATGGATGGTGGCCTGTGGGAATAGGGCATAATACGGTAATCCCACAGAGCACATCCGACGGGAACGGTTGGGATTTTCGAAAGATGTGAAACTCCGATTCCCACTGGCCACATCCACCATCCACCATCCAAATACAGTGTCTCACAGCTTATGTTGTACCCTCGTACAGCTGAAACTTAATGCCGTATAGCCGATAAGCCAAATGAGATAAACAAAAATTTAAATGCAATTTCTTTAGCAGTATCCTTAAGTATATTTTGAAAAATAGCATTAAAATATAAAAATATTAAACCAAAAACTAACAAAATAAACTTTGCTAAAGAAAAAATCAATCAGTTTTGTTTCTTTTTCAGTTTGGTCTAAATATATATAGAAGCCCTTTTTAAAAAGTGCATTTAAATATTTGTGATATTTTTTAATATCAGGTGTACTTTTGAACGAAATAAGCGTGAGTCACTGTAAACTGATAAGACAGCAGGCAAATTTGGGCGGCATTTTCAAATTTTGATTACGTTTTCGCAGTGAATGTTCCTTTTTTTCACAGCGAATGTCAAATATTTAGGGTATTCAGGGAAATATAGCTACAAAACTAGCTAGGAACATGCGGTTAAGAACGGTTAGTTTTGGATGGTGGAATAACCGGGAAATTTTCGGAACGGCAAAACCTTACGGACCATCCTAGATTTGGATGGTGGATGGTGGCCTGTGGGAATAGGGCATTACACTAATAAATGAATGACCTATATAAAGAATATATTATCATGTAGTGTATGAATAGTAATTAATAAAAAGTCACTGAAATAATTCAATAGTAATTTAAAATCTCGTTGATATATTTTATCTGTAATAACGCGAAATCTATACGGCGAAACTTATTATATTGAACATTAAAAATCACGAACCAAATCGTGACTTCCGGGACTTATTAAATTAAATACTGAATTCGCTTTAGTATTTTAAGTTCAATGTGGTCTGGCAACTTGGCTTTAGAAGCGACGCTGCCAGAATAAGCATAGAGTAATAATAATTGTAACAAATAATAATAATAATAATGTAAGCTGTGTAATTTCAGTATATATTATTATTTAGTATATTAAGTGCAATCTAGTATTAATCGATTTAGTTTTAAGGAAATTGTAAATAATGTTGGACGGGCACACTATCCAAGGAACGCCGACCGAGAAGATCAAAAAACGTGACACAAAATAAAAGATTTAAAAATATAAAACCTACAAGTTTACAAATCAGGTGTGGGGTTTGCCCAAGTGTTACGCGATGTTACCATACAGCGATGTTATTAAGATGTCCAAGGACGAACTTCTGGAACTCCTTTCCGAGAAGAACATAACTTTCGGGGCCGATGCAACAATTCACCAACTCCGCGCGGCGTTGAACCGTGCATGGAATCCAGAGGCTATCATCGAGGACAACGAAAATGCAGAGATCGAGAGTCAGGATGAGGAGCAGGATTCTCCGAACACACCGAAGCTTGCAAACCGCATGCTAACGCTGATCGGGGGTGAGGAATTGCAAATGGCCGACGCTGTGACGCCGTTCTCGGAACCTGCTGGAAGTTCGCAGCAAACAGTTATAAACATGTCGAGGCAGGAACCAGTCGAGCAGAACATTCGCGCAATTGCTCAGGAAACTTTGGAAATCAATCAGATGATGCAACTGTACACCGCCAGAAAGAAACTAGCCGAACTGAAATTGGAAGTCGCCGAATTGGAAGACATGACTACACCGAATGCTTCCGTACATCAAGTCGATCTAAGGGATGTTGAGGCCATGATCCCGGAGTTCTCTGGAGATGACAACTTGTCAGTCCAAGTTTGGATCCGTGAATTGGAAAAAGCTGCCGAGGTCCATAAACTAAGCGTTACACAATGCCTATCTATTGGCACCCGTCTTCTCCGAGGATCAGCTAGGCAATACATGCTGTACGAGAAGGTGTCTTCCTGGCCAGAAATGAGCGCCATGCTTACTCAAGTCTTTGGAAACAGAATGTCAAACCAGGAAATTGCTAAACAACTGCAAAAACGCACAATTGGGAAGTCCGAAACCTTGATGCAGTATTTCATCACGATGCGCAATATTGCCCAGCAAGGGAACTTTGATGAAGTAGACGTCGTAAAGTACATCGTCGATGGACTGGAGGACCACAGTGGGGGCGCTGCTCCACTCTACTACTGTATCACGTTGGATGAACTACGCCAGAAGCTAATGCGATTCCAGTCTGTACGTCCGGAGCCCAATCGATATTAGGTGTTACAACTGCCGACAAATGGGGCATACCGCCAAGGACTGCAAGAAGCCGAAAAGAACGGATGCTTAATCTGTTTTGAAGTGGGCCATACGCACCGCCAGTGTCCCAAGCGCACCGTGGGCTTCACCTTGCCGGAAGCTGAGGAAACCATGGATGACAAACCGTTTATTCAGTTAGTAAGTTTAAGATTAAGTAGTTTAGCAGGATGCCTTGAGTCGACAACCCGAATTGTTAGATCCCGTGGTAGATGAAATTTGTGATCCGTGTGTACTTTCAACTAAGCCGAAATCTTTTCATGATATTGTTAAAGAACCGATACAGCCGTATGATTCCTTGAGCCCGATAGATCCGTGTGAATCCGTTAGCCAAATGAACCCGGTAGACCCTCGTAAGACCGTTAGATCCTTGAGTCCGTACGATAATGATAAACCGTTAGCACCGTGTGATTCCTTAAACCAGTTAGATCCCGTTAGTCGTCCCGTGTTAGCTGTCCCCGATAGTTCCATAGATCCTTGTGAATCGCATCAACCGTTTTCCCCGTGTGATGAAAATATCGATACCGTTGTAAATGTAGTGGGGGCTACTCCGGGGGATATAGATTTACTTTTACAAACCGAGCAGATTAGGGATCCGGAAATTGTCAAACTCCGTGATAAATTAGAAAGAGAAGCCGTTAGTTGTTTTGAACTTGTTGACGGAATAATTTACAGAAAGAATAATGCCGGAAGATTATGTTTGTATGCCCCAACTCAAATGGAAGAACAGTTGATCAGATTAAGCCATGAAAAGTTGGGTCATCTTGGTGTCGATAAGTGTGTCAATGACCTGAAAGACAGGTATTGGTTTCCATTGTTGAGGACCAAGGTTGAATCCTTTATCCGCAATTGTTTGCCGTGCATCCTTCATTCAGTACCTAAAAGTATCCATGACCGTACCCTTCATAGTATTCCTAAAGCCCCAATTCCGTTTGATACCCTTCACATCGACCATTTGGGGCCGTTGCCTTTGCATCAATTCGAAAAGAAAACATCTGTTGGGCACTATCGATGCTTTTACCAAGTTCGTGAAATTGTATCCGGTTAATTCTACCAGTACCAAAGAAGTTAATTGCAGTCTTTCGAAATACTTTGAGTATTATAGCCGACCACGACGAATTATTTCGGATCGTGGTACCTGTTTTACATCATTTGAGTTTTCTAGTTTCCTAAGTGATCGTAATATAGAACACGTTAAAGTTGCTACCGCTGCTCCTCAGGCAAACGGTCAGGTAGAACGCATAAACCGAGTGTTAACCCCGATGTTAGGAAAACTATCTGAGCCGTTGAACCAATCCGATTGGTACAAGTTAGTCAACCGAGTTGAATTTGCAATTAATAATTCCGTTCAGAAGAGTACCGGAAAGACTCCTAGTATTTTGCTTTTTGGTAGCAACCAGCGAGGACCCGTTGTAGACGAATTATCCGAGTACATTGAGGAGAAGTTTAGCCTTTTTAACCCGTGTGATATTACCTCTGAAAGGATAAAAGCTAGCGAGAATATTAAACTATCACAAGAGCAAAATGAGTTTCGATATGCTTTGAAACATAAGGCACCCCTACGTTATAAGGTTGATGATTTTGTAGCTATCCGAAATGTTGACGTTACTCCAGGATCTTGTAAGAAATTCTCACCGAAATACCGTGGCCCTTATAAAATCAACCGTGTGTTCCCGAATGATAGATACGAAGTCACCGACATAGAGGATTGCCAGCTCACCCAGCTTCCTTACAAGGGCATTCTTGAAGCCGCCAGACTTAAACCTTGGGTGCAATCGTGTACAAAAATCGTTAATCTGTGTAGTTGATTATGTAGTTAGTAAATATGTGAAGATCGAGGTCGATCTAGAGTCAGGATTGGCCGAATGTAAGCTGTGTAATTTCAGTATATATTATTATTTAGTATATTAAGTGCAATCTAGTATTAATCGATTTAGTTTTAAGGAAATTGTAAATAATGTTGGACGGGCACACTATCCAAGGAACGCCGACCGAGAAGATCAAAAAACGTGACACAAAATAAAAGATTTAAAAATATAAAACCTACAAGTTTACAATAAAAACAATTATTATTCTATGGAGGAAGTTGAATTTTTTTTGTTAAGGTTAATTTGAAGTGTATTGGTCTTTTTTCAGGAAATGATTTGGAATAACGGATATGGGGGGCCATCACCGAACGAGCAGCAGCCGTACCCTGGGAACCAGTTTCAGCAGCCGCCGGTACCGCCATACAATCCAAGAATGGGGGTATCTACAGGACATGTGGCGTGGCCGTTGCGGTCGTGGTGGGCGTGGTGCCCGAAACCGGCACGCCCATTTGAAAAAGAAGAACAAGGAGCTGGACGGCGGTGTTTCCAGGCTGTGGTCCCGCCGCGCAAGGTTCCCCCATGCAAAACGCGAGAAAGCAGCACAGGCGTCGTTGACGTCATGCAGTTGGCGATAGCGCCGATCTTCACTTTGTCAATGTTCATTTTGTGGTCCATGATCCCTTCAATGAACACCAGGTTTCCGACGCTTCCAGAGGCCATACAACCCCAACCCCAAACCATAACTCCTCCTCTACCATGCTTTTCCGTTTTGATAGCGTATTTTGGCTAATAGGCATCTCCAGGCCTATGGTGTTTATGCACCGAATCCGAGTTTTTTAACGGTTCTACGGATAGTTTCTGGGGAGAATCATTGTTTAACGGAACTTTGGAACGGGTCCACTATAGGTAATTTGATAACTTTTTGTGGCATTAATTAATTACTTCCAAACCAATTCTGTTTTTTGAATTGAGTTAGTATCACCAAAGGGCGTGGTCACACCTTTGTTTTAATTTGAATTTTTTTTGTTAATTTAAATTAAAAAATAAACAAATTTGTATGTTGCAAAATTATTAAAGTTCAAATAATGAATGAAAGTGTAAAAAAAAATTTGGCATTTACCTATTTGTTTACATTAATATTGGTAACTGACTTGAGAGCCTAAGATCTATACCAGTTATTCTAGAAAAAGTGTCAGGCGCACTAAATGCACGACGCAGTATTCCCATCGTTTGTACTGCTATAGCCTCCAACCTTTGGCTGGTTGAAGCTAAAAATTATATTTTAATACATACGTGAGGACGTGGTTGACTTTTAAAGACAGTTCTTTCCAACAAATGTCTTGAATAACGGATTTTCTCTGAGCAACTTCTGTTTTGTCATCCTGTTTGCGAATTTTTCATTTTTATTTGTGATACTTTGTGATATTTTTGTTATTTAGAAAATCCATGGGGGTCGCTTTAAAAATCGGACACGCTTTTGTTGAGTTGGTATTAACCAATTTTTTTATTTGCGATACTCGAAGAGTAAGCAAATACTGTAAACGATCAAATGTCTGTCTGTCCGTCCGTCCGTCCGTCTGTCCGTACAAACATCGAGATCTCGGGAACTATAAGAGCTAGAACCACTAAATTTTGCATACAGACTTCTATAAGCAAAGCGCAGATCAAGTTTGTTTCAAAACCTGACCACGCCCCACAAACCGGAAAAAACTCTGTGGTGTCCACATTTTTAGTGCTAGAGAAAAGTGGCCCTTTATTATTATATTATTGGGGTGTTAGTGTACCGCGACCTATTTAGATCTATTGTACCCCCATTCGGAGCCTACAGCTCAGATATCAACCCATTTCCTCGAACAAAGTCGAGGAGTTTTGATGGGTTGATTCTTCCTAAGAGCTCATGTGATAGAGCTCTCGATCCTAAGGTTCTGCATCTTATATTTATTAAGGCCGGACAGTCTGCGATGATGTGTGTAGAGGTTTCGTCCTCCATGTCACAGAATCTGCAAGTCCTGCTGCTTGTTATTCCTATCTTACCTAGGTGACTTTTCAGTCTGCAGTGCCCGGTTAGTAATCCGGTAACGATCCTAAGTGAATTCTTCCCTAGTTGCATAAGTTCCTCGAACCTCTTCTTGTTGTAGTTTTCTATTAGAGTTTTGGCTTGCCTTAGGCCTGGGGTATTTCTCCAGTGTTCTTGCCTCATGGTGCCTTCCTCTTTCCTAATGCATTCTTTTATTGTGTGCCTTCCTATGCCACAGTAGGGTTCTGGTCCTATCAGGGGCTGTTCGGCTCCTAGTTTTGCCATTTTATCGGCAATTTCGTTTCCGGATATGTCTCTATGACCCGGAATCCATCTAAGGGCCAGTCTATTTAGATTGCCCAAACGATTTAGTTTACTCTTCACCTCTAGTACTATCTTTGAGGTGACTTTATTACTGCATAGAGCAGTAATTGCTGCTCGGCTGTCCGAAAGGATCGAGATGTCCTTATTCTTATATCCACGCTGTATGTTGAGCTCTGCACAACGTCCAATGGCGCATACCTCAGCCTGGAATATGCTGGTGTATTGGCCAAGGGATTCGTGGTATTTTATGCGGGGCCCTACCACTCCAAGGCCAGTGCCTTTTTGTGTCAGGGATCCATCTGTGTACCATGCTATGGTGTGTTTAGCCATAGGATGCACTTCGGACAATGTGGTCCAGTCTTTCTTATTGCCTAAGTGTGTTGTGAAGTTCTGCTCGAAGATTAATTCGGCTGTCATTTCATCCCTAGGGTGTAGTATTAGGGGCACCTCACCTAACAGATTAGTCGCATCCCTGTTATTTAGAATGCAACCACTACCCGTGCCCTCAGTGCTTATTCTCAGGAGGGTAGCTTTGCGTTGAAGTTCAATTACACAATGGAGTGGTGTTAACTCCATCAGTACTTCTAAGGCAGTTGTGGGACAGGTTTTCATTGCCCCTGTCATACATACGCAGGCAAGTCTTTGCAACTTTTGTAGCTGTTTTTGTATGGTGTTGAGCTTAGCTCGTTTACCCCATGCAATTGCTCCGTACGTGAGAATTGGTCTCACAATCATCAGGTATAGCCATCTTATTATCTGGGGCCTGGTTCCCCAGGATTTCCCAGCAATTTTTCGACAGGTATACAGAGCTCTATAACACTTCTCCACTGTCTTTTGGACATGGGAAGCGAAATTTAGCTTACTATCTAAAGTGATTCCTAAATACTTAACCTCTCGGCTAGTTTCTATAGGAATTCCTAGCAATGAGATTTGTCTCATTCTCTGTAGTTTGTACTTCCTTGTGAAGGGAACGATGACTGTTTTGGCGGGATTTAGGTTGAGTCCAACCTCCCTGCACCAGTCTAGCGTTATCTTGAGTCCGAGTTGGACGATGTCACAGAGTGTCTCTTCAAATTTGCCTCTGGCTATTATCACAATGTCATCGGCGTATCCCTGACACTGGATCCCTTTTTCAGCAAGTTTGCTGAGAAGCTCATCTACCAGCAGACTCCATAGCAAAGGGGAAAGCACTCCTCCTTGCGGACAGCCTCTGCTGGTTGCTATCGTCATGTTATCTGAGCCCAGTGTACATGTTGCCTGTCTGGATTGTAGTAGGTTACCAATCCATTTACTCGTTGTAACATCTATGTTCCTCCTAGACAGGGCAGCTCGAACCGCATCATGTGATGTGTTGTCGAAGGCTCCCTCTATGTCTAGGAAGGCACAAATAGCAATTTCTTTGCTATCAACTGCCCCCTCTAGGGTGCGGCATAGTTGATAAAGTGCCGTGTCTGTTGAACGGCCTGCTCTGTATGCATGCTGCGTGTGTTGCAGCGGACAGTCTCTGAGAGCTGTTCTCCTAATATTATAGTCTACAAGTTTTTCCAGCGTTTTAAGCAAAAACGAAGTTAAGCTGATAGGTCTGAAGGACTTTGGGCTGGTGATATCTTTCTTCCCGGTCTTGGGGATGAAGACCACCCTAGCGCTGCACCATGCACTTGGGATATAGCCAAGGGCTAGGCTGCTTACCATTAGTCTTCTTAAGCGGGTTAGGAGTAGCTCCTGCCCCTGCTGTAAGAAGGATGGAGAGATCCTATCTAATCCCGGTGACTTAAATGGTTGGAAGGTTCCAATAGCCCATTTAAGTTTCTCGGGCGTAACGATAGACTTGGCTGTTGCCCAGTCACTCGCTACTGTCCTAGGGGTTCTATGATGATCACGCATAATATTTCCCGTAATGGGAGTACTTCCCGGGAAATGCGTGTCAAAGAGAAGTTCTAATTTCTCCCGATCCGTGGAAGTAAAGGTGTTATTACCTTTCTTCAGGGCTAAATTACTATCTGTTGCACTTTTGGCCATTGCCTTGTGCAGTCTTGAGCCCTCGTTGACGTTACTTATTGCCTCACAGAAGTTTCTATAGTCCTTCCGTTTGGCTTTCCTGATCTCTTTGTTATAGAGCGTCAGGCTTTGCCTGTACCGTTCCCAGTTACTTTCAGTTTTTGGCCTGTTGAAGAGCCTTCGAGTGGTGCGTTGTAGCCGTTCAAGCTTAGCATTCCACCACGGTGCGTCTGTTTCCCGTTTCTGTCTGCCTAGTGGACAACTGTCTTCGAAGGCATTCACTATTTCGTGACCTAGGTTGTCTACTGCTCTATCTAGTTCCAAGGGATGTCTAGGGTATCCTGACGGTTCGTTGGAAAGATTTAGCTCTAGAGTTGACCTGAACTTATCCCAGTTTGTTTTCCTGGGGTTTCTTTTAGGGGTGTATCTTTTTGTGTTGAAGGCTACTTCAAACAAAATTGTCCTGTGGTCGGACATAGATTCTTCTGGTGACACATGCCAGTTCCTAATGTGGGGCTTGATTGAATTGGTTGCCAGAGTTATGTCTAGCACCTCTTCTCTTACCTTGGTAACAAATGTCGGCGTGGAGCCGACATTACAAATCTCTAGGTTATTGTTTAAAATAAATTCTAGTAGTTGCTCACCTCTGTTATTAACATCAGTACTTCCCCAGATCACATGATGTGCGTTGGCATCACATCCGATGATAAGGGGGATCTTGTTCTTCCGGCAGTGGTCCACTAGCCCGAGTATTTCTGGCGGTGGACAGGCTTCCTCCCCAGCAAAGTAGGCGGAGGCCACTGCTAGCTTCTGTGTAGCTCCTGTGCCGTCGATGGAGATGGCGACACAGTCCCTGCTCAGGAACTCTGAAAAGATATTGTAATTGATATCTTTCCTTATAACAATGCATGATCTGGGAGGTAGTTCTCCTGGATCGCATATTACCTTGGTATCCTTCGTGTACAGGCCTTTAATGCCATGGTGCCACCATGGTTCCTGTACAAGGGCTAGCCCTAGGTGTTGGGTGGTGATCATCCTGGCCAAGACAGCAGATGCTGCTTTGGCCCGATGGATGTTCACCTGGGCTAGCCGAGTGCTGCTTGTTGCAGCCATCAGATGGGGCTTTGGTGCCCCGTGACTTCTGGTGAAGAGAGCGAGCAAGTCTCTCCACCACCGTCTATCACGGTGACCTCCGCCTCATCGCAGCTGTCGTCCAGGAGGAGCTCCTGGGCCAACTCTTGGGATGACATGGGGTGTCCATCCCCCTGGTCGTCCCCAATCTCCATGACAGATTGGCTGTCCTCTCCACTCTGCGCCGTCGGCTCCACACTTGGTGGTTCGAGGGTATCCTCGACAGCCTCGCAGATGTCTCCACTCGCAGATGTCTCTTCTGGAGCCTTCCTGGTCTTCTTTAGACCGCTCACAGTGACATGACCATACCGGAAGTTGAGCTGGTGGTCACACTCCACTATCTCATCCCTCCCGGTCTGGTCCATCCCTACTACGAGGAGTGCACCAGCTCCGTCGTTTTTCCTGGAAATGATTTTCCAGGCGTCTGTTCCAACGCGGTTCTGGAAACCAATGAAGGCCAGAATCTCCTCGTTTGACCTGTCTGCGCTCCTCGGGCAGAACAACGTGGCGTTGTATACTGCCGGGATGTCGTCTCCCGTGCGTGTTTCAAGGGGTACTCCCTTCCACGTCCGCAGCTGAGGTACGGCCATCTTTAGCCACTCAGCCGTGCCCTCATCCAGGCAATCGATTATCAGGTGACCCACCCTGAAGTGGATCCCCCTGAAAACGACCGGACCGCTCCACGCTGACGTGAGCATCTCGTCCATGATGGACTCCTGTAGTCCTGACAGCTCCTCAGTGGTCAGGCTGACCACCGGGAACCTCTCCGGGAGGATGGCCACCTTAACGAACGATGCTTTCTTGGCAGCCTCCGCGTATGTCGGACGGGGTCCGGTGGGCGGTGGTGCCGGGCCAGAGGGTCGTCCTCCGGCGGGTGTCGGTTTCTGGTCTCGGCGAGGCTGGGAAGGTATCTTCCTGGCCTGCACCTTTGCCTTCTCTACCGCTGCTGCCTGTGATGTACTCGGTCCATCTTGCCTCGGGGCCCGTGAGGTTGTCTCACTAGCCACCTTGCCATGCCTGGACCTTTTGGGGGTGTCAGCGGGTGGTGTGCGGCTGGTGTTCAGCCGTTTGCCAGCCGGTGCTGCTCCTACTGCCGGTTGCTCCCTCGGCTCCTTTGCCTTCTTCAAGGCCTCCTCTGGCGTCAAGCCCTGCAAGAGGTACCTGAGGTACCACTTGACTTTTGACCCTGGCAGGCCACGCCTGTTCGGGTCATCCAGTCCTCCGGGCTTTCCTAGGGCTGGAAGGGCGTCTTGCTTCTTCAGCTGTCTAATAGAGTGTGGCCTATCAGACGCGAGAGGTGGACGTGCTGGCAGGGTAAGTCCTGCTGGCACACCGCGCTCCCTGGCTGGAAACACCGGCAGCGCAGGTCTGGCCTGCACTGCTGGTGAGATCCTGGGCGTGTACGCTGCCGCCTGGGGTCTCTCACCGTCGAGGGATGTGTCCTCGAAGTGTCTTGCGACACTGGTTGCAGGGATATCCTGCGGGATTTTCATCTTTTGATTCTTCTTCATGTTGTAGTCCCACGAGTTGCGGAGAAAATAGGTCCGCCCGGGCAGAGATCCGCCGTACCCGGGTAAGGCGCAGTTAGGACAGACGGTCGCCACTTGTCTGAACCCTCCGTTTGAGACTGGGCTATTTGTTGACTCGGGCCCCCAGCCAGGCTGACTATCGGCACGGGTCGGATGACACCTTAGTCCGGCACCGAGGTGAGATGTGGGGGATAGGATGGTGGTAGGTAGTTGTGTGGGAGGGGGTGTGTAAGGCTACGGTGGTAAGACGGCCAAACAAGCGTCTCGTCGGTGTACCTTCGTAGGTACACCCGCTGTTTGTCCGGGGTTGCTTATTCGCTTACGCTTATTCGCAACTAACCTTCCCGGAAGGCCGTTCGCTATCCGCAACCTGCGACCCGCCTGGTGGCCCCAGCTAAGCTTCCCTTCGAACCATCTCACTAGTTCTTGGGGACCAAGAAAGTGGCCCTTACAAATGTTGTTCGTATAAAATATCTAATATATATGGGGCATTCCACGTAAAGTCGGCCACCAAAATTTGTTTTTCAAAAAACTTTTTTTCGTTACAGCAGCCAAAAAATATTAGATACGTATTTTTTGTTTAAATGTATTACGCGGAGTTTTCGAAAAAAAATTTTGAAGTTTCACTAATTTAAAAAAGTTGACATTTTCAATCGCTTTTTACTCCAATATGGAATGAAGTTACAAAAATTTACCCCAAATATGAAATTTCCGCCTTTCTGAGCACTTTTGACAGAAATATACGAAAATTCAATTTTCGAATTTTTCGACCAAAAAAAGTAAATTTTGAAAAAAATTAAAATTTTTCTAATTTGGACATGATTTTTTTTTTTTTTTTTTTATGAGTTGCCTAAACATTTTTCTAAATCCTGTCCAAATTTGCGGATGGAGAAATCAGTACTTTTCGAGTTGTGAATTTTTTTGTCGCGGCTCGCGCGCGCGGAGCTTACGCAGCTTTGCATGGCGGCGCACCGACCCCACCAACCGTCACCAACTGAGCGCGAGCCGCGACTAAAAATTTCATAACTCGAAAAGTACTGATTTCTCCATCCGCAAATTTGGACAAAATTTAAAAAAATGTTTAGGCAACTCATAAAAAAAAAAAAAAAAAAAATCATGTCCAAATTTGAAAATTTTCAATTTTTTTTCAAAATTTACTTTTTTTGGTCGAAAAATTCGAAAATTGAATTTTCGTATATTTCTGTCAAAAGTGCTCAGAAAGGCGGAAATTTCATATTTGGGGTAAATTTTTGTAACTTCATTCCATATTGGAGTAAAAAGCGATTGAAAATGTCAACTTTTTAAATTAGTGAAACTTCAAAAAAATTTTTTCGAAAACTCCGCGTAATACATTCAAACAAAAAATACGTATCTAATATTTTTTGGCTGCTGTAACGAAAAAAAAGTTTTTGAAAAAACAAATTTTGGTGGCCGATTTTGCGTGGAATGCCCCATATATATTTTAAAAATCTGACCATTTTCAAGAAATTGTGTATACAAATGCGTTGAAAATTTTTATTGCGCTCAAAAGTAGGCAAAACTTTTTTTTAAGAGATTTAACTGATTGCGCATGAAAGTAGGCTACACATTATTGAAGAGGGCTAGCTAGCTGTTTTTAAAGAGGGCAATGAGTATCGCAAATCTTATAGTCGGGAAACCCGACTATAGCGTTCTTTCTTGTTTTTTTAATTTTATTGGTTTATTTAAAATCTGTCCCTACAGGGACAATCATTAAATTTTATGGTTGAATTGAATTGTTAACCAATGCATTCAATACTTTTCAATCGATAACCGTTAGATATAAACGGTACCTTACGTAAGCAACTTTTCCAGAGTCTTACGTTATTTTGCACAGGTTCAAGTTTGTTATCTGATCGCTATGATATTCGTTTTCGCTGAGGATTAAAACTTGGTTTTTTTGTTTACAAACAACTTCAAAGAACGACAAAATCGGATTGGTTGTGGTGTCCTATTATTCCATAGAACGTTGCTAGATAAATCAACAAGTCTCAGTGGCGTTACTGTTGTAGCAATTAGACATGCCGAGTATCCTTGCTTGTAGTTTGACTGCCCAGAGTTACCATCAAATCCGTAACTGAATATAAGTTCCGCTGTTAAAAAATCAGTTGCCTGATCTGCCATCACGCTCAAAACAACCTCTTCTTGTATCGGATATTACACAATCATTTGGCCGGCAATATTTTTTTTTAATCTGAAACCTCACTGTATCATAGTTAAAAATTATTTTAGGTTTGCTCCCTAATAGCACAACCCTGGTCTAAAAGGAGACCTAAAGCCGCGTAAGCCGACACCTTTGATGATTTGGCAACAGGCTGGCTTAGGAGCTTACGAATGTGCTTTGCCTTTTCTGGACATATGTACATATGTAAAGCCTACAACTTCAAAATGTAGGCGAGGTCTGGTTGCGCTCGCTTTCGTGCAGCTGTGCTTATTGCGGATTAAATTAATAATTTTACGTTGCGGGCCTTGAATAGTGCTAAATCTGCAGCTTCTTTCCGTTGTGTTCTTCAACTTTTTAACGAGTATGGCAACTTGGGCCTGCCAGCCGCTGTAAATGTTTTTTTCAGAGCTACAGTTGTCTATGTGCATAAAGTTAGCAATGCAACTTTTGAAAATGCAAATTTTTTTCTATCGACAATTTGCCGTTATTTATCCGTAAATTATTCGTGAAAGAAAAAATTTTGCCGCTCAATTATTTTTAAAATAATATTAATAGTTTTAAAAAACTAAAAGAAAAGCTTTCCGGTTTAAAAGAGCGCGCTCTTTTAAAGATATCGATAAATTATCGGTAAAAAAACAAGTTGGCAGGCCTGCATGCGAACCAAAAAGAGTTACGCAGCCAGCCAGATAGCCAGATAGCCACAAGTGAAACTTATATAAAGCGTTTAATTATGAGATGTTCTGCTAAGTTGATATCAACTTAGCAGAACACCCACACTAAAGTTCAAAATTTCCAAAATCTTTTTAATGGGAATGTGCCGTTATTTATCCGTAAATTATTCATGAAATAAAAAATTTTGTTGCACTTGTTTTAACTTTAAAAAAAAAAAAAGAGTTGTTTTGCTAAGTTGAACAACTATAAAATACGGCCTCGACTTAATTGTTGAGGCCGTATTAAGCCGTAAAGACGATCTGCTAAGGGAGTTAAATATAGTTCCATTTAGTAATTTGGTATGGCAGGAAATTTGCGAAAAGCTCGGAAGGAAAATTAAACCTGCCACGCTATATTCATATGTCGGCAACAATCGATTCGACCTGAAAATGCTTTCAACTGGAAAAGTTATGAGTCCGCAACTAACGGAATGCAGTGACCTTGACCTTGCCCGTGATTCATCAGAGGCACATCTCGAGTCTGACACTGAAAATGATTCGTACAATTTTTTGATGACATTCACGAAGTTCGACTTTGACCAACTTTTTGTGGAAACCTCGAGGAACTACAAGGACAAGAAAGGAGCGTTTCGCCAAAGGACCATCAACATCCTACATCCCCAAAAATGGACGGAGATGTTTTTAAAGAGGATTTTTGATGAATTTAGGCTGTCCCATCATTTTGATGATAAACCATGTAACTTCTGTAAAACGCAACATTTCTCTAAACGGACCAAAACGTACGCTTACATTTCTGTTGTGAACCCAAAAAGCTAAAAATTCCTCAAAAATTCGGACCTTCGCTTTTAAGTGGCACACTAGAGATTTCTCTCTAATGGAAATTCAAAATCGTCATTTAATATCTTCATCTCTATGGTGGGCCATTGCAAAATGAGATGTTATCCGGGACATCGGAAGGGATCCCGTACTAGTTATTATTTGGTCCCCGCATCAAATTCGGGCTTACAACAAGCTTCGAAAGCAATGCCGACTATGTATCGGTGCCTCCGGGGGCAGGTTTATGGAGTATGTCCACGTGGATGGACAAAAGTCGCACCATATCTTTCTGCACATTGCAGTGCTTCATTCTGAGTTTGGGCAGTTTGTCGCCTCTGCAATGCTGACAGAGAAACAGGACATGGTTACAATAACTTCGTGGCTTTTAACATGGATACAGAGCGGAGCACAGTACCCTAAAGAAGTGGTAATTTAACAAAACTTAAACAAAACATAAAACAAATATTGTTATGTACAACCAAAATGTATTCTCGCTACCTCACACATCCAAACCTATTCTGTATTCATTCGTTCCATAAGCACACACACGTAACTTATGTTCATTCTCTCGCTGATCTCTGAATAAAGTCAGTCTGTACCAAGCACTCAACGAGATCGCTTCTGCCCAAACACAACAAATATAAAAATTAAGATTTTTTGCAGGTGTGTGATTCTTTAAGGGCCCTATTGTCTGCGTGTTGTTTGGCTTTTGCTACCTTCGACACGGTGGAAGCGTATGCGTATGTTCATTCTCTCGCTGATCTCTGAATAAGTCAGTCTGTACCAAGCACTCAACGAGATCGCTCCTACCCAAACACAACAAATATAAAAATTAAAATTTTTTGCATGTGTGTGATTCTTTAAAGGCCCTATTGTCTGCGTGTTGTTTGGCTTTTGCTACCTTCGACACGGTGGAAGCGTATGCGGACGCTTGGATGACGAACAATTTGCCGCGCTCATACATTCGCATAGATGTCGCGCACTATATAAAAAACTGGGCAGAGAAGAAGCTCGTAAAACGGTTTTACCTCTTTGGAATCGGGCAGATAATTCTTTCCACCAGCATAGATTATGCCCGAAAAGTTATAAAGAGGAAGAATTGCAGGAAATAGTAAATATGGTTGATGCAACTGAAACAGCACAGGATAATAGTTCAGGTAAGCTATATGTATTAGTTTAGATTATTTGATTAAATTTAACTGCAGTAAATATATAATATTAAACTATAAAAGAATTCCACATTAAAAATTTGTTTTTCCACAGGGGTGTCCCAAAGCGCTTTTGAGTTCGCACGACAGGAAGCTATCTTTCTCATTGGGCTTCGTGCTTAAAAATGAAGTCGATGAGCTTTTGACAAACGAGGAAGGAGACGACCTGAACCCTCGTGAGTGTGAACCGTTTTCTAAACGTCTACTCAAGCACATCAGGACTATGCCACCGTGGTCCAGCGTTGTCCGAAACACTTTCTGATATGGAAGGATTCCAGCGAGCAGCGCACCAGTGGAAATCGAGTTTAGATCAATCAAGAACGACGTGATTAAGTCTAGACGCCGTCTGGACCTGGGTGTAGAGAAGCTAGTAACGTACTTCAACGGTAGCACAAAACTCATCGACTGCTCTGTGAAAGGAAAAACTTGCATGGACACCAATGATCCAGAGTCTGTTGCCAAAACTGCGGAAACAGTTGTTCAGCATCATGAGTCGGCGGCCGAATGCCATCTCGTATTCGAGTCACACCTGCACCTGGAGTCCGAATCCCATCTACCATCCAACGATCTCGAAACAAGCTGAAGCTCAAGTTTCCTTCGCGAGCCATTATTGGACATCAGTTCGGGTCTTAATAGCTCTACCACTGACTTCGCTGCAACGGATGTGTCGAACACTTGCTACCTGTGCAAAAAAAGTGTTAAGTGTGGCCCAGTTCTCGATGATAATGGTGAGAATATCCAGATTTGCAAGGATTGCTTTGAGTGCTCCCACAATTCACCCAAAGTGGCATTAAATGGGGTCGAAAACTGAAGGGGGTTGGGGCAAAAAAAAAAAAAAAACAGAAAAGACCCATGTACCTCAATAAGGAGAACGGAGACTTTAACGATCTCTCTGAGAAAGTTAAGCTATTTGTGCAAGAGGAACGGAATAACAACAATTTGTTTGAGACCGTCTTAAATGTGCTTGATTCAAAAATTACGGCTAATACATACAAAAAACGAGCTGAAAGTATGCTCAAGTTTTTCAAAAAAGGAGCTAAGTCGAGCGTTATCGAAAAGGTTGATTGCAATGCTGCAATGTTATCAGCCTGGCAAGTTCAATTTTCAAGGCCACGCCGTCTTTGAAAGAAATTGCAATCTGTCCTTCTGGCTGCAAGGAACGGATTACAATGCTGCCAACTAATACTATCACGGCACAGGAGTTAACTGAGGACCTGGAGCATGCCATTCAACAGCATGTGGCCCTTATCGGGACCAAATGTCGCCAGGGTTCCTGCACCAACGTTAACAAAAATAGTATTCACGATATTGGTAAGAGCTACATGTATTTTTTTAAAAGTCAAACCATTAATGTTTTTTATACCTTCTAGGAAACATTATTCTAATTGGTATAGACATTGACTACCCAGTTACAATTTCAGCAATTCCTGCAACTTTTACATCCCCAAAACATGGAAAAATTTATAATTTATTAGGGTTTGTCGATTTTGTAGGTCCTCCCGTGACTACAAGAATAAAAAGTGTGTGCCATTATAGGGCGTTTTCAAGAAGAAACACAAACTGGACAGTTTACGACGACATGTTGAATAAAACACAAATACCGAACAAAAAATTTATAATGCCAAGCCGGAACTTTTGATTTACACCAAAATGTAATATTAAGAATAAAAAAAAATTTTTAAATCAAAAATTTTGTCTTGGGTGGAAATGGTTTTTTAGGAAAATATACATTTCTTAAATAAATACTTAAAACATAAACAACATAATTCTTTCTTTTCTTTTACGAATAGTTTACGGATAAATAACGGCAAATTCCCATTAAAAATAAATTTTGCAATTTTGAACTTTAGTGTGGGAACAACTCGACTTTAAAAAAAAATGTTAAAACAAGAGCAACAAAATTTTGTATTTCACGAATAATTTACGGATAAATAACGGCAAATTCCCATTAAAAAAGATTTTGGAAATTTTGAACTTTAGTGTGGGTGTCCTGCTAAGTTGATATCAACTTAGTAGAACATCTCATAATTTTAAAAATAATTCAGCGGCAAATTTGTTTCTTTCACGAATACTTTTCGGATAAATACGGCAAATTGTCGATAAAAAAAATTGCCTTTTCAAAAGTTAAATTGCTTACTTTATGCACATCAGTTGTCTCCGACTTTAGCCAAGCGCGAGAGATGAGAAATGAGATTTTTTAAACTGCTCTAAATTTCGTTTCGTCCAATTTGCTGCAAGTCGGAAGCAAAATAAATGTACATTTCTAGCCAAACCTCCACATCCTGCGCTGAATAGGGTCCTCATATTGCAGCCTTATAAAAACTAAGCATCGCAATCTGCTTTGAATTTTTTTTCGTCTCTGATTTCCACATGTCAAACAACTCGCTGTTTTTGAATTTGACGTTAGGGCCTAAAAAAATAAATTTTATAGAAACTGTACAAAACTGCTTTATTATTTTAAAAGCACATTACAAGGATTGATTACTCTACAAGATGTACTAAATATTAAAGGTGGACTAAGTATTTTGTGAAAAAAGTGTTTATATATTTTATTAATTTTGTAGTTTTCAAAAAGTTTACTTTCAAATTGGTTGTTCCTTTATTTGGGAGTATGAAGAAGTGAAAATATTGTTTTATTTTAAATAAACTAAAATATAATTATAAAAAAAAAAAATGCATTTATTTTCGATTATCGCTAAATAATTCACGATAATCGATAGTTCAAACCATCGATGGTCTGACCATCGATGGTTAAGCAGCTCTATTAGTTAACTGTATCATGACTTTTGTAAAGCTCATAATCTCATAATTTTTAAGTTTTTTTCCAATTTATAAGAAAACCGAAAGGAAATGTTATTGTTTTTTTTTGTTATATTCTTAAGATATGTGAACCCAATAATATCTCATCACTACTTTTTTTGTACGTTACTAAATAAAGAAGTTATATTGATTTTAAGTTTATATCACTTGCTGTACCATGACTTAAGTGCCACACTCTAGAAGTGCAGGCCCGGCAGAACATGTTCGGGCCGAGTGGGTAGTCAATTTCTGATGAGCGGTAACTGATTGTGGAGGGTTGGAGGGGAGCAAAACATATGGGCTAATCCTGCGTTGCGGACGTTACATTTGTACGCAAATTTGATTGTTAGAATTGACACAGCTGCCGTTGGCGTGGGTATATTTTCATGAAATTTTAGCCATATGCAGTTTTTTGAGTGCACTTTTAAACTAATTTAAAAACAAGAGGCTAACTGTTTTTCAAAGAAAGTTGTGCTTGCTCAAAGTTCCGTTGCGGACGTTACAAAAAATGGAAGTAAAATTTGAGGTTTGTATGCATTTTCACATTTATTAGCGAATTAAGAATAGTCAACCAAAAAAGTAAGATAACTTAAAATGAAGTGGAATGAATGACCATATCAATGCAGCTTAAAAAAGAAAGATAACTAGTTTCGTTAATAAAAAAATTCTTAATTTAAATTTGTTGCGGACGTTACGTTGCGGACGTTACACTTCTTCCATCAAGCTAAAATAGGCGTTTATCTATACTTTTAGCCACGATTTGATAGTTTTTTTGAATTGAGAAAATAGTTTAACATGTAAACGACACTTTGTGAACAAAATGTTATCACACATTGTCATTCTAATAAAAGAAAATGACAAATGAAAACAGGTCTAAAAAACGGACAAAAATACCAAAAAAAATACTTTTTGCTAATATTAAAGAGTTGTACCAAAAAAATATTAAATTTTTTTTGTCCATTGCTTAGACAAGTTTAGTTCCTATGATTTAGGAAAAAAATTTTGTTAGAAAACCATATAGAAATATGTTTTTATTGCCTTTTTTCGTTTTTCGGGCTGGTTTCAAAATTCTCGGATTAGCCCATATGTGGATCAAGAAAAATTTCTTTGAGCTAATTTTTATAGTTGCCAATATTAATAAATCAATTTAAAACAATACTTTTTGTTTAGATATTTCTTCCCAAACGTAAGGAAAACAAGAAAAACCGCTATAGTCGTCATTAGCCCTCTTAAAAAGAGTGTAGCCTGCTTTTAGGCACAACCAATTTTTAACGCACTTGTATAAACAATTTTTGTAAATTACCAGATTTTCAAAATTTTTAGATACGTGGGTAGATATTTTCAATACAAACAACATTTATTTAAGCAACTTTTCTCTAGTATTAAAAATATGGACACCACAGAGTTTTGCGGTTTGTGGGCGTAAAAAGGGGCGTGGTCAGGTTTCTTGATCTGCGCCTTGCTTATAGAAGTCTGTTTGCAAAATTTGGGGGCTCTAGCTCTTATAGTTCCCGAGATCTCGATGCTCGTACGGACGGATAGACAGGCGGACAGACAGACATTTAGTCCGGTCAATCTAGACATAAAAATGGGTTTAAATAACATTAATTCCGACAGAGCTAAATTTTGGTGGAGGCCTTTGGTTTACCACAAGGAACAAATTGTAAAAAGTCCTCATCGACCCCAGGTGTGCTAGTTGAAATATTCAAGGTCACAGAGAAAAATTTTGGGTTTTTTTTTACTTTTTAGGGTTTTTCTCAAAAACGGTAAAGTCAATCGAAAAATAGATAAGTTGTTGATCTTGAAATGACCTATAAAAATGATCCATATGATTTTTTCTGTAGGACCCACCATTTTTCAGATATCGCACATGTAAGAATCACGTTATTACATAATATGCACACTTGGGTGGTCCTTATTTGGACGATTTTGGAATTTGCAACGGGGCACTTTCGAATTCGAATATATACCTCGAAATATGAAATATCTTTTTTTTATTTTTTTTAGGTCAAGGTTTAGGGGTCGCTACCAAGGTTTGAATTTTAAGGGTCGATTTTTTTTTTTTTTTTTTATAAATAATTTCAGAATCTGAATACAAAATGTTGACTAAAATGTGAAGTCGATCCGAATAATAGTTTCGGAGATACAGGCCCTTGAATGTGCGCGAAAAGTTCAAATGCACTGCTTATCAAAACATAACATTCAAGGGCCTAAACTAAAAAAAAATAAAAAAAAGGTATTTCATATTTCGAGGTATATATTCGAATTCGAAAGTGCCCCGTTGCAAATTCCAAAATCGTCCAAATAAGGACCACCCTAATGCACACATACGCCACGTATACACACAGTGTATGGCCTTTACAAGTTTTTTGTGTATCTCGAGTTGTAGCCGGCCGATTTTTGTGCATGATACCAATTTTTACTTCTTACAAATCAATCTTCAACACTGCCTAACTGATCTGCTGGATTTGATATTGAATTTGTCTGCAAAAGCTCGACAAACACAAACTTTCTGAAATTATCGGCCTTTTCGTCCTCGGTAGTGTTAATTTTATACCTCTCCCAAGTTTGCGAGAATTCGCGGTGGAGTGACTCCCCACTTTGCTCAGACCAATACACTAGTCCATTATTGTGTTCTATGAATTAAAGACATTCTTTAATGTGAGTTTTTAATACATGTATTTTCAAAGTTATAGAGACGTCTTCAATTTCATGTAAAGCATCTAAAGCTTCGTTAAGCTCATTTAAATGAATATCCAGTTCTGGTCCTACTTTACCAGATGTGAAACTGCAATCGACAACTTTATTCATTATCACAAAAGCATTGAAAAAGGGTATGATTTTCAAATAACTGACTTTTTTATATATCTCAGGATCTTTTAGTTTGTGAGCTTCTTTTAAAAGTTTCCTTCATGCGTTGCCCTCGAAACAATCTCCGTGGTAGTTTTTTGAAATAAGTTTTAACTTTTTCGGCCAGATCAAAGCTTTCTCTTTTCCCAAAAGGGGTACCAAACCCTTCCAAAATAGATGACTTACTAAGCCCATCAACACATGAAATTAAGGAATAACGCATTTTTCTAACACGGTGGTATCATCACTTTCTGTGAATAGAGGAGAGTTGATAGTACTGTGAAACTCTTTCCTGTTTTTCTTATTTCTACCAGAACGATCGAACTGTTCGAAATCATTTCTTAAATCTCCGAAAGATTTTAGTCTCGTGACATTGGTTTTTAAATTATTTGCATCCGAACTACAATGAGATCTGTTTACATCCTCCTGCGTAGGTGTCTTATTTTCTCTCAGGCCGTCAAGTGAAATGAAACAGTAGGGGCAAGGAAACATTGCAGATGCTGTCTGTTGGCCATTTATGATTAGCAACAATTTGAAATCCGAAACGAATTAAAAGGGAATATTGTTTATTTTAGTGATTTCAAACAAAAGTTTAACATTTTCATATGTTTCCTTAATCTTAGGAACAATGCATAGCAACACAACTTGTTTCACGCTCATCAATTTCGCTTTCTTACATGCGCTACCACCTTCGAAATACAGACATCTTCGATTCCTATTCTGAATTGTTGAATCATCATCATTATCGTAATCACAGTTTTCTTGAAATATTGATAGAGAAATTTTGAAAAATCCGTCACCCCCGTCGGCCATTGCTTTAACACAAACGTTTCCCTGAAATTTTCTCTCTATAACAACTGCATCAAAAAGTTCTTCTGCATCTGTGTAAACTACTGGTCTTTCTTCTTTTTTTCTATCGTCACAATCAAAAGAGTATTTACCTTTTTTATAAATATTTTGTAATTTTTTAATATTTTAGATTGCTCTGACATGTGCTTACTGTAATCAGCGGGTACTGACTTTTTCCCAACATTTGATCTTAGAAAGTTAGCAATATTCTTCATTTTATTACTAGATAAGCCAAGATTCACTCGCAAATTATCCAAACGCTCCTCGCTGAACGAATTGTTTTTTTTTTCATTCGGATTGACAACAATTTTCATTTTCAAACCCTTTGTACTCAACTGAATTTGCTTATTCCAAATGCGCCCGCTTGCATTGTCTTCAGAATGAATGTTTGTTTTAATAATAGTAGACGCAATGTATTCTTGCTTTTTTTTCGGGAACGTTTTCCATTAGTTTCAAGACACCTTGCATATTGTTACATGAATGCTTCTTACCTTGGCTGATTTCTTGTAAGCATTTTTTACACACTTGAAGGGTACTTTTTTCCTTTTTTTTTATGTTTTTCTTTGCAAGTTTGTCAATATTTGAGGATCCATAAAGACCGTTAGTTGTGTCAACCTCAGATTCAAAGTTTCGTTTACAACCTCTACCCTTTACTACTTTTTTATGACCTTTATGTCTACCTGTTAAGCATATATAACAATTACAACTGTCCGTAGATGTGCGAGTATTTTTAGGTAAAACCAAACAAATGTAATCTGGCATACCTGGTAAAGGTTTTGTAAAAATATTCTTACTTGCATTAAATAGTGTAAGATAGCAGGTTCTGCATATGCTTAGGGGAAATTTCTCGTTTATTTCTCTTTGTTTATAAACATCTTAATCAATGATTCATACTTTTCATTTATAAGAAATTCATTCGGCTTTCTTTTCCCGAAAAAAATTTTTTTACCGCAAGGTCCGCAGACTTTACGTCTATTTTTATCGTGAAGACAAGCTTTCGTATTGTCCATTAGAGCCTTGCAGTTTTAATGAAGTCTTATAACAATGCTGATATGTAAATAGCTCGTTAAACCCGTGAGGCCTTGCGTCTATAGGGACCTGAGCACATACGCATACGCAGTAAGCAAACGCCACTGTCAACTGTCGAGAGAAGTTATTGGTTCAGTTCAAATGTTTATACAGTGCCGCACCAAAGTGAAGGCACACTTAGAATTCTCAACTTCAAGTGCAAGTGCCAGTCTAATGCAGCATATTTTTGATGAAATTCTTTTTTACATGTATAAAGTAAACATTTCTTTACTCAAAGCCACAATTTCTTTTTGCAATTTTATATTATGTTCTTAAAACTGTTTAAACTTTAAAGGGAAATTACCTTATTTGTTGACACAAAAGTAAAGGCACACTTACATTCAAGTGCATTTTTTTTCAAAACTTTACCGATTCGACTCATTTTTTTAGCAAAATCAAGGTTATCTGTACACCCTGAACGGTGGGGTGAAAATTTTCAAGCTTAAATCGACGCAGGACCCTTATTTTAAGCTAAAATTATCCTTTTCGACCAAAAACTAGGTATACGAATTAAACCTACTGAATCTTAGCGGAAAATACTTTTTCTTTTTGCACTTTCAAGGCAAATCGTCCTTGGGTATTATAAAAATCAAGCCCAGAAGCCATTAATAACTTTTAGATCCTTTCTCCGCGTTTTAAAGGCCATCATCGTTTCAAAAATGCAAGGTATGCAGGCCAACCCAATGCTTTGGGGGCCAGAAAACGCAACAAGATCTTTAAAAAAAAAACGAAAATTTGAAAATCTGATTGATCACACATCGCAGCTCATGGTAGAAAAGATTTTGGCAAGGATATTCATCCCTGTCGGTGTTACGCACTATGCAAGAGGCTAACTACAAAGGCCGTAGTTCTAGAAAAATAGCAGTGATTTTAAAAGTCAACCAACGAAAGTGTTTTGCCCACGGAAATGAATTTCATAATTTCAGAGGGGATGATAGTATTCCAAAAGTCCTTTTGAGATATTAAGATATCCTTTGGCATCAGCTTAACTCATCGGTTGGTTGATTATTATAATCAATGCTATTTTTCTAGTACTACGGCCTTTGTAGTTAGCCTCTTGCATAGTGCGTAACACCGACAGGGGATGAATATCCTTGCCAAAATCTTTTCTACCATGAGCTGCGATGTGTGATCAATCAGATTTTCAAATTTTCGTTTTTTTTTTTTAAAGATCTTGTTGCGTTTTCTGGCCCCCAAAGCATTGGGTTGGCCTGCATACCTAGCATTTTGAAACGATGATGGCCTTTAAAACGCGGAGAAAGGATCTAAAAGTTATTAATGGCTTCTGGGCTTGATTTTTATAATACCCAAGGACGATTTGCCTTGAAAGTGCAAAAGAAAAGTATTTTCAGCTAAGATTCAGTAGGTTTAATTCGTATACCTAGTTTTTTGGTCGAAAAGGATAATTTTAGCTTAAAATAAGGGTCCTGCGTCGATTTAAGCTTGAAAAATTTTCACCCCACCGTTCAGGGTGTACAGATAACCTTGATTTTGCTAAAAAAATGAGTCGAATCGGTAAAGTTTTAAAAAAAATGCACTTGAATGTAAGTGTGCCTTTACTTTTGTGTCAACAAATAAGGTAATTTTCCTTTAAAATTTAACCCTTTCATCCCCAGCGTTGCCTGTGGGCAATTTCAAATGTTTAACGGTTAACGGTAATCGTTTCTTCTATTATAGTCTGTTCATTCTTCGATTTTACGGTACTTTTATGTGTTAACTCAAAGTATAAACAATAACATTTTAGTTTTGAAATCAGTTGACGGAAATATTTTCAAAAGCTGAACGTGCGTCGGGGAAAAAACTGATTTTTGCCAGCTAAGACTTTTTAAAAATTAGTGATTATTCTATAAAATTACTATAAAAAGGGTAAAAGTAAATATACAATATTGTTAATCAATAATTAAGCTAAATTATGGTTAAGTTAAAATTTTTTTTTTCAATTTTAAAAAATTTCCATACAACAAGTAACGCCCACTAGCGCCAAAACTAGTGGGCGTGGCACCTTAAAATTTTTGCTCAAATACTTCTAAGGCCAATAAAAAACGAATAGAATAAAAAGAAAATTTAAATTATACAGGGAAAAAGTTGGGGATGAAAGGGTTAAACAGTTTTAAGAACATAATATAAAATTGCAAAAAAATGTGGCTTTGAGTAAAGAAATGTTTACTTTATACATGTAAAAAGAATTTCATCAAAAAATATGCTGCATTAGACTGGCACTTGCACTTGAAGTTGAGAATTCTAAGTGTGCCTTCACTTTGGTGCGGCACTGTATGTAGGATCCGATAGTGGTAGCAGTGTGACCAGAAGCGGTCGCTCCTATTAAACCTCTGTCTCTGCTTTAACTTATCGATACAAGTCGTGATCCATTGCAACGTGAGATTAAAGTTACAACATCAAGCTGGTCAGTCTATGCCAGAAACTCGCGCGGATAAGCACATATACGGAAGAGCACAATTTGTTAAACCTAATCTTAAAACATCGAATGAATAAAAGCCTATTTCTTATTATATTATCAATTAAACCGTCGGTGTTCTTACTTACTAAAGGAGGACCCTACATATGTAGAAGAGCGACATTGTTCATTCGATTTTGTGACATTGTTGATCTTTAATATGTTTTTAATCGACGAAGGACCGAAGAACTTCTCTCATTTAAACAGGATCACCCTGGAATTGTTAACAGACGAACAAAACGGACAAAACCTGGATCAAGCTCTCTAGCCCATTCGTTTTTTTTTAAAGAAATTCACATCTCCCCCCAAATTGTTTGCTTGCTCATTTTGCCTGCGCAAAAGATGCAAAAGAATCTCAACAACCTCGGTTTGTCAAAATCGTCTTAATAGAAATTGACTTTCCTGTCAACATCAGCGGTAGCGAATCGCTTGAGAAACTCAAAAATGTTGCTGCCTCTGTATCAAATCGACTTTACCTGGTCAAAAACTTCACTCAATCGTAGTATTTATTTTTCTAATATTCGATAGGTTCTTAAGTTTAATAAGTAAGGCCAAATCTGGGTACTCTAATGATCATGATTTTGAACTTTTTAACACACACATACATACAAACATACGTATACAGTCTACGAATATATATATACCGGGGTGCCACAGAAACCGTCGACGGTTTTGGGGAGGGATTTTTCTGAAATTTGGTAAAAAATCGTCGGTGCTACAGAAACCGTCTCGAACTTGTTGTTGGGACTAACGATTCGGAAAAAAGACTGGGCTGACTTCTTATTTTTATTTGGCATTTATATGCTATTTTTCAATAAATTCAAGCCAAGTTTTACTTTTTTTTGCAACCTAAACAACAGAAGCCACCCCTGTATTATATGGCTTCTTACGAGAGGCCGCTACATAAAATCAGTCCCCCAGAGCGAATCCTTTTGCGAAAGCGGCGTTTTCTAATACAAAGATCAAGAGCACGGTACCTATGCTTTCCCCTAAAACTAAACAACATTTAGTCAATAATAATTAAAATTTGTTGAATTCACT
The DNA here is from genome assembly GCA_018150695.1 of Drosophila oshimai. NCBI lineage: Eukaryota > Metazoa > Arthropoda > Insecta > Diptera > Drosophilidae > Drosophila > Drosophila oshimai. The sequence goes on along the minus strand of JAECWM010000061.1, from coordinate 700,349 downwards.
TGCATTTTTATATAATTTGTCTTCTTCTTCGTCGTTTTTAAAGGTTTTTACCCAAGCCGGTATTTTTTGCCACACGCGGTCACACTGAATTGCAATGCAACGTTTTGTTTTATTAATTTCACAAGAAGTACAACTTATTTTCACTTGAAATTTTGACACGCTATAGTTACAAACAATAGTATAGCGTACCATAACAATAATAAAAATCATATTTCAAATATGAAAATTACTCCGAAATTTGGCATTTTCTATTTGGAGCAAGTTGGCCTTTTGGTTTCTCGGGTGGAATTTGGCCGGAATCACACAAGCAATTTTGAGGTGAAGGTTTTTAATTAATTAATTAATTTAAAATATAAAAAGATCAAAACATAAAAAATGTTGTATGCAGATAGCACATACAATTCATTAACGTTGTTTTAAAAAAATTTTCATTATTTATAAAAGGTGCAAGTATGTTTATTTTATAAAACTGTCGTTTAAAACACGGGGGAAATGATAGAGTTTTCTGTGGCACCGACGGTTTTGCCTTGGGTTGGAACTTGGGCGGACTTCGGGAGGAACGGTTTCTTTGGCACCCCCGTATTTATTTTATTAATTTTGTAGTTTTCAATTAGTTTACTTTCAAATTGGTGGTTCCTCTCTTTGGGAGTATGAAGAAGCGAAAATATTGTTTTATTTTAAATAAACTAAAATCTAAATATAGAAAAAATAGTGCATTTATTTTCGATTATCGCTTAACAATTCACGATAATCGATAGTTCAAACCATCGATGGTGAAACCATTTCCCCACGTACCATCAGAGCGAAGCTGGGGAAGCTTTTGAAGTGGCTGTCGCTTAAGTCCACGAGTACACTTACATAGTTCAAAACCTCTATCAGCATCCGGATCAACAGCGCTAAGCTTACGCAGGAAGAAGTCTGAATTAGCAACGTGAAGAGGTGTTCTTACAAGAGTATCAGACCTCTTAAGGGGAGCTTCTCATGTAACACGTCAAAAAGTAGTGTTTTTTTGGATTTTTTTCACTCGGAAAACAAAAACACACACAAATAATTTTTCGCATATATTTGAAGACATGTTTGAAGTACAAAAAAAACATATTTTTGAAAGTCTTAAAAAACAAAATGGCGGACTTATCGAAGGTCGCGAGCGGCGCGATTCGGCTGAGGTATTTATCGCGGTACAGTGTGGAGCCCAAAGTTTTCATCTGAAACATACAACAAATAATTTTTGTTATTCAGCAAGGTTCCTCCAAGTGCGTGAATGTCTGCATTTAAAAAAAATTGTATTCTACAATATTGAAATCACGTCTTGAAAAAAAAGTGCTATTTTTTCGTAATTTTTTTTCGCTAAATAAGGCTTAAAAGTGTATAAAATAATTTTTTTCACAATTCCAGACATTCACGCTCTCGTTTAATTTATAATCAGCAAAACACTTTAAAAATCAAAAATCGGTTCAGTACTTTTTGCGCAATCGTGTACCGCGTTTTTTAAATCATAGTTTTGAGAAAAAACGATTTTAAGTTTTGAGTTAGCGCCAAATCGCACACAAAGCGCGCCCGAGCGCGCTGGTCCAATCAATCATATTTTCCGTAGTATTTAAGTTTGAGTCATAAAACTTCGGGAGTGTACTCCCAAGACGTTAGTCTATCAACCTATGAAAAAAAAAAAGTTGATTTTTTGAAAATTTTACATGAGAAGCTCTTCTTAAATACAGCTAAATCTTGAGAATGTCTTAAAACAAATTACAAAAGTTCCATAATTATTCTCGGTACTAGAGTAAAAGAGTCGCAAATGTCTGTCTGTTCGTCCCTCCGTACGAACGTCGAGATCTAGGGAACCATAAAAGCTAGGGCCACCAAATTTTGCACCCAACCGATTTTGATAATCTGGCCGGTTTCGAGAAATCGTTTATTGTTACGATCTTGCCGAAGTAGCTTAGCCTGTGTTTTAATATTTATTACGTTTCGTTTCCTAACATGCCACCACACATTGTTGTAAAAAAGGGATGTAAAAAAATATGCCAAAATATCAATTCATCGATAATTTTTGAATAAAAATAATTATTTATATCATGATATTTTTTTACCCGATATTTCGACTGTATTTCCTATCGATATTAAAGAAAACGCAAAAATACGTTTACAGTTGAGCTTTTCTTTTGTCATCAAATAACTATTTTCTAAAATGAACAGTGCAAAGGCAGTAGCCTGAGCTAGAAGTTTGGATAGGAAATGCAAACAAAAGCGCTGAACGTTTAAGGCACGCTTTAGGTCAAATTTTTCTGAAAAATATATTTTTATTGTTATTTTTTCTCCATCACTGCCAATTTGTTCTTCTCCACCTCAACCAGTTCATCGCGCCTGTCCCTGCGACGCCAGAAGGATAGGCGCCAAAAGTGGAGCTGCTGCATTTAGAGATGCTTTCAATCTCAGTGGCAAAGTCTGCAATAAATAAGTTTAGTTAAAATTGGTACATACACATATGTTACTAATGTTAATACGTTATGCAATCAGCCCCCGAGATTTTTCAGCGACAACTGCTCACAGAAAAAAAAGTAGACCAAAGCCTATAAAAAAGCCAGCAAGAATCTCTGACCCACAAGATATTAACTGAGGTGTAAGCCCCATGCCCCTGAGTCCTTCTTCTATTTTTTCTTTTACTCCTGAATTATGGCTGCTCCTAGACCTGAATTCTGAAGCTGACTTCATAGACTTGAGTACTTTGGATGCAAAGGAAGCACTCAGTTTGGCGTTCATCCGGTTCAATCAGGCAAAGCTAAGATCTGAGGACTATATCAACTTGCGTGATGCTATTCATTCTAATGGTAATGTCAGAATATTGGACGTCTGACGATTCTCCCATCATCTTATATCGGAAGCCCACGCCACATGCACGAATACGCTCAAGACGCTATGACGTACGTGCGAAATTATGGAACTCCAAATTTATTTATTACGTTCACATACAATCCGAAGTGGACGGAAATTAAACGTGAGTTGGAACCGGGCTAAAAACCGCAAGGTCGCCACGACATTATCGCCAGAGTATTTCAGCAAAAACTCAAGGTTATGATGGTTTTGGTGACACGCGTTTTTATCGGGGGTGCCACAGAAACCGTCGACGGTTTTGGGAGTAATTTTTCGGAAATTCGGAAAAAAACCGTCGGTGCTACAGAAACCGTCTCGAACTTGTTGTTGGGACTAACGATTCGGAAAAAAGACAGGGCTGACTTCCTTATTTTTATTTGACATTTATTTGCTATTTTTCAATAAATTCAAGCCAAGTTTTACTTTTTTCTGCAAGACAATATCAATAACTAAAAAAACTCTCCACATAAATCTTAACGCACAAAATAGTTCAAAATTTTAAAATGACCGCCAACCTAAACAACGAGAAGCCATCCCTGTATTACATGGCTTCTTACGAAAGGCCGCTACATAAAATCAGTCCTCCAGGGCGAATCCTTTTGCGAAATCGGCGTTTTCTAATATAAAAATCAAGAGCACGGGGGCTCGCTTTGATTTCCTATGCTTTCCCCCTAGAAATAAACAATATTTAGTCGATTATATTTGGAATTTGTTGAATTCACTTACATTTTTATAGAATTTGTCTTTTTCTTCGTCGTTTTTGGGTGTTTTACTCAAGCCGGTTTTTTTTGCCACGCGCGGTCACACTTAAGTGCAATGCAACGATTTCTTTTATTAATTTCACAAGAAGTACAACTTATTTTCACTTGAAATTTTGACACGCTATAGTTATAGTTATAAACAATAGTATAGCGTACCAAAACAATAATAACAATCATATTTCAAATATGAAAATTACTCCGAAATTTGGCATTTTCTATTTGAAGCAAGTTGGCAGTTTGGTTTCTCGGGTGGAATTCGGCCGGAATCACACAAGCAATTTTTGAGGTGACGGTTTTGGAGAATTATTAATTTAAAATATAAAAAGATCAAAACATAAAAAATGTTGTATGCAGATAGCACATACATTCATTAACGTTGTTTTAAAAAATTTTTCATTATTTATAAAAAGGTGCAAGTGTGCTTATTTTATAAAACTGTCGTTTAAAACATGGGGGAAATGATAGAGTTTTCTGTGGCACCGACGGTTTTGCCTTGGGTTGGAACTTGGGCGGACTTCGGGAGGAACGGTTTCTGTGGCACCCCCGTATATGTACTCGGTGGAATGGCAGAAGCGTGGACTACCACATGCTCATATCATAATTTGGTTACTGTACAAATTACATTCAAATGAAGTGGATGACATCATATAAGCTGAAATTCCTGATCCAGTTACTGATCCCCATCTACACAACATTGTGACGACACAGATGGTGCATGAACTGTGCGGTGCATTAAATCCATTTTCGCCTTGCGATATTCACGACCGTTAGTTGCTGAAACAGTAACAGGGAATATCATCCAATTTATCGTCGGCGCTCAAAAGAAGATAATGGTCGAACTATCAAAGTTAAAGTTCAAAATCAAGAGTTAACTTCACTGAGGCACAATGCGGCACAACGAGCTAAGAGACCACCATCGACAACATTGACTAGCTTCTTTCAAATGTGTGAAGTATTACACTTGAAATCAATCAACAAAGAAATTCCAACGTCGCAAACGAGGAACCCCAGTTCCAGATTGGCCACATGTGTTTTCCACTGATGCACTAGGTCGCATGTATACTGTTCATCCTCGAAATGATGAATGTTTTTATTTGCGATTGCTGTTGGTAAATGTGCGTGGACCAAAATCATTTGCGCATTTAAAAACTGTGAATGGCCACCAATGCCAATCATATAGAAAAGCATGTCAACTATTTGGTTTGCTGGAGAACGATTCTCATTGGGATTTAACACTTGCGGATTCATTTGTTTCATCAAATGCGTACCATATGGGCTAATCCGAGAACTTTGAAACCAGCCCGAAAAACGAAAAAAGCTAATAAAAACATATTTCTATATGGTTTTCTAACAATTTCCATTTTTCCTAAATCATAGGAACTAAACTTGTCTAAGCAATGGACAAAAAAATTTAATATTTTTTTTGGTACAACTCATTAATATTAGCAAAAAGTATTTTTTTTGGTATTTTTGTCTGTTTTTTAGACCTGTTTTCATTTGTCATTTTCTCCTATTAGAATGACAATGTGTGATAACATTTTGTTCACAAAGTGTCGTTTACATGTTAAACTATTTTCTCAATTCAAAAAAACTATCAAATCGTGGCTAAAAGTATAGATAAACGCCTATTTTAGCTTGATGGAAGAAGTGTAACGTCCGCAACGTAACGTCCGCAACAAATTTAAATTAGGATTATTTTTATTAACGGAACAAGCTATCCTTGCTTTTTTAAGCTGCATTGATATGGTCATTCATTCCACTTCATTTTAAGTTCTCTTACTTTTTTGGTTAACTATTCTTAATTCGCTTATAAATGTGAAAATGCACACAAACCTCAAATTTTACTTCCATTTTTTGTAACGTCCGCAACGGAACTTTGAGCAAGCATAACTTTCTTTCAAAAACAGTTAGCCTCTTGGTTTTAAATTAGTTTAAAAGTGCACTCAAGAAACTGCATATGGCAAAAATTTCATGAAAATATACCCACGTTAACGGCAGCTGTGTCAATTCTAACAATCAAATTTGCGTACAAATGTAACGTCCGCAACGCAGGATTAGCCCATATACAAACGCTGTTCGCAATAATTATCACCACATGTTTTCCTTCACAACCAATTCAGTTGTAGAACAAATACAAAACGACATATGTGAAGATATACAAATAATCCTGCCATCCAAGTAACCGATGAAATCTACAATGAAGAATTGATTCTGATTGAGGATCAATGCTTGACTATTGCAAACAAGCTACTGATTGAAGTAGGAATGATTGCGCCAAATTGATCAATGCACGATGCATTCATCCAAGAATTAAATTGCGAGCTGCAATACAATGTTGACACGTTGCAGGAATTCGTTTGAAATAATGTGCCTTTTCTGAATGAACAGCAAAAGCCTTTTCTGAATGAACAGCAAAAGCAGGTACACGAAACATTAATGCAATCGGTGGACAATAATACTGGTGGTCTATTCTTCCTGGACGCACCTGGAGGAACAGGAAAAACATTTGTCGTTTCACTGATTTTGGCCACTATTCGATCAAGATCAAGATCAAATCTTTGGCGGTAGCATCATCTGAAATTGCGGCGACTCTTCTAGATGGCGGTCGTACTGCACATTCTGCGCATAAGTTGCCACTCAATTTAAACACAATTGATACTCCAACATGCAATTTTTCCCGATCCAGTGCAATGGGAAAATTGTTGATGCAATGCAAGCTCATTGTTTGGGATGAGTGCACAATGGCACATAAGAAATCATTTGAAGCACTTAACTTCACACTGGAGGATCTTCGGCGAAATAACCACATCTTTGGCGGCTTGGTGATATTATTGTCAGGCAGACGTTGCCAGTAATTCCCCGTGGAATGCTGTTGGAAATGGAAAAGTCCCAGTTGATGCGACATCTGGATTAATGACTCTTACCAACGACTTTTGCCGATTTGTAGACTCTCAATTAGCTCTTATGTTTTCCCAAACATAAGTGAGAACTATCAGAATTATGCTTGGTTAAGTCAACGAGCAATTCTTGCTGCAAAAAATAATGATGTACACGCACTGAATTTCACCACTCAATCAAAAATTGCTGGTGATTTGGTGACATAAAAATCCGTTGATTCCATAGAAAATCCCAATGATGTAGTATATTATCCAACGGAGTTTTTGAACTCTCTGGAGATACCAGGATTTCCACTACATAACTTGCGACTCAAAGTTGGTACAGTACTTTCGGTACTCGACTTTCGGTAAAAACACTTATGCCGAATTTGATTGTGGCAACCATTTTTAACGGAAAGTACGCAGGTGAAAATGGACATATTCCTCGACTTATTCCGGCTTATCTTCCGTTTGACTTCAAACGATTGCAATTTCCAGTTCGCCTTTCGTTCGCAGTTACAACTAACAAGTCGCAAGGCAAATCGCTTAGTGTTTGCGGGATAAATTTAGAAAATGATTGTTTTTCACATGGGCAGTTATACATTGCGTGTTCACGAGTTGGGAAACCATCCGCTTCGTTTGTGTTAACGTCAAAAAAAAAAAAAAAAATTTGGCTTACCAAGAAACACTTCAATGAAATGAAATTTACATATAACGCTTCGATTCAGTATTTACTTTGGATTCACTTTCATTTACTTAGAGAAGTTCAACTAAATAACACTTCAATATTTGCGATACTCGTCCGTATCGAGATCTCGTGAACCATAAGAGCTAAAGCCACCAAATTTTGCACATAGACTTCTATATACCCCATGTAGATCAAGTTTTTTTCAAAACTTGACCCATAAACCGCGAAACTCTTTGGTGTCCACATTTTTAGGGCTAGAGAAAAGTGGTCTAAATAAATGTTGTTTGTGTTGATAATATCTACACAGATATATGGCCAGTTTTAAGAAATTGTGTACACAAGTGCGCTAAAAATGTATTACGCCTGAAAGCAGGATACACTTTTTTTTAAGGCTAGCGACTCTAGCGTTTTGTCTTGTTTTGTTTTTTTTTAAAAGGGCAATGAGTGTCGCAAATTTTATCGTCGATAAACCCGACTTTAGAGTTCTTTCTTGTTTTTATAATCGAAATGAATTCCTTACTGTTGTCCAATTAAATAAAATTTTTTCTTTTCAAGTAAAAAAAAAAAAAAAAAATTTTTTTCTTTTAATCACCAAACGAAATGTTACAGAAAACGAAGCCATCTGGTGGCGAAACGGAGTTTGCTATATATATATATATATATATATATATATATTTATATATATATATCTTAAGCTAATAAACAAAAAAAAACTATTTATATTGAGAATCTTTGCACCTTATCATGCCTTGTGACTCATATTCCTACTCAGGGCCGCAGAGAGAAAATCAGGGCCCGGGGGTATCCATGTTTTTTAATTTAATGAATTTTTTTCGGCTTTTTTTTAAATTACGTATTTTAGCCTAAAAAACTCATAATTTTGTCGCTGTAGATCGATTTGAAGCAAAAAAAAAAAATCTGATAGTTGGCTGGGAGTCACTTGTATTTTAAACACGTTTGTAAAATTTTAAACCGATCGGTGCATACATTTTTGAGTTATCCGGGAACCCGACTTTGAAAAAGTCATTTTAAGAAAAATGCATTTAAAGCTTAACTGCTCTTAAAGGGATCGAATGTTTTGCTGCATATGAATGAGTAAATTAAAAAAAAGAAAAAATGAAAATTCTGAGACAACATTCATAAAGAACTGTACTTTCGATTGAAAAACCAAGACCTGCAACAAGTATGTTATGTTAAGGAAATTTTTAAGGATTCATCCTTTGCAAACAGTCAAAATCGTCAATCAAATTACTGCTTTCCGAAATTCACGGGCCCTTGTAAAAACTCCGGGCCCGGGGGAAACCCACCCATCTCCCCCCCTCTCTGTGGCCCTGTTCCTACTGAGGTGTGAAGAGGCCTTAAGAAAAAAATGTCATTTGCAATTAATTTCTTTGCTTGCGGATTTCAATCCGTCAGCCAAACGGCTGGCTCGGAAGTTAACAGAGAGTTAAAGGAGGGAAATTCATTTCCGTGAGGATTTTTCGGAAGTGAATATAAGAACAGGTCTGAAAATTCGAATCCGAGTGAATCTTTCGGAAGTGAAAACTGGAACAGGCCTGTATGCCTTTCTTGCGCTCGTAATCCATTTGTTTCGCCTCGCAATGTCCATTTTAAGGCAAATCATGTGCCTTTTTAAACGCTTTATATTAGTTTCACTTGTGGCTGGCTGGCTATCTGGCTGGCTATCTGGCTGGCTATCTGGCTGGCTATCTGGCTGGCTGGCTGCGTAACTCCACTAAGCTCTTGAAAGCTTTCGCAGCCAAAGATAGATGGCGACAGCAACGTGTGTAGTTCCAGCAATGTCCGCTATTGATAACACGACACCACATTTTTAAAATAAACTATTTGAAATATAACTAAAGTTTAAAGATTTAGAAAAAGAACAAATTGTATTTTTAAACGCTTTATATTAGTTTCACTTGTGGCTGGCTGGCTATCTGGCTGGCTATCTGGCTGGCTATCTGGCTGGCTGGCTGCGTAACTCCACTAAGCTCTTGAAAGCTTTCGCAGCCAAAGATAGATGGCGACAGCAACGTGTGTAGTTCCAGCAATGTCCGCTATTGATAACACGACACCACATTTTTAAAATAAACTATTTTAAATATAACTAAAGTTTAAAGATTTAGAAAAAGAACAAATTGTATTTTTAAACGCTTTATATTAGTTTCACTTGTGGCTATCTGGCTATCTGGCTGCGTAACACCACTAAGCATACGATATATAGAAAACTGTAGAACACTCTAGAAATTTTTAGAACGCTTAATAAAATTCTAGAACATGTCCCTTTGTGCGTTCGCATAGTATTTTGTAGATCCTTCTTGAAAGTTTTTCTAGAAGTTTCTGTTGGCTGGCTGTTTAACACTTTTTGGTTTGCATGCAGGCCTGCCAACTTGTTTTTTTTACCGATAATTATCAGTACCTACCTACCTAATTAAAACTAAAAAGTATAAAATAAAATGAATAGTTTAAAAAAACTAAAAAAAACGCTTTATAGTAAATCCAACCAAAAAGTAAAAAAATAATGTTTAAAATGTTTAACGATAAAATTGATAGATTCCCTGTCGGAACAACGGGCCGGCAGAGTTGATGGTGTTTAAAGCGTTGGGATGCCAAATGAAGATAATTTCTTGCTAAGTGTAGGTACTCTCAAATGCAGATTTAGTGCATTGATATAGTACAAATTATAATCCTGCATGTAAATTTAGTGTATCTATATGGTGGGAGTTGTATTCAATATAGTGCGAATTATATTCCAGCACGCAGATTGATTGCATCCCAACGCAACACCATCAACTCTGCCGGCCCGTTGTTCCGACAGGGAATCTATCAATTTTATCGTTAAACATTTTAAACATTATTTTTTTACTTTTTGGTTGGATTTACTATAAAGCGTTTTTTTTAGTTTTTTTAAACTATTCATTTTATTACCTTTTGCTTTATTGCAAAACATACCTTCTTGGCAGTTTATGTGGCTATGTGGCTCATCACATTTTTTGAACTAAAGAAAACGTTGAATGCTTCTTTCCACGGCTGCAAAATTTTTTGAAAATTTTCGTCGTCAAAAAGGCGGAATGGTAATGATTTGAATGACACCAAGTATGCAATTGTTTGCTTGTACTCATTTTGGTCCATACTGAGCAATGATGGAGTTTTATGTTAAGCTTTTTTGCTTCTTTTTTAATGTCTGCTCCGTCAACATCAAAAACAGGAGAACCACCAGCGGGAGCGTTGGGATCAGCAGAGGCACTAACAGCATTTGCTTTAGCAAGCTTCTTGTGGCATAGAACGCACTCAACAATCGCATCCGAATCTGTTGTCACCACCAGAGCGTCGGAGTTTAGTTTCATATATTTTCCATATTATGCCTTCCCATATTTTTTTTTAATACTAATTTGCTCTTAACTTACTTGACTCTCTGTGATGCTTTAAACCAGTAATATTTCACACTTCCACAATTATTTTTGCCACTTGAGTGTGGTTTGGTTTAAAAATCGATTTTTGAGTGTGTCTAAAAAAACTAAAAACCGTTTTTAGCACGTGTGTTAAAAACTCCTGTAAGCTATTTATGTCAAAAACGTTTTGAACACATATACACTACCATTTTTGACACACACACACACTCTGTGGTGTTCACATTTTTAATGCTAGAGAAAAGTGGCCCTTATAAATGTTGTTTGTATTGAAAAGATCTACTAGATCTTGGGCCATCCTCTGCTGGAAATTGCTGTTGTATTTTTTGTGTGCTGCTGACACAAGCTAAATAAATGTATATGCTTGCAGCTCTGTAAAGGAAACACCTATATACCCAAAAACATCGATGTCTTAAAAAAAAACATGAATTTAAACAAGTTTGGCAGTCCCCATATGCGAAGAAAAGAAATTTTCAATTAAAGTGCATACTTGTGCCCTGGCTGAGGGTTCCATAATTTTATTTAGAAGATATTAGATATGTATAAGAATGATCCAAAGATATTTATTATGTTCTTTGCTTAACCAAAAAGGAAAAACAAAATCTACACACATACTTTTCCTTTAGTTGCAAATAAACGTCCGCGAACACAATAACGGCAGTCCACGTTTTAATAATATCGACAAATTTTTAAAATGTGATCGGTTTTAAGAAATGGTGTTTACAAGTGCGTTAAAAATGTATTGCGCTTGAAAGCAATGAGTAACGAGAATCTGATAGTAGGATAACCCGACTATAGTGTCCCTTCTTTTTTATTGGCGCTATTGTTTTTTTTTTTTTATTTAAATTTTTTTAGAAACCATTACAATGAGGCTTGAGCAATCGTAAATAAAATGATTTGTTCTGCTAAATGCAGATTTTATAAATCAAAGTTTGAAAATTGCTCGTCTGTTAACCTCCGTTGGGCCGAAATAAACAAGTTAGGAATAGGGAAATGCACACAGAAGACTGAACTCACAGAACTGAATGAACTATGTTAAAAAACTTAACCAAAAATTTTCAGAAATTGATGTACCTGAAGCGATGTGCAATACGTACCAGAATACTGTATTTATCTGTGACAAAAGTTTTAGTTTCATGTGTGTCAATTCGTGTGATGTCCTTGTTAGTATTCTTAAGGTGAAATCTAATGCTGACGGCCTCGATAACATAAGCCCTAAATTTATAAAAATGTTACTTCCAATGCTGTTGTCCCACGTCACCCATATTTTTAATACCCCAATAACTACGTGTTCGTTCCCTACAGTATGGAAAAAGCCAATAATTTTTCCGATTCCGAAACCAAATAACGACTTCAGACCCATATCAATACTTCCCTTCCTGTCAAAAGTTTTTGAAAACCTTATGTCCTCCCAAATACAAATTTTTTGGAACGACAATTCACTGTTACACGATAAACAGTCTGGTTTCTGGAGGAAAAGAAGTTGTATTAGTGCCATTACTGATATTGTGGAAGATGTCAGGCAGCAGCTTGATAAAAAACAAAGAACAAACAAGAAAGAACGCTATAGTCGGGTTTCCCGACTATAAGATTTGCGATACTTATTGCCCTCTTTAAAAATAGCTAGCTAGCCCTCTTCAAAAAAGTGTAATCAATTTTTAGCGCCCTCTTCAAAAAAAAATTAAGCCTACTTTAGAGCGCAATAAAAATTTTCAACGCACTTGTGTATACAATTTCTTGAAAATGGCCAGATTTTCAAAATTAGATATTTTGGTAGATATTTTCAATACAAACAACATTTATAAGGGCCACTTTTCTGTAGCATTAAAAATGTGGACACCACAGAGTTTCGCGGTTTGCGGGCGTAAAAAGGGGCGTGGTCAGGTTTTGAAACAAACTTGATCTGCGCTTTGCTTATAGAAGTCTGTGTGCAAAATTTGGTGGCTCTAGCTTTTATGGTTCCCGAGATATAGGTTCTCGTACGGACGGACGGACGGACGGACGGACGGACGGACGGACGGGCGGACAGACAAACATTTCAACGATTACAGTATTTGCTTACTCTTCGAGTATCGCAAATAACAATTACCTTTGCCCTCGTACTTAAAGGCTTTTTTCGAAGAGGCAGTTTTTTATTAATAGCCTCCGTTTATCTCCCCCATCAATTTAAAACTACAAACTCAATTTTCTATTAAAAAGAATTTACAAAAGCACAATATCAGTAAAAATAAGTAATATTAGGTAAAAATCATAAAAACGTAAAAAAAAATAAAATAGTAATCCATATAGTAGGGGAGATGTGCGGGTTGTGGGCATAGTTTTGTTTTTGGCTTATAATTACCGAACTAGTGCATATTATTTGGACATATGGGTATCTGTGTAAAGCTAGAGACCTAAACTTACTAATTATGAAGAAACATACTTGATTTCGTCATGCGAAAAAATTTCATATGGACGCCAGCCGTTTGGCTGACGGATTCAGATCCGCAAGCACAGAAATTAATTGTTTAAAAATACTTTGCGATAATTTAACGTGCAAATGATATTTTTTTCTTATTATTTGATGCTTTAAGAACATTATTGCATATTTAATATTGTTGATAACAACATATTTGACCTTTTAAAAATTATTTTGCGGCTGCACCTCAAAATAGGGTCGATTCTAACCTTCAGCATTTTGACAAATCCGCCGCCCCTGTTCCAGTTTCCGAACGAATTTGGAGAGAAAATGCAAGGGTTGTCATGGTACGAAATAAAATAAGTATTTTTTTGGGATTTATTTTAAATAAGCCCTTTTGTGCTCGTGTTACTATGGATAGAAAGGTATTTTATCTAAGTTAAATTTAAAATAGTTTTTGTGCTTATTACCGCTTAATTTAATGAAATAATTGTGTAAACACGTGTGGCTGGGACCTTTTTTATCGGCTTCGGCAACTCTGGTTTCACAAGACTGCCACCAGAACAGCTGATCGAATAAACAAATATTTAAAAATTTGTATTTGTGGCCGCCAATGCTTGTTTCTTCTATTTTATGCGTTAAATTAGTAAACCATTTATGCCCATGGCTGATGAACACCAGCAGGCCAAAGTTTAATCATCCCCAAGGCAGCAAACTCAAACAAATCAAACGCTCTTGTCGTTGGTGGCCAGTTGCCAGTCAGCTGATTTTGTTTGGGAATAAAAGGGAAATTCAAAGGCAAATCCCCAATTGAATAAGGGAAATTCGACAATGTTAAAGGGAAATCCGCAAATGTTATCAAATCCACTTCCGAGTGAAAACTGGAACAGGCCTGATAATTTTAAAAATTGTTAGCTTTTAAGTATTAAGTCTGAATGTAGTGTAATTAATCGCCAAAAATGTTTGTTTCGTGAATTTTATGCACGCAGAGCTTCAGGCGTTTATTGGTAACACAAAACAAACACGATTGAAAACACGACAAAAAAAACGTTTTTATTTGCGATACTTGAAGAGTAAGCAAATACTGTGAACGTTGCAAATGTCTCCCTGTCCTCTATTAGACAGACCTCTACTTTTTTCGGATTTCGTATTTCAAAGCGCCCTCGAAAATATGCATTTATCAGCAATAAGTGTCCAAAATAAAAAATATAATTGGTTTAAGCTTAAAGTATACAGGAACACCCACGTAATTTCCGGGAATTAGACCCAGCAGCCAGCCTTGTGCACACACAAGCGTTGGATGGGAAATGGTATTTGACCTGTCATGGCCGGTGCTAATCGGGGTGTCATTCTGCTTTGGTGGCTTCTGATACCGTTTGTGTATCGGGATTAAGTGCGCAACTAATGGCGGATTGTGACGATTCTCACGCTCAGTGGAGCTGTCATGAAAACGATGCAAACTTTTAAACTCTTGCGATTCACCTAGCATGAAATTTAATTTCACGCTAAACATTGTTCCTTCAACGAATTAATTATAAAACGGACGTGGTGTGGGAGATGGAAATATGTGTGTAGATGGTCAAGTTTTCTAAGCAGCTCTTATACTATGCCATAACAAATGTATGATTTGCATGATTTTTAACAGAAAAGTTGAAGTGCTGTTTATCAAGCTGTTAAAATTTAAACATGCTCACAGGAAGCACAACATTTTTCAGCAATCTAAGACAAAATTAGCTTCTCCGAAGAAATTAAAGGTGTCGGAAGGTCCTTAAGAAGAACCAGCTTTAGTTTAAGCTAATAAGGCGTTAGCTTTGATAATAACTTCTCCAAGCAACAAAACATTAATATAAGATTAAGGAATATTAAAAAGAACTGCAACATTTTTCCTAGCTATCTAAAACTGTAGATGAGGTGTCACTACAAAACTTGCTAGATCATACCGCATTAAGGATATGCCACAAGAAGCTTGCTAAAGCAAATGCTGGTGGTGCTCCTGCTGATCCCAACGTTCCCGCTGGAGGATATTTTGCTGGTCCCAACGCTTTAAGAAAGTGTGTATACAAGTGCGTTAAAAATTTATTGCGCCTTAAAGCAGGCTACAATTTGTTTTTAAATAGGGCTTGCGCCTCTAGCGTTTTTCTTCGTTTGTTTTTGAAGTGAAACTTCTTTAGGCGCGTTATGGATTTTAGGGGACGGAGTAAAACCGATTCATGACTGTCACGAAAACTGAACAGATTCCTGTCCCTCTCTAACCACTGACGAACGTTCTCTCTGTCCTCTTCTTTCCTCCCTTCTCTCTGAGCGCGCCCGCACATGGTGTAAATATATAAGGTGGTTTGGTCAGCTCTGCTGAGGACGGTAAATATGTTTACCTCTCTGTTTCTCTTAAGCGATAGAATGAGATAGCTAGAAAGAGTCTGGCACAAATGACGTCCTCAAAAGAGAGCAGCTCTTGCGTTGAGACCACCTTACACATACACATAGTTGCACCACGCGCTCGCAGCGAATCGACTTTCAAAGGTAAACAAACCGATCGAGAAGAAGAAGACAAATTACATATTTTCATAGGAACATTAGGACGACTAAACACGGGACAACAATCGATGCAGTTTTTGCACGATTCATGAAAGATTTAAGTGCTCGCGCTCATATACATATCTCGCACTTTAGTTACCATAACCCAACTATCACGACATTAGGAAATGATGTTCATGAAATCTACAGTCGCTCAAAGCTTATTTCGTACAAGCAAAATCTCAAATTTCAAATCAACACTACTCCTAAACCAGAAAGGATATCCAAAAAATTTAAACGCAGTATATAACAGAAATGCTTAATTTATTAATGAAACGAAAAACCATATTCCTTAATTTTAAGGCAAACTTGTTATTCCAATAAAAACAAAAAATGGCCTTTTTCGTACGCCAAACCTTATTTCGTACAGGAACTTTGGGTACCAACTCGCAAATTATACCCAACATGTTGCAACAGTATGATGAGTTACATGTCCTTACATATACTTAGTTTATACAATGCTATTTCATGAATTCTTGAATGCGTGAATTAAAATAGCCCCTGTTTATACGTTAGAGACGAATGCATGTATTTATGTCAGCAGAGTTGCCAGAAGTGTAATTTGGCAAAAAATTTAAGTAAAATCTGGTCACACTATTTGTAATTGGCTGTTAGAATTACAATTACAATTAGAAACAAATAAGATGGAGTAGGCCCAAATTTATTTTTGTAACCGGCAAAAGCGAACAGCGAAACTAATTGCAATTGCCGCTGAGTCGAGGCACAAACGCTTGATGGCCCTCTTGAAGGCGAGGCGAATTGTGGTGGTTGCGGCTGCAACTGGAGCACTCAGCCTGCAGAAGTAGAGCTTAGGTCCAACCTTAAGGAATACATTATAACAAATTTCCCATTAAGGACTAGTTCCAAGTAAGGCTTTATCTCATTATTTTGTTTTGATTTTAATGCTCAATTTTACATTTATTATTGTTTAAAAAACTCCCGCATAAATTGTTGGGTCTCGATCCTCCGCCAAGATTTCTCGCATGCTCTGAACAAATGTTGCATCGATGTCCTTCTGGGTCTGAAGGAACTCTTGGTTCTGCGACTCCAGCCTGTCCAACGCATCCCTATTGTCATCAGACATTTGTTGCAGCATCTGCACGACGTTTGCCTTGTTTGAAATCAAAATTTAATTTCATTCATTTAAACTCGAAAACAGGCAATTAAAGTACGTACTTGGAGCATGGCGACTCTTGGGCATTCTTGTCTCCTCCACTTGGCCAGGCACGGAGTTATTGTCAGCGGATAAGATGCTCACATCGACGTCAAACATGTCCTCAGCTCCTGAGAACACCTCGTTGGACAGCTCGTCGAAGCCGTCGACGGCTACAAATCCGTCCTCGGAAGTGTCGACACCTGCAGCCTGCGCTACAGGACGGTTTCCATACAGTTCACTGAGCTCGGCGAAGTGGGAGCAAGTTTTCCGAGCAGCGCCACTGACCGCATTGTTGCGCTTAGCCTCAAAATAACATTTCTTGAGCATTCTGAGCTTGCTTTTAACTTGCTCAGACGTCTTAGACATGTTTTTGGCCTTCAGGCCCTCAGAAATGCCTTTGTAGATGAAGTTGTTGCGCTTTGTTTTTCCATCCAGCCTGTCCAACACATTCTCCTCCTTCACCAGTGCAAGAAGCTCAGACACCTCTTCATCAGTCCAATATGATCTTTTAGTTTGCACATCCATTTTTTATTTAAGCCTAGTACTCAGATCGACGAAATGAGTTCGAGATCAGTGAGAGAGAGCGAGAGGCCAATAACATCGAAACACTTTTCGAGGGAGCTGTTCGACAGGCGGTACTCAGATGATAGAAAAAATATACTAGAATCTTAGTTTGGCAACTAATCGCTTTGCCAACTAACTTTCAGTATTTCGAGAACGAAAGGCAGAGCAGATAGAACTATTTAATAAAAAGGTCGTTCTACGTTGTTGCCCTCTCACTCTCTCTCTCATAAGAGGGTTTAGCAAAATTTCAAAAGATTTCAAATTATTATTTGTTTTATTATTTACATAAAAAACGCAAATGTGCGCTTATATTCGTAAAATATTTCTTTTAAATTCATTTAAAACGGCGGTTTAATTTAGTCCTTGAAACAAAAATCCTTGATTTCCTGCACCTGGTGCTTGATCACTAGCTTGGGAAACAGCCGTTTAGCCTGAAATTTCTTCATATTGTGAACCGAGTCGCCCGGCTTGAGATCCACCGTAGGGATGAGTTCACTTTTGCAGGACTCTAGTGGGTGCGTCATCATTGGTGCAGCTCGCAGGTGAGCCCGCCAATCGAGTGCTCCTCGGCGACCGTGCAGAAGACAAGCGTTGTGGTCGGCAGGGAACAAAAGTCCCGTTTGTTTTCTGGCAGTTGGACAAGGAGTCCACCTCCGTGTAGTCCACTCGCCTTGCGATGACGTGCCCCATTCGTTCCTTGTTGAGGGTAACTGCATGCTTCTTAGAATTTTTGGCCTCCTCCTCCTTGCGAGCTTCAGCCTTGGCTTAAGTTGAGAAGGTTTCATCGTTGCATTATAATTTTCACAACTTATTTAATATTTGGTTGTCAACAAACCGAATACAGCATATACAGCCCGCCAACGGAAATCTGTGTGACCGCAGTACTTGCTCAAAGAAATTGCCGATGAATTTTCTAAAAGAAGGTCATACAAAAAGTAAAAAAAAAAAAAAAAAGTTTCTTTTTTTAAATCGAAACTTTTTGTTGGTTCTGAGTACTAGGCTTTAAATCCGTGTTTTGCGTCTGCATTGTCTAATTTCATCACTTTTTTTGACCGGCGTTGCCACCTAATTTATACAGTGTTAAGTTGGCAGCGCCTGAATTCATAGTCAACTTTCGTGTGTTGCCGAATACATGCAATGGTGTTTATACACACCCATTTCATAAAATGATTGCATGAATTGGGCTACGTATAAATCCAGTAATATATAATCAAATTTCAGAAGGATTTTATCCTAATTCCGTCCTTTTTTGGAAATTTTGGTTTGCAGAGCATTTTGTCTGGTCAAGAAATAGCTTCTTCTGATTTACTTGGGTAGCAAAGGCTATGATGTCGTCATATTCGGATAATGGTTTCTATTGGACGTTTGTAGCCCATTTTGTTATCTTCAATATAAGTTAATTTTGGAACCGATATCTCCGAGTTAACCCTTATTTTACGGACATTTCGTGTCTTCTGCTGCTCAGTACAAATTTGATTTGGGAGCAATTTGTGCCATTTTCTACGCCTGATTTTCTTTTACGAAGCGTTTGATTATGGTTTTATACTTATTTGTGCCAAAGTTAACCATTTCACCAAAATTCCGTTAAGTTTTTTGTTTTTGTATGCAAAAAGACCAATAGTTAAAATTAAATCGCCGTGTGAGAAGGAGTTTTTGTTAACCATAGGTAATTATTTTTTCCAGTGTAGTGCAAATATATTTAGTCAACAAAAAAATTAGCTAATACTTTGTTCAAAAGGACAAAGTTATCTAATAATCACAATTCACGAAATAATGGTACCCAAAGTTCCTGTACGAAATAAGGTTTGGCGTACGAAAAAGGCCATTTTTTGTTTTTAATGGAATAACTAGTTTGCCTTAATATTTAGGAATATGGTTTTTCGTTTCATTAATAAATTAAGCATTTCTGTTAAATACTGAAATTTTTTGGATATCCCTGCTGGTTTAGGAGCAGTGTCGATTTGAAATTTGAGGTTTTGCTTGTACGAAATAAGCTTTGAGCGACTGTACATATATATATATGTATATAAAAATGAAATGCTGTTCGTTAGTCTCGCAAAAACTTGAGAACGGCTGAACGGATTTATCTTATCTTTGTCTTGAATTGTTCGTGGAGGTCTAGGGAAGATTAAAAAGGCGAGATAAAATCGAATATTTGCCGCGAAAACCCTCAAAACAGCTATTTTCTATTTCCCATACAAACGTTTTCGGAGTACTGATTTTCAATCCAAGTAGTGTGCTCTTTTTTTGTTGATATTTTGTAATATTGACAAATTACTGTAAAGTGAGAGTAAAATTTGCTCATTGTGATTAAATACGTTACGATGCCGCGGAGAAGAAGATCGACTTAGGTCCTCGCAGTCAACTAAATGTGCGAAGAGCTACCTTACATGCTAAACGCACTGATGACCAGAGAGAGACAGATCAAGAAAATAGTCGTATGGCTATGTCAGAATTGTGTTCTTTGGAAAGTGACAATGAAGTAGATAGGCTTAGAATACAACGAGTTTGTACACATCAAACACAACGACAGCAAGCACGACATAATGAACTTGACCGAATGCGCAGACGAAGTGCTTATGTGATTCTTGAAAGAGCTGCATGACCCGGCAATTATTCATTAAACGTGCAAATCACCGATATACCAATTTGCAACACCTCCAAAAATAGCGCTATGGCCAAGCTCCTACAGGTATGCAAATTAATTGTTTGGACAGAACATTGAAAGATCTTCGTGGCAACCAAAATATTTTTGAAGGGGCCATGATTCTGTTGTCGGGTGATTTTCGCCAGACTCTTC
Organism: Drosophila oshimai; assembly: GCA_018150695.1. NCBI lineage: Eukaryota > Metazoa > Arthropoda > Insecta > Diptera > Drosophilidae > Drosophila > Drosophila oshimai. Next base: position 680,254 of record JAECWM010000061.1, on the reverse strand, counting down.
CAGTTATTCCCCGATCAACTGTTGCTGATGAACTAAATACATGTCTAAAATCATCGAATTTGTGGCAGTACGTAAAGTCACTCCATTTAACAACTTACATGCGAGTACTTGCAATAGATGAAACTGAAAATGTGTTTGCAGTTGTTAGACTTTGCAATTGACACCTCGTTTAAACCTTATAAATAGTCAGCATTTCAGGTGAACAAACGTTTAGGTCTTTTATTTATCGATTGAGGCAGTACGAAAGCGATGAAAGAAAGTGGCCTATATAGGATTAAAAGAAAGCTTAGACATTACTCTTTAATATCCAATATCAAAAAAGTGGATACATGCTAATTTAAGCGACTGGGAACAGTTTATGTGTAGGGGAGATTGGGGTAATGTGAATATACTGTATCAAATCAAAGGCAAAATATTTCCGAATTTGTAAAAAAGTATATCTTGAATACTTCCATTTTTTTGATATTGGATATTAAAGAGTAATGTCTAAGCTTTCTTTTAATCCTATATAGGCCATTTTCTTTCATCGCTTTTTCCATTTATAGCTGTTCAAAAAGTGTAAAAAAAGCAGCTTTTGGCACCTTTAACCTCATGTTGCTCGAAAACTAGAGCCAATCGGATATTTTCAAGGTCAGAATCGGATTCTACGGTGCAAAACCTATAAGAATCGGCTACCATCATTTAGTCAACATGAAGTTGTCGAAATTTTGTCGGCCTGTGTAATAGATAAACAAAATCAATGCTTCGTCCTTGAATTATTTGACCTCTAGAAGCTTAGGCTGGACACACCCCTTTTTTTTTATTATTATTTTTAAGTACCTAAAAATAAAGAAATAAAAAAAAAAAGTGCGTAAGTAAAAGTACACATGTCAGAAGTGAAACTTCTTTGGCGAACTTATTTATCAGTCTTGTCTATATTTATACAAATCTAAAACTTTAGATTTCCGTGGCTTAAAGGAAGGGAAAAAAATAAAAGTGTTGAAAATTAATATTAATTATAAATTTAGTTTTTATTAATTTATTTCTTCAATATTTACATTGTTCGACGCAATTTCTATAGGTATTGTTGTGACTAAAGCATTATGATACGTAAAATATGCAATATAAGTTAGTGTTTTAACATTATGTAAATATCTTGTAAAAATAGCATCTACGGTCGTTCCTGAATTTGTAGTTGGTGTGTTTGGAATTATTATTCAGCTGTAGAGTAAAGTTTTCTTCTAGAAAGTTAATTAATGGTTTGGAATTATCAACTGCAAAATTAGTGTTAAAGTCACCACCCAAAACAAGTGGTATTTTATTATTCTCATTACCAAGAATAGCAGCACCTCCGTGGCTGTATGGAAGTAATTGTTGATGCAAGAAACTAATTATATCTTCTACACGTAAATCATCATCTTTAATACGTCTCGTGTTATTTCTATTATTGACAATCTGATTTTCATCTTCGATATTGTTATTATTAATATTATTATTATTAATATTATTGTTATTATTATCACCATTATTGTTGTTATTGTTATTATTATCACCATTATTGCTGTTATTGTTATTATTATCACCATTATTGTTATTATTGTTATTATTATCACCATTATTGTTAATTTTGTTATTATTATCACTATTATTGTTATTATTGTTATTATTATCACCATTATTGTTAATATTGTTATTGTTACCATTATTGTTATTGTTATTATTATTATTATTAGCATTAATAATATTTGATGATGTTTGAAAATCTTCAATAATGTTTTCTGAAAGGTTTGTCAATAATTTTTTTCTTGCTCTAAACTCACGAACACGTTCTGTTGAAGTATTATTTTTTTCAATTGGTAAAGTCGAAGACGAAGGTTGAGGATTTTCCTCATATTTTTGTCTTTGTAGCTCTGTAGTCACGACTACACTCTGCTGGAGTTTTTGGTTTAGTTTTTGTAATGATGGACGATGAGATATTCAACTCTTGGCTAGCTGCATTTTTTAAAGCCTTTTTTCGCTCTCTCGGAATTCAAGTACAAGTTGTGTTGATGTTTTAACTGGCCGTCTAACAGATATTTTATTTTTAATTGTTTCACTTTCTCGCACCACAATTTTTGGCATTGTGCTTAACTGATGTCACAGAAATGATTTTAGCTTAAAAATCGTATTCTCACACAAGCAAGCTCATTCTATTTTTAAACGCTTTATATTAGTTTCACTTGTGGCTGGCTGGCTGGCTGGCTGACTATCTGGCGGCGTAACACTTTTTGGTTTGCATGCAGGCCTGCCAACTTGTTTTTTTAACGATAATTTATCGATATCTATAAAAGGCGCGCTCTTTTAAACCGGAAAAGCGTTTCTTTTAGTTTTTTAAAACTATTAATATTATTAGATTTTACTCTCTCAACTTTGTGCGAGCGCATGGTGCAACTATATGTGTAAGGTGGTCTCAACGAGAGAGCTGCTCTCTTTTGAGGACGTTATTTGTGCCAGTCCATGGTGAAACTATATAGGTGGTCTCATCAGCTCTGCCAAGGACGTTATTTTTCAGCACTCTCTCTCCGCTCTCAGAGAGACAAGCGCTAGAAAGAGATAGAAATAGTATTTCTTTCAAGAAAGAAGAAGACAACGAAGAAAAATGCGCTACACAACCTCTTTCGACAACGTTTGACAAACGACTGGCACAAATAAGGTCCTCAAAAGAGGGCAGCTCTCGCGACGAGACCACCTATGTATATAGTTTCACCATGTGCCAGTCTCTATTTAGCTACCTCATTCTACCGATTGAGAGAGACAGAGAGGTAAACATATTTAACGTCCTCAGCAAAGCGGACGAGACCACCTTATATATTCGCACCATGTGCGAGCGCGCTCAGAGCGAAGAGAGGAAAGAAGAGGACAGAGAGAACGTTCGTCAGCGGTGAGAGAGGGACAGGAATATACATATACATTTTTCGCTTTTACGTTCGCCCTGTCTTACTCTCTCTCAATCACTCTCGATCGTTCTCTCTCTCTTTTTCGACTTTTTCAATGAAATGAAACGTTTCTTGACGTTTCATTTGTACAAATTTTACCCTCATGCGCCTAAAGAAGTTTCACTTCAAAAAGTGCTTAGTTTAGTCAAATCCTTAGTCAAAAAAAAATATATTCAAATTTATTCTGTTGCATATGGGCTAATCCGAGAATTTTAAACCCAGCCCGAAAAACGAAAAAAGCTAAAAAACATATTTCTATATGGTTTTTTGGCAATTTTTTTTTTCCTAAATCATAGGAACTAAACTTGTCTAAGCAATGGACAACAAAATTTAATATTTTTTTTGGTTCAACTAGTTAATATTAGCAAAAGTATTTTTTTTTATATTTTTCTGTTCTTTAGACCTGTTTTTATTTGTCATATTCTCCTATTAGAATGACAATTTATGATAACATTTTGTTCACAAAGTGTCATTACATGTTGAACTATTTTCTCAAGTCAAAAAAACTATCAAATCGTGGCTAAAAGTATAGATAAACGCCTATTTTAGCTTGATGGAAGAAGTGTAACGTCCGCAACAAATTTAAATTAGGATTATTTTTATTAACGGAACAAGCTATCCTTGCTTTTTTAAGCTGCATTGATATGGTCATTCATTCCACTTCATTTTAAGTTCTCTTACTTTTTTGGTTAACTATTCTTAATTCGCTTATAAATGTGGAAATGCACACAAACCTCAAATTTTATTTCCATTTTTTGTAACGTCCGCAACGGAGTTTTGAGCAAGCATAACTTTCTTTCAAAAACAGTTAGCCTCTTGTTTTTAAATTAGTTTAAAAGTGCACTCAAGAAACTGCATATGACAAAAATTTTATGAAAATATACCCACGGCAACGGCAGCTGTTTCAATTCTAACAATCAAATTTGCGCACAAATGTAACGTCCGCAACGCAGGATTAGCCCATATACACTTCTATAATAAGAGTGCAACATAAAGTAAGCTGTAAACAGATTTAGGGCCTAATCTATTCCGCTTTTCTGTAATAACATAACCTGCTAAAGAAATACTCTTTCTGCTGCTGCACTACTCGCAGTAATTGAAAGAATTTGAAATGCTAGCTTTGACAAAAGGGGGTAACGGTAAAAACGCCACCTTATGCCAAATGCTTAAATTTTCTTGCCAAATAGCACTCATATTTTTCTTAACCTTTTCCTTTAGCAATGCAATTGAGGAAATATCGAAATCATTTGGCTCGCATAATTCTAGAATTTTCGTAACTGAAGGCAACACAATACACAAAGATGGCGAGCTGCATGCTTGCAATTCCTTAAACATTCGCTCGAAATCTTCAAGTAATTCTACCAACATTTTTAGTGTAGATATGTATACTGACATCCATAAGACGTTCGGCCACTTGAGTCTCTGTTAATACTTCGTTAACAGAACTCCAATTATCCACGATGGACTTAAGCATAAAAAAAATTGGAATTCCATCGAGTTGGACAAGCACTTTTTATAGTCGTGTTTAATTTGTGTTGCAAGTTAGCTTTTTTAAAATATTTAACTATCTTTTTGCACGTCTTTATAGTGTCATCCAACTCGGTAGCCTCATCAAAGGATTTCTCCAAAACATTTGAAACAAGAAAGAACGCTATAGTCGGGTTTCCCGACTATAAGATTTGCGATACTCATTGCCATCTTTAAAAACAGCTAGCTAGCCCTCTTCAAAAAAGTGTAGCCTACTTTCGAGCGCAATAAAAATTTTCAACGCACTTGTATACACAGTTTCTTGAAAATGGCCAGATTTTCAAAATTTTTAGATATTTGGGTAGATGTTTTCAATACAAACAACATTTATAAGGGCCATTTCTCTAGCATTAAAAATGTGGACACCACAGAGATTCGCGGTTTGTGGGCGTAAAAAGGGGCGTGGTCAGGTTTTGAAACAAACTTGATCTGCGCTTTGCTTATAGAAGTCTGTGTGCAACATTTGGTGGTTCTATCTCTTATAGTTCCCGAGATCTCGATGTTTGTGCGGACGGACGGACGGACAAACAGACATTTCAACGTTTACAGTATTTGCTTACTCTTCGAGTATGGCAAATAAAAAGGTGGCTGCTGCAGTTCAGTCGAATGTTCTTCTGCAATGATTTTTTATATTTGCTCCATATCAGTTCCAAACTTAACATTATCTACATATGGTATCAACATCGAATTGCAAAAATAGGGTATTCATTTTTGCCAAAATATTTTATCCCGTCGATTTTTGATCATCCATAGATTTTAATCCCAAAATGAAATCATGCAGCTTGTAGTTTTTCTCGTAATGCAGAGTGACACCCAAAAAGGTACGGTGAATATACTGGTCAGTCCACATATTGACGGTGGCAGTTACTGCAACAACAACCACAGCTTGTTTGATATCGGTTGAAATGAGCGCCCTTTTTTCATCCGCCTCCTTTTGCGCTTTACGACTTGATGTTGTTGGGTCAGGGAGCAAGTCGTCCACATCTACGCTACATCCCGTAGGCTGCACCAATTTTGATAAAAAACTCCACCAAGTTTTTAAATCCGGCGCCGGATAGGGGAAAGTCGGGTAAAGCGGGCTACCTAACTGTTTTTGGGTTAAAAAAATAAATTCATAAATGAATTAACCGCAAATTTTATTTCAACTTTTAAAATGAAGCCTGGGGAACATAATACTGAACCGCTTTGGTCAAAAAATGTTTTCTAAGTATAATTATAGTGATTTTTCAAAAAAGTTCCAAGTAGCCCGCTTTACCCGACTGGTCGGGTAAAACGGGCTACCTGTCCTAAATCGTACGGAAACGTATTTGTTGCGGAACATGTCTACTAATTCTGGTTTTTTAGTGAATTCTAATTACAAATACATACAAAACGTTTTATTTTTGTCGGCGATATCCATTACTTTCCTTTAAGTTTTTTAGCACGCGTTTTGGATGTTTTCGAAGAGGTTTTCGATTTCTTCGCAGGTGTCTCGATTTGTTTTTGTCTTTTGCAATTGCCATTGAAATATTTTCTGCCCAGAGTAAACATAAACATGTATTCAAGAAGTGGATATTGATTTGTAATTTGGATGTTGAATTTCTACGTCGAAAACACTGAAAAACGTTGAATTAAAAGTAGCCCGCTTTACCCGACCGAGAACTAGCCCGCTTTACCCAACTCGGACATTATTTATTTAACTCATATTTTTTCGATAACTACGTAACCTTTTTCTGAGGTTAAGCACTTAAAATACGCGTAAGACACTGGAGTAATAGAAAAGTTACTTACTTGGCAGAAAAAGTAAGGCGAAATATGTCAATTTTTAATTACACTTCACCAAAACATCGGTGCTGCGACCTTACATTAACCATGTCAGGGATTTACTTGATAATAAACGTGAAAAACAAAATGTCACCGTCCATAATAACACTCATGGGTTATTAATGAAGAGTTAATTAGCTCGGTTGATAGGTGGCATCACTAGTAATTGAAATATCGAAGGTAGCCCGTTTTACCCGCCGACCCGTTTTACCCAACTCTCCCCTACAGGAGAAAAGGCCCGACAGTCTTGGACAAATTCAGAAACAGTTTTAAACTGATTCGGTTGTTTTAACAGTAAACAACATTTATGCCGAGACAAATTGGATGTTTGGTTTGAAACATATTTAAGCACTTTTTGGCATGTGTTGCAGAAAATGCATCCTTCTACCACAGTTTCATCTTCTCTTAAAATTTCGAAAAGGATGTCGTGCTGCAACTGTGTATGTTCCCGTATCAATTTTATTTTTCACCAAATTCGAGGTCTCTGCCATTATGCAACCTCTTGCTTTGACCACAGGCAACGACTGAGACGCTAACAAGTGAAGAAGTAAAAAACAAACCAACCGATCAGTGCATTGTAGTATGTTCACATATCGAATGCACACTGTACTCAGTGTTATGCATTAATTTAAGTGCAGACACATTGTAGTGTTTAGCCAAAACAACAATAACAATAACAACCCAAGCAGTTCCTCGAGCGCCCGGTAATATGACCGCACTCAAATCCATGGGAACTGCAGTCTCAGCAGATTTGACATATATGACCACTACGTTGGCCAAGTGAACATAGGCTCTCCCTTTCCTCCGCGACGACCCTCCGTCGGCCGCATACATATATAAACACTTATATATAAGCACCGAACGCAGCGCTGCCGACGCCTCTGCCGACAGCGCCTGGCGTTCTTAGCTTTATGAATATATGTTATAGAATTAAGCAACAGTTGGAATAAAGCATGAATCGAGTGAGCTTCAAGCCGCTCTAAACACCGAAAATCAACATATTTTATTGGGATGGAAAAACTCACTTTACACACTCAACATGGCGACCGTGAACAGATGAGAACACAGCAACACATATTTTTGGACAACCCCAGCCATCGTCTGCATTCTACTTGACCCGCAAACCTGTTAAAAGGCGATGGAAAATCACCAGCCACACCGAAAAAGGGCCGGTGCCAGCATTTAATTGCCATATCAAAGACATAACAAAAACCATTAAATGTGCATGTGAAAAAAAAACCATCAAACCAGCAACCTCCAAATTGTTTCGTGCTCAAAAGTGAAACAAAATAAAAAAGTTTTGATGGACAGCACAAGTGATACCCAACAGTGAATCTTCGATGGAAAAACAATTAAACAACAATCATAACGACCCGTGCGAGTGGCAAACCGCCCCTTGCACCGCCGAGGGAAGACGAACTTATTTAAAAACGTGTGAGAGGCAAACCGCCGCTTACACCACCGTGGGACAACATGAGTAAAAACCTATTCAACTCAAAATTACATACATAAATGCACCGTGTGAGAGGCAAACCGCCGCTTATACCACCGTGGGACAACACGGCTCAGGACAACAATTTGGAAGAAGCCTGTGCAGCCAGCACCGGCAACGTCCTGCCACTCAAGCAGGACTCTGGAAAAAGTGAACCGACAGCGTTACCAAGAACGCACACCATTAAATTTTTTTTAATATGTTTAAGCATCTGCGATGCAAAATTTTATAATTAATTACCATTGTACAGACTAGGCAGTTTCCAGCTGCGAGTCTTCATTTTTTTTTACCTAGGTAGGGATACTTGTAAACCTATAATACCAATATACGAAATCTAAAAAGAAAAAATTTGCATTAATAAACATACAAAATCAAAAAAATCTAAAATTTACATTAATGCCTAAATCAGGAGATAATAAGAAAAGGAAGAGAGAGGTCAAAAGAACTTCCTCAATAATAAGATAAAGAAATTAAATAAACAGTTGTATGAGGTAACAGAAACCCCAGTACCCTGGGAAAAGAATTTAGAAATTAAAGAAGAATTAGAAAGAACATAAAGGGAATTAGAAGCCTATAAAAATAAGACAGATATGAAAGAAGCTAGACAGCCTAGGTGCCCTGCAGATTGTAAAGGGCCTTTCTTAAATCCTGGTTGCGAATGCACCTGTATTAAAAGAAATTAAAAAAAAAAAAAAAAAAAAATTCAGGTTGGAAAACACATGTAAAAAAAAAAAATATAACAATGAAACAATAGATATTATATATGAAAAAAAAAATATATAAATAAAGAAAATTTAATATAAATGAAAATTTGTTGAATTAAATGAATAGCAATTACAAAAATACGTTTTTCTTTTAAAAAAAAAAAATATATATATAATAATAATCTAAAGATTAATTACAAAATTTTTCCCCAATTACCTAAAATAAACTAAAACCAAACATGGGTAGAATTAAACGGCTAATTGAATTGGTTTACCAGTCACAGCCAGATTTTAAGGACCGTGTGAAAAATATATTGACTATCCTTGAAGGTAAAGTAACAATATCCGAATTGGAGAATCAATATATGGAAGAATACGAACTTCAATTTTCACCACTTATATGCTGTAACGACCCCAAAGAAAAAGCAGCAGTCCTTAATACAGTAGAATGCGTCCGAATTACAATCGGCGAAGTACATAACGAATTATTGGGAACAACCAAAGTACACTGGCTAAGGTTGAGATCCCCTAATAAGTAGTAAATAACATAAGTTAGAAAGTTCTTTATTAAAAACAAAACAAAAATAAATAAGAAAAAAAAACTTTCTAATTAAACTTTAGTATGGAATGGGAACAATTAATAAACCATATCCGAGAATTGAAAGAGACATTTGAGAAGTCTTATAAATGTGTAAGCCAAAAAAGGCAAACACAAAAAGACACTGTAGACAAACATGCAAAAATTCTTGTAGATTCGTACAATCAGACAAGAACCCTAGTGCATGAGAATAGGGCAGTAATAAGCAAAACAAATTTATCAAAATTATCAAAAATTTTGATAAAATTGAGGGCAAATCTAATAACCGTCAAGGATAGGTATGAATTAAAAATATATATCCCGACGATTTTAAATACACCCCTAACATTAGATCAACAAAAAGCCCTAACAGAAGAAGAAGATTCAGATACAAGCAAGGGAATTGAAATATACGAAAAAGATCTACACGATCTCTCAATTCCAGCATTCCTGACAGAAACAGAATCAGAGGAAGATGAAAATATAAATTCAGATTCAAGTATAGTAGAGAAAAAAGAAATCAAGATGACAGAAACAGCAGCCACCCAAAGGGCTTATATAAAAGACATATCAAGTGCTATTCCGGAATTCAACGGGCAAAAGATACACTTGCATAGATTTGTAACAGCCTTAAAGCTGGTCAACCTAACAAAAGGAACTTTTGAAGATTTGGCTGTAGAAGTCATCAAATCAAAAATTGTAGGTTCTACGTTGTATAAGGTTCAAAATGAACAAACAATAAACTCAATAATTGAGAAATTGCAAGACACTATTGTCGGTGAAACATCTGACGTTGTCAAAGCAAAGATGGCCAAAACAAGCCAAAAAGGCAAAACGGCAGAAAAATTCACAAATGAAATAGAACACTTAAGAAAACTCCTTGAAGCTTCATACATAGATGAAGGACTACCTGCCGAACATGCCGACAAGTTCAGCACAAAGGAAGCCATAACCACAATGATCAAAAATTGTGAGCATGGCCGTCTCAAGACAATCCTAGAGGCTGGAAACTTCACAACAATGAATGAAGTCGTCACGAAGTACATACAATGTAGTACTGAGATGACTGGCAACACAAACTCTATCCTATATACACACAAAGGAAACAACTATCGTGGTAATAACTTCAGAGGTAATTATCGCGGTAGAGGTAATAACAGAGGTAATTATCAAAACAATGGATATTACCAAAACACTGGATATTACCAAAACAACGGTTATAACCAAAATAACGGTTATAACCGAAACTATAACAACCAGACCAACAATAATTATAGAGGTCGTGGTAACTATAGTAACTATAGAGGAAACAACCGTGGTGGAAACAATAATGGTAATAACACCAATAATAACACCAACGGCAATAACAGCAACAACAATTATAACAATAACGGAAATAGACAAAATAACAACAACAATGTCCGACCAGTACAAGCTTCGGAAAACCAGTAAAGACCCTTAAGATAAAAAACACAGCACAGAATACGGTTCACACTATCAATCTTAATTTCAATCTTTTTATTACACTCAAAAATGAATATACAAATAAATTGTATACATTATTAGTTGACACAGGTGCAGATATTTTCTTAATAAAAGAATCTTCAGATTCATTTCACAATGTTAATTATAAAAATATTACGCAAATATCAGGCGTTGGTGAAGGAACAATAAACTCAAAAGGCTTAGCAGCAATAGAACTCTTATCAAGCGGCTATGCCATCCCCCATAATTTTCATATAGTAACGTCCAATTTTCCTATTCCATGCGATGGAATTATAGGAATAGATTTCATGAAAAAATACAATTGTCAAATAGATTTAAAACCAGACAATGATTGGCTCATACTGAGACCAGATAACCTCCTTAATCCAATAAATATTCCAATTAATCATACACTCGAAAATAACTTGACAATCTTACCAGCAAGATCTGAAGTCGTCCGAAAAATAGCTATAAATTCAGCAACCAAGTATATATTAATACCAAACCAAGAAATCCAAAATGGAGTATTCGTTGCAAATTCCATTGCAAATTCTAAAAACACCTTTGTCCGAATTCTAAATACAACAAACAAAACAACAATCCTTCAGTTAAATTCACTTAAAGTTGAACCATTGGATAACTATGACATTATCGAATCAAATAAAAATACAAATAAAGAAGAAATACTAGAAAAACTCAACAAAAATTTTCCATCTCAATTTAAAGAAATACTTAATGAACTATGCACAAAATACACTGATATATTCGGAATAGAAACCGAACCAATATCCACTAATAATTTTTATAAACAAAAAATAAGAATGAAAGATGATGAACCAGTATATATAAAGAATTACAGAATCCCCCACAGCCAAAAAGAAGAAGTAGAAAAACAAGTAGAAAAACTTATTAAAGATAAAATAGTAGAACCATCAGTCTCAGAATACAATAGCCCATTGTTAATAGTACCAAAAAAATCATTACCAAATTCCAATACTCAAAGATGGCGTTTAGTAATTGATTACCGTCAAATTAACAAAAAAATTCTATCAGATAAATTTCCACTACCAAGAATAGACGATATTCTTGACCAACTAGGTAGAGCTAAATACTTTTCATGTCTAGATCTAATGTCAGGATTTCATCAAATAGAACTCGAAGATACGTCTAGAAATATAACATCCTTTTCCACGAGCAATGGCTCCTATCGTTTTACACGATTACCTTATGGTTTAAAAATAGCGCCAAATTCTTTCCAAAGAATGATGACAATTGCATTTTCAGGTATCGAACCTTCACAGGCATTCTTATATATGGATGACCTAATTGTCATCGGTTGTTCAGAAAAACACATGATTAAAAATCTTAGAAACGTTCTTGATCTATGTAGAAAAAACAACCTTAAATTGCACCCAGAGAAGTGCACATTTTTCAGACACGAAGTGACCTTCCTTGGACACAAGTGTACTGACAAAGGTATTTTGCCAGATAGTAAAAAATATGAAGTAATAGAAAATACCCAGTCCCAACGGACGCAGACAGCGCTAGAAGATTCGTTGCATTTTGCAATTACTACAGACGTTTTATTAAAAATTTTTCCGATTACTCACGTCACATAACTAGATTATGTAAAAAGAACGTTCAATTTGAATGGACAGATAAATGTCAAAAAGCATTCGAATACCTAAAAATCCAATTGATGAAACCTACATTATTGCAATATCCTGATTTTAATAAAGAATTTTGTATAACAACAGATGCAAGTAAACAAGCATGTGGAGCTGTCCTTACTCAAGATTACAATAAAGCTCAGCTACCAGTAGCCTATGCATCAAGATCCTTCACGAAAGGAGAAAGCAATAAAAATACAACAGAACAAGAGTTAGCAGCTATCCACTGGGCAATAAACCATTTTCGACCATATATTTATGGAAAACATTTCACAGTAAAAACAGACCATAGGCCATTAACATATTTATTCTCAATGACAAATCCAAGCTCAAAGTTAACACGAATGAGATTAGACTTGGAAGAATATGATTTCACTGTGGAATATCTTAAGGGAAAAGACAATCATATAGCCGATGCGCTATCTAGAATAACAATATCGGATTTAAAAAATATTCAAAAGAATAATAAAATTCTGAAAGTCACTACCAGAAATCAAAGTAAACAGAAAAATTCCTGCGCAGGAAAAGAAAAAGAAAAAATAGATTTGCCTAGGCATATTCTAAATAAAGCTTCTCAGCCCAACGTATACGAAGTCATTGTTAATGATGAGGTACGAAAAGTAGTGACCTTGCGAATAACTAATTCACATTGCTTACTAAAGCATGGAAAAAAGTTTTTAGCAAGAATTGATGTTAGCGATTTGTACACCAATGAAATTCTCGACTTAGGTCAGCTCTTTCAAAGGCTTGAAAAAAAAGCCGGTATACTTAAAATACGCAAACTCAAAGTGGCACCGAGCGAAAAGATCTTTGAAACCATTTCAATGGAATCTTTTAAAATTATGGGCAATAAAACATTACAATCATTAAGAGTAGCGCTACTCAAGCCGGTGACCCAAATATCAAATAATGATAAAGAGAAAGAAGCAATACTGTTTACATTCCATGATGATCCAATACAAGGAGGTCATACAGGCATAGCTAGAACATTAGCAAAAATTAAAAGACATTATTATTGGAAAAATATGACCAAAGATATAAGAAAATATATAAGAAAATGTCCTAATTGCCAAAAGTCTAAAACGACTAAACATACAAAGACCCCATTGACTATCACTGAAACGCCACAAACGGCTTTCGACAGGGTAATTGTGGATACGATCGGTCCACTACCTAAATCTGAACAAGGAAACGAATACATAGTAACGCTAATTTGCGACTTAACTAAGTATCTCGTAGCAATACCAATAAAAAACAAAAGTGCAAAAACAGTAGCAAAAGCTATTTTCGAAAATTTTATTCTGAAGTACGGTCCAATGAAGACGTTCATTACAGACATGGGAACAGAATACAAAAATTCGATAATCAAAGATTTATGTAAAAACTTAAATATTGAAAACATAACTTCAACAGCACATCATCACCAGACTGTAGGAACCGTGGAGCGAAGCCACAGAACATTTAATGAGTTCATACGCTCATACATCTCAGTTGATAAAACAGATTGGGATGTATGGTTGCAATACTTCGTTTATTGTTTTAACACAACACCCTCTATGGCACATGATTACTGTCCATATGAGCTAGTTTTTGGTAAAACTTCAAATTTACCACAACATTTTAATAGTGTAGATACCATAAAACCCCTTTATAATATAGAAGTTTATGCTAAGGAATCGAAATTTAGACTAGAACAGGCATTTAAAAGAGCCAGACTAATGCTAGAATCTCATAAGCAAAAACAAAAACTTAGTTACGACAAAAATTCTTTAAACTTTGATTTAAAAATAGGAGATCAGGTTTTACTTAAAAATGAAACGGGACATAAGCTAGATTTTAAATATACAGGTCCATATAAGGTAGAACAAATAGGAGATAGAGATAACATAAATATATCAAACAATAAAAATAAAAAACAGACAGAACATAAGGATAGGTTAAAACTATTCATTTCATAACAATTCAATTTCCTTTTAATTATACCATGTATGGCCATACATTAAATAAGAACCCTCTCCATACATTAAATAAGAACCCTCTCCATACATTAAATAAGAACACTCTCCATACATTAAATAAGAACACTCGCCATACATTAAATAAGAACGCTCTCCATACATAAAATAAAAACCACTTTGAAAATAAGAAACATAATGAAAAATTTTTATTAATATTTTATGATTCGAAAAAAAAAAAAAATCAATCAAAAAAAAAAAAAAACAAATAACAAAACAATTTTCATTTATATTAAATCACCTAGAAAATAACTTCATAATATTACGTTATTTTTCAAAAGGAGGGAGATGTAGTATGTTCACATATCGAATGCACACTGTACTCAGTGTTATGCATTAATTTAAGTGCAGACACATTGTAGTGTTTAGCCAAAACAACAATAACAATAACAACCCAAGCAGTTCCTCGAGCGCCCGGTAATATGACCGCACTCAAATCCATGGGAACTGCAGTCTCAGCAGATTTGACATATATGACCACTACGTTGGCCAAGTGAACATAGGCTCTCCCTTTCCTCCGCGACGACCCTCCGTCGGCCGCATACATATATAAACACTTATATATAAGCACCGAACGCAGCGCTGCCGACGCCTCTGCCGACAGCGCCTGGCGTTCTTAGCTTTATGAATATATGTTATAGAATTAAGCAACAGTTGGAATAAAGCATGAATCGAGTGAGCTTCAAGCCGCTCTAAACACCGAAAATCAACATATTTTATTGGGATGGAAAAACTCACTTTACACACTCAACAGCATAAACACCCTGCCTGTGGTTTTTCCCATAACCCTTTTCTGCGCATGGGTGTTTGTCACACTCGGGTGTCTATTTTACATTTATTACGAGTGGCGAGTATGATCGGCGCCGGTCACCGAAACACACCCGTGACCGGCGAGAAAAAAAACAACACACTATGTGTGAGTGGGTTTACGACCTGCAGGCACTTCCCAGTCGGAAGTGGAACGCATCCATAAGGGGTGATGGATAGCATCCGAAGCACGCATGCATGCATGCCCGATCGGTGACTTTCTCGCTTCCTTTTTACAGCAAAGCGGAACACGCGGGATGCTATCCGATTCATCGCTCCCTGGTGCGCTCCCTTTTCATGCATCGGGCATGTGTGCAACTTCGGGAAACGTTCGGGATTGGTTTCCATTTTTCCCTTCCAAAAAGTGCGTTCCGGAACGTATCTTTTAGTGTGTTCTGGATGCGTTCCAAAAAGTGCGTTCTGGATCGCATCTTTTGGAGTGCTTCTGGATGCGACTCTCACAAGTGAAAAAAATTAGTTGTAGTCGATTTAAAAATATGTTTTTTTTTTTAAGTTTCATTATTCATTCTTTAATTTTTTTAATCTTTTCAATATTTTCAAACAAGTTAAAATTAAATTATAAGAAATTAAGTTATAATAAATTAAATTATACTAAACTAAATCTACTACTTCGCCATTATCCTTAAAATCGTTGTCCTTGCCCGGTCCTTTGCCATTTTTGCCGTCGCTTTTCGTCGGTTTTCAAGTCCAGAAATGTTTAGACTTAGGTTCAGCCTAAACAGAAACGAAAAGAAATAGAGAACAAAAAGAGGAAAACGCACCTTAATTATACAAAAATAAAAATTAAATTTAATACTTACAGTTGTTTTTGATGTTGTAGTTCTTCCACAGTCAAAATCCATTCATGAGGTAATACAAAGAATAAAAACAATAATTAGTTTGTATAATGTTGTGATAAATTCTTATTTATTTTTATTTGGTTATTGTTATTTTACCTCGTTTAGAGGTATTATTGTTAATTTTTATTTTCACATATCACCGCACTATACTTACTTGGCACAGAAAAGCACAAAGGTTTGATTTTAAGAACTAAAAACAAACAAACGATTAAAAATGGTTTAACCGAAAAAAAATTACACTTAACTGGTCAAATTCCAAAAAGCAAGTGAAAAAGAAATGCATAAGAAACGAAAAAACCGCGCGCGTTCTTGCAATATCTCTTTTGTTCTTTTCATTTGTTTTTCAAGACCACCGTTTTATAGACTTTCATTTCATATTTTGCATGCCATGGATACGTTCCAGATGCGTTCCGACGGCAGCTACAATTGCACCGATCGAAAAAAAAAACGAACGATCGGCAAGCGTTCGGGTTTCGGCAAGGGTTCGGCTGCGTCGTAAAAGAAGCTACGATTGCACGGACCGCACCTTTTTTGCCTTCCAAAAGATGCTATAGGGGTGCGATGACTTGGGTTGCATCCAGCATGCCCACTGGATGCTGTTCAATTGCATCGCATTTTTTACTGTGGAAAAAATGGATGCGAGCGGGATGCGTTCCGCATGCATGCCGAACGCCGACCCCCCCCCAAACTTTCGCGTGGGGGTCGGGGCCCCCACAGTGTGTGTGCGATCTTTTTACTTTGCTTGCCGGTGGTTTTTTGGCATAAAGTCCAAAATTATTTTGTGATATTTTCAGAATTTTTTTTTTTAATCCGTTAAAGAAATGTTTAACTATCATAAACTTATTTTTAAAATATTTTTGTGAGTATCCCTGGCTCTTTGACAGCCCTCTTAAGTCAGCTGTTCGAGTTAAGTTGGGTGCGTCTTAATTTTTCTACGAAGCGTGCCAAAAGTTTGATTATTTATTCTTTAGCAAATATCGCGCATTCCTTTGGGTTAAATTATGGAAAATCTTTGTCAAAGTATGTATAATATAGCTTAGAGGGCTTACACTAGAAATGGTTTTGTTTCGTGCTGTTTTTAATTGTTTTATTGAACCATGTTTTGTGTAGAAGTTAACCTATAAATGTTTGTGTTTCGTGGATTTGAACTAGCAAGAGTACGCAGGATTGCGAAAAGTGCAAACGTGGTAATATGTGTTATTGTATATGTGATTAAATGGAGTTAATAACATACTTGCGACATTTCGTAATGTTTAAATAGGCTTGGAACAACTCGAAATTAGTAGAGGCGAACTGCTGGAAGTGTGGCTGAAGAATAATCGCAGCTTTGTCGGTACCCTAAACTGGTTATGCAAAAAGTTTAAAAATAAAAATCGACTGTCTAAAAATTGGCTGATTATTAAACATTCATTAAACAATTTTGTTTCACATGTTAGTAAGCTCCTAAAGAAACACAATAGACATAGTTGAATAGTTGAACGCTACAAAAATGCAAATGCAAGCTGGCTTGCATCAGAAATATTACTTTCTGGTCGGCCCCACTTAAATTACGAGAATGGTGGATCGCGTTTGAAAATAAAGATGTCTTCAGATCTCGATTCAAAAAGAAAACCCTAACATACAAGTCTTTTAATAACCGCCATGTCAGCAAAGAAGACTGGATATAAGGTCACGTCAAGGATTTTAAAGACAAAGTTAACTTTTCCGAAGAAATTAAAGGTCTCGGAAGGTCCTTTAGAAGAACAAGCAGTTTTAGTTTCGGCTAATGAGGCGTTAGCTTTTACTATTGATATTAACTTTTCCAAGCAACAAAACAATAATATAAGATTAATGAATATTAAAAAGAACTGCAACATTTATCCTAGCTAATTAAAGGTGATTGTGGCCAAAGAAAATAGCAGGCCTGTGGACTTCTATGGGCTTCTGTGGGCTTCTACCGCATCAAGGATATGCTACAAGAAGCTTGCTAAAGCAAATGCTGGTGGTGCCCCTGCTGATCCCAACGCTCCCGCTGGTGGATCTCCAGGTGGTCCCAACGCTCCCGCTGGTGGATCTCCAGCTGGTCCCAACGCTCCTGCTGGTGGATCTCTTGATGATCCCAACGCTCCTGCTGGTGGTGCCCCTGCTGATCCCAACGCTCCTGCTGGTGGTGCCCCTGCTCCCTCTTGGTGCACAAGATAGAGGTTTTTGATGTTGACGAAGCAGACATTAAAAAAGCAGCAAAAAAGCTTAACATAAAACTCCATCATTGCTCAGTATGGACCAAAATGAGTACAAGCAAACAAATGCATACTTGGTGTCGGTCAAATCATTACCATTCCGCCTTTTTGACGACGAAAATTTTCAAAAAATTTTGCGGCCGTGGAAATAAGCATTCAACGTTTTCTTTAATCCAAAACATTTGGTGAGTCACATAGCTTTTATTGCCAAGAAGGTATGTTTTGCAATAAAACAAAAGGTAAAAAGCCATATGATTTGCCTTAAAATGGACATTGCGAGGCGAAACGGAAGAAGCATAACATAGCTGTAA
This sequence comes from Drosophila oshimai, assembly GCA_018150695.1. Taxonomy (NCBI): domain Eukaryota; kingdom Metazoa; phylum Arthropoda; class Insecta; order Diptera; family Drosophilidae; genus Drosophila; species Drosophila oshimai. The sequence continues at coordinate 661,830 of JAECWM010000061.1, read as the reverse complement.
TAAAAATTCAGCAATTGTCTTTAACCAAAATAATCATTTATTGCACATGGACCAATTTTTGGCTGAGATCCGTGGCACTCTGATAGCATTATATACGCTTGTATTTGGGGTTATAAGTAAGTACACTTGAGTGTCAAAAATGTATTGTGTTAGAAACGATTCCAAAAATCGTTTTTAACACGTGCGTCAAAACGCAAGTAACACAAGTTTTGAACACATGAGCTAACACCCAGAATGCTAAATACTCAACCAAAGTAAGAGTATCGCCACACGGGCAGAAATCTTAACAACAACAAATGGATTACGACCGCAAGAAAGGCATACAGGCCTGTTCCAGTTTTCACTTCCGAAAGATTCACACGGGTTCGAATTTCCCAGACCTGTTCTAATATTCACTTCCGAAAAATCCTCACGGAAATGAATTTCCCTCCGTTAACTCTCTGTTAACTTCCGAGCGAAACCTCACAAAAACTTTCCGCCAGCCGTTTGGCTGACGGATTGAGATCCGCAAGCACAGAAATTAATTGTTTAAAAATACTTTGCGATAAGTTAACGCGCAAATGACATTTTTTCATTATTATTTAATGCATCAAGAACATTACTGCATAATTAAATTAGTTGATAACAACATATTTGAACTTTTTAAAATTATTTTGTGGCTGCACCTCAAAAAAAGTTTTAATTCTAACCACCAGCATTTTGAGAAATCCGCCGCCCCTGTTCCAGTTTCCGAACGAATTTGAGAGAGAAATGCAAGGGTTGTCATAGTACGGATTTATTTTAGGCAAGAATTTTTTTTTAAATCTGACAATTTCAAATGAAGGTATTGACGGGCAAAGTCGCATGTGTGACATACACCCAGTGTGTCCGTCGTTTAATTGAAATAAAACAAATTTAGTTTTTTAACAAGAAAGGACGCTATAGTCGGGTTTCCCGACTATCAGATTCTCGTTACTCAGTTAAATAAAAACTACCCAATGGTTTTGTTCTGAAATTTTGTTTAATAATAGCGCCACCAGATGTCAAGTAGACAAAAACACGCCGGTAGACAATATAGGCCCCCACGTAAAATGTTATATAACTTCTTTATTATTTATTCGACCCAAAAGTAGTTTGGTATACAGTTAGACAGCGCACATTTCATTACATATCTTTCACAGCCGTTTTTATTTCATTAAAAATGAGAGCGCCACAGAATTTTGTGGGCGTTAAAAGGGGCGTGGTCAAGTTTTGAAACAAACTTGATTTGCGCTTTGTTTCTAGAAAACTGTGTGCAAATTTGAGAGGTTCAAGCCCTAATAGTTATCGAGATCTCGACGTTTGTACGGACGAACGGACGGACAGACACACAGACATTTGCAACGCTTACAGTATTCTCTTTTACTCTACGAATAACGAGAATAAAAAATATAAAGAATTTGTATATTGAGTACAGGGTTCGGAAAATAACACACAATGTAAAAACATGTTTTTTACTTGTCAACCGACAGAAAAAGGTGAAAAACGAATTATTTACATGTGTGTCAAAAATAATAGTGTTTTTGACATAAATAGCTTACTGGAGTTTTTAACATACCCCTTCAGTACTGGACACTAGTTCGTGGCTAGTGAAATCACTATATACTAGGGAACCACCCCTACTTACCTTACTAACCCTAAGCAATGCGTTTCTTCATTTCAAAACTTGTATGAAATGTCCGCAAATAGGGTCAATCGCTACCACATCGATTACCACGGAACTAGTGAAATGGGTACCCATGAAATAACTAGTTAAAGGGATAACTATGAAAGGGGTACTTATATAAGTACCCATGGTATAGCTAGTTACAGAGGTACGTATGAAAGGGGTACTTGTTAAGGTACCCTTTGTTTATACAAAGTTAGTTATCTAGTTATCTAGTTACCAGGGTACCCATGAAAGGGGTACTTATGTCAGTAGAGTAAATTTAAAAAAAATTCCAGCATTTAATTTTGAATTAAATTATTTTCTTTATTTTGTATTTATTAGTCTTTATCATTTTAATTGTTTTTTGATTTGGCAATGCATTTGTTTTTGAAGTGACGCTTCTTTTTTGCAGGGCTTTTCTAGTTTGGTTCTCAGCTGACCCGGTCCCATCGACCAAATTTATTGCATCTGAAAAAAATAAAGTTTAGAAAAATTTTTTTGTATTTAATTACATTACATTGTCCTTAAAACAAATAGTATTTTTAAGTTAACTAGTAAATTTAATGTAAATTGTTGAAACTAATAACACTAAAATAAACGCCATTTTGAAAATTTCAGTTTTAATGATTATGGTATAAAAACTTAAAATTTTTCTAAAATTTTCTTACTCGAAAATTATGTTCAATTGCAACTAATTGAATAAATACAATTGATTTTGAAACTAAAAAGTAACTTTTAGTGCACAACCTAAGTAACAATGAAATTACGTAACGAGCATGGCTTCATAAAAATTTGTTTCAGCTTTTAATGGATTCTTGCCTTGAACTCCATCGACGTTATACGCTAAAACAACTTCATTGTCCAAAATATTTTTTTAAGTTTTTGAAAATGCCGCCTGGCATAATAAGGCTCTTCATTGCATCAACCTAAAAATAAAATAAATCAGAATAACAATAAAAATAAATGTAACAATTTAAAAAGTATCAATACTAACATATACAGGAGTGCTACGGCAAACCATTCAGCTCACATTCAGCTTGATTTCAATTCCTGGGTGCTACGGAGCCTCAATTCAGCTGTGTTTAGCTGTTTTAAAACAGCTAGCAAATGTGTCAGCTATTTGGGTAAATACAGCTAAAATAAAAGGTTTTCATTAACAAGCCATACATCACAGAAAAGCTGGTTCAATTTCTGATAATTCTGCATTAAAATAATTACGTTTTGCAAGCAATTATTATTTTTAATAATTTTGTTAGCAAATTGCTTAGAAACTGGCTTGTAAAATTTGTCAAACATAGCGAAATAGCATTTCACTGGTGCCACCTAGTTAAGTTCGAAAAGCGAAAACATATTTTATGGTGATAAAATACAGATGATTGTGTTTAAAAGCAGTAACAAAGTATAACAAATAAGTTGTCATTCTTAATTTGTTAGTCAAACGCGTTTTTTCTATTTATTTTGTAAAAAAAAAGGTTTAAATACTATTTGTCCTAGTGTGGCAACGATTGAAAATGTCAGCTGATGTATAGGGAGGGGAAGAAAGAAAAAACAGAACACAGCTAAATTACATGCACAAATGACCATAGACAATACCAAAAACTACCAAAAACAAACGTTTCGTCAGATTTGGAAAATGGGTCCAAAGAGTCTCTTAAGCGTCTTCGCTCTATGGTTTCCTTTATCGCCTGTTGCCTGCGCAGCTCATATAGTGCCAGAAGTCTTGCACAAGGCATTTTGTTTGATTTGTTTAAAATTTGGTAGTTATTTAGTGCCAGTTCGGGTCCAGTTCGAAATGGTTTGTGAGTTAGCTAGAAATATGAAATCGCTCGAAGTTCCGTGGCACCCAGGAAATTTTTCAGCGATTTGACAAAAAGCTGAATTCAAAATCGACGCTGTTTGCCGTAGCACCCCTGATAAATCTCGATTGGTTTCGTTTATGTCCATGTTGATATTTATTAGGTCACTGACAGTCTCAACAGAAAACTTTCTTTCTTTCTTTTCATCCCATTTATTGGAGCTTGCTTTTACAAAAACCTCAACATTTCGCTTCAGCGATTGAATTTCATTAACAAGGTTGTCCAATTTAGCAAAAGCTGCAGTCGTCTCGGCTAAGAATAGAAAAAAAAAGTAATTAGCTCAAATTAAAAAATTTATCATAGTACACTTACCTCGTGAGGAACGTACTTGTTCTGAAAGTTCTATATTCATTTATTCGAGGCGGTCAATTTTAGCAGAACAGTAGCAGCTTGCTTTTTGGGCTAAAATTTAAAAATGTTATTTTTTAATTATTTAAGTTGATTTAAATTATTATTATAAATTTTTGTATCTTTTAAAACTTACCGGTGTTAGCAAACTCCGTTTGCCTAATTTTTTTTTCCGGACTGAGTGGCATATTTCCTTTTCTAATTTAATTAGTGACTTTTATAATTATTATTTTTATAAATTATGAGATGAGAAAGAGCCTTTCGCTGTACATATTTTTAATTAGGTTGATACGTACCTTTTTAGTTTTATATAAAACAATATAAACAATATTTTTTATTTATTTGTTTGATCACTGGTCACTGTAACTTTAATTTGCACTAGATTCGTTTGCTGCAACACGCACTTCTCAACTGCTATGCTTATAAAAACCGGCAAACACGTGATGCGTTATGGCATTGCAAAAGGTCAAAAAGGAAAACGAAAACAAACGGTACTTTTATCACAATTCTTTCCCTTATTCCCTATTCGCGAAATAACACCAAATTGTTTCGTCTACGCTTTTTGTCGCTTATGTGCGCATTTTACTATGTGGTTCGGCGTTCGATTAAATAGGATCACTCAAGTAAGTACCCATGTAGGAACTAGCCATAAATTAGCTAGGTGGTTCGGCGTTCTGTTACCATAGGGTTACTTAAGTAAGTACCCATGTAGGAACAAGGTGGCGTTCGGCGTTTGATTACCATAGGGTTACTCAAGTAAGTATCCATGTAGGAACTACCCAAAAGTAAGATACATAGGTGGTTCGGCATTCGCTTACCATAGGGTTACTCAAGTAAGTACCCATACCATGCATGGCCAATCGCCACCTCCAGTACTGAAGGGACGTGAGTCCCTTTGTGTAAAAAACTAAAAAATCGTTTTTAACACAATACATTTTTGACACTCAAGTGGCAAAAATAATTGTGGTAGTGTGAAATATTGCTTGGCAACGTGAAGCAGATTTCTTTTTTTTTTTCGCGCGTAGTCCCACGGCCCACTTACCCGCCCAACCGACCGGGGGGCGCAGCCGTGTATCGTACGGCACGATTCGCGAGAGGATAGACGCGAGTTATGAAAAGATAGGCAAAAGTCCGAGGAAAAGTAGGATCTAATTTTGTGCTAACGAAGTTAGTATAAGTCGTTTTAAGAGCGGCAGAGAGTCAGAATTTGAGATTATAGGATAAAGTCTATTATAGTCAGAACATAATACTCTGAAAGGCTCATGCAAGTCATAGTTAGATCTACAATGGTTTAATATTAAGGGTATATAATTTCTAGTTAATCTACTTGGCACAGAAAAGTTAAGCCGACCTACCAAGTCGGCACTGTCAATATCACCACGAATAAGATTATAAATAAAAATAGTACCAAGCATCGTTCTACGGTTAGCTAGGGAGGGTAAATTAATTAAAAGTAATCTGCTAGAATAAGAAGGTAAGTTAAGGTTTGCATCCCAGTTGAGGCGCCGTAAAGCAAAAATTAAAAAGTTTTTCTGTACAGATTCAATGCGATCTATATGAACTCCGTATTGGGGACTCCAGACGGGAGACCCATACTCTAGAATCGGACGGACTAGCGAAGTAAATAACGTTTTAGTGACGTAGGGATCGTCAAATTCCTTCGACCATCTTTTAATGAAACCAAGCACTCCCCTGGCTTTATTAACCATGGACGAAATGTGATCAGTAAACTTAAGTTTTTGGTCCAAAAGGACGCCAAGATCGTCAACCATAGTTATTCTATCCAAAGATTTCCCACTTAGTGAGTAAGTTGCAAGTTTTGGATTGACTCGGCAAAAGTCATCAGCTTGCACTTAGACCCGTTTAAATTTAGTAAATTATCACGGCACCAGTTTTGAAAATTATTTAGATCGGATTGTAAGTCAGAATGGCTGGAAATATCCTTATACTGCAGGCATAACTTAACATCATCTGCGTACATAAGTACGCGAGAATGATTTATAATTAATGGAAGGTCGTTAATAAATAAAGTAAAAAGAAGCGGACCAAGGTGACTCCCTTGTGGGACGCCGGAGGTAACTCGGAGAAGACCAGAAAGAGAATTTTTAAAAAGGACTCTTTGTGTCCTGCCACTCAGATAACTTAAAATCCATCTAAGAAGATCAATTGGAAACCCTAACAAGTCAAGTTTCCGAACTAAAAGTGAGTGATTTACAGAGTCAAATGCTTTACTAAAGTCAGTGTAAATGACATCTGTTTGAAAGCTACTTTTAAAGCCCTTTATCACGAATGAGGTGAGCTCCAAAAGGTTAGTAGTTGTTGATCTTCTTTTCATAAATCCGTGTTGACACGGAGATATTACTGACCTACAAAGGTGCTGCAAATGAGGAGTAATGACATTTTCGAAAAGTTTGGGGATAGCCGACAACTTAGAGATACCTCTATAATTGCTGGCATCCAATTTGTTACCTTTTTTGTGGAGAGGAATAACAAATGACTCCTTCCAAATAAGGGGAAATTGGGAGGTTTCTAAAGATAAGGTGAACAATTTGAGAAGGGGTTTGCATAAGGCTTCCGCGCAATTCCTAAGCACGCAGCCAGGAATTCCGTCGGGACCTGGAGAGTAAACAGGCTTAACACGTTGAAGATCCAAAAACAAAGAGCTTTCGTTTATAATAGGACTGAATATAAGGTTCGACGTGGACATGGTGTAAGAATAAGGCTCTATTGGATGTGCGGAAGTAGTATAAGTTGTTTGAAAAAACTGGGCATAAAGATCGGCTATAGCCTGATCTGTGGTTGCCGTCATGTTTTCAAAATAAAGCGAGGAAGGATAAGAAGTAGATTTACGCTTGGTGTTAACAAAGTTATAAAACTGTTTCGGGTCCTGCGAGAACTGGACCTTACAACGATTTAAATAATTTTTATAGCACTGCGCGTTAAGCACGGTAAATGTTGACCGAGCACTTAGATATTTTGAAAAAACAGATTGAGAACCGGAGTATTTATATTTCCTATAAAGTCTGGACTTAACATTTCTTAGGTGTGACAACTCTTTACTAAACCAAGGTGGTTTACTGGAGATAGCCGGATAGTACATCGGAACACAAGAATTAAAAAATGATTTAATTGCAGTATAGAAAATATTTATGGCATCAGCCATATTATTGCATGAGTAGAGATCGGACCAATTGAAGCCAGATATAAAATTATTAAGCCTAGAAAAGTCTGCCTTACGAAAACAATGTATTCGTTTAGTTGACCTTTCTGATTTTTCTTCTATCACGATACCCGTGTCAACTGTCACATCGAAAGTAGGATGATATGGATCCTCAGGTTGCGTAAGTGGTGGAACCCTGGATAGAAACACGCCTTCAGGATTTGAGACAAAGCACAAATCTAGTAAGCGGCCTAGTGAGTTTCGAACATGGTTTACTTGACTCAAAGATATGTCAAGCAAGCCGTCAATAAAGTCATGTTGTGCAATAGGTAGTAAAACATTTGATTTTTCGTCTGTGGACCACATAGCTCCAGGTATGTTAAAATCACCTAGAACTAATAACTGATCCCTATCGGACAGCCTATTTGAAACGGACTGTATAACAGAAAGATGATTTAAGTACTCTTGGAGTTCAGAAGACGGCGGAATATAAGAGCAAGTGATATAAATAAACTTTCCCGGAAGGGACAGCTTTATACAAATAAATTCAATATTATTAAATTCCTCAAAACGTACCTCTTCCGACGTAAGGTTGGAGTCCACGGCAATTAAGACTCCACCTCCCCGTTTGGAAAGACGGTCAAGCCTATATACTGTGTACTTACCGGGAAAAACTTCGGAGCTAAGAATCTCCGGCTTTAACCAGGTTTCTGTAAACACAATAACATGGGATGCAAATGAAAAGCTATCAGAATACAATTTAGTTAGCTTGCTACGCAAGCCTCTTGCATTTTGATAGGAAAGAAGGAGGTTTTTAGTTAGTTTTTTGAAGAAGAAGTAGAAGAGGAAGATGGCACAATGGTCTGGCCACGACTGGGAAGTCTTATTCCCGTGGGGCCTTTCTTTTTTTCTTAGCTTCGAACTCCTTTACCACCAAATTGTCCGGCCAAAATTTGGCAGAGCTTATGGTAGCAAAGTACTCGGGTGGGACAGTGATCTTGAAAGATGAAATATCCCTAGCATAAGAGAAGTTGAATTTTTCCACCTTAACGTTTTCGGCTTTTGAATTGTCTTGTATATAAGACAGTACATCAGAAGATGTTTGATCAGGGGAAAGCCGAGAAACAAATATTTGTTTCTTTAGTGGAACCACTGAAAGAGCTTTAGGTGGTGCAGGTTGTGCGTCTGCAGAACCACCTTTGCCCGGTAGTCCGGACTCAATATTCCCTTGTGGCGGTGTGTTAACTAGGGTTGGTGGATTCACCAACTGTGAAACCACTACGGACAAATCGGAATTTTCAGGATCGGCTATTTGCATACACTCCGCTGTGGATTGATCGGGTTCCGAATCTTTTTTGGCTGCCGATCTTAGCAACATTTGAGCGGTTGCTGAGTTCGGCTGCTGATCCACGGGAGTGCTCTGCTGGTCACCTGACGGAGGCTGCGGGGTGTTCCCCTTTGGCCTACCACCAGCGGCTTTTTTGCGCTTTGGAGACTCTTCTAATAGTTTTATACTATTAAATTGAGTGTCCAGAGCTTGGAGCAGATCATCTGCCTTGCGAAAACTATCTCTAGCTCCGGCAAAACAGGTGATCAGCCCCTTCAAGCCGCCTTTAGTTTGGCGCATGAACAATTTCATCTCGTTCGCAACCTCGAGACAGGCGTCACAACAAAACTGCACATTTTTACCCTTACTTAGGTCATCACTTGTTCGGCCAGTGAAACCAGCGCACTTGGTGTGCACCATTTTTTCACATAGCCAACAAGTCATTTTAGGCTGGTCAGCCTTGATTGCCTGCTGGCATTTTTTATTAACACAGACAAAAAAATGTGTCCATAATTTTGACTAATCGGACCACTGTACCAAATGAAAATTAAATCGAACCTTGTAAGCCGGCCGCTAAAAGTACCGTAAGAGCACAGATAAATGCCCGCTTAGGAGCTTCGAAATAGAGAGCGAGATAAAGAGCGAGAGAGTTAGAGAGCGCAGTGCAATGCAATTGATGTGCATGCAAAAACACCAACAACGATTAACTCTGCGTGGGACGAATAAAGCACAAAAGAAAGACAATAAAGAGCGAGAGAGTTAGAGAGCGCAGTGCAATGCAATTGATGTGCATGCAAAAACACCAACAACGATTAACTCTGCGTGGGAAGAATAAAGCACAAAAGCAAGACAATATAGAAACGCAACAACAAAAAACACAAGAGAAACTAAAAGTTTAAATTGTTAATTCGATGTTATGCACAGAATAGAACAGATTTCACTCGCGAAGCGAACGGAATATAAAAGTTTAAAAATTAAGAAGGGGATTTATATGTTTTTTATATTCCCACCGTTGGGTTTACTCAATAAACAAATAAAAAATCGGAGCGCAGAAAAAAAACACGGCCGTTCACTTTGAAAGTACAGAGCGAATTTTGATACTAAGATCGAAAATTCGTTTGTTTTTAAACGCTTTATATAAGTTTCACTTGTGGCTGGCTGGCTGGCTGCGTAACACTTTTTGGTTTGCATGCAGGCCTGCCAACTTGCTTTTTTACCGATAATTTATCGATATCTATAAAAGAGCGCCTCTCTTTGAACCGGAATCAGAAATTCAACTATTTATTTAAATTTTAGAACACTATAGAAAATTCTAGAATCAGAAAGCGTTTTTTAGTTTTTTTAAACTATTCATATTATTATAGTGATATTGTTAGCGAGAACCTCCTCCACTACAATGGTGATAAGGTCCTCTCTCAACGTGCTCGTTGGACTGATGTACTAGGATGTTCTTTCCTTTGGTGGTTTCGCGTAATATCGAATACAAAGTCTATAAAAGATTTAAATAACTAACATATACATTGAAATTAAAATTTAGTTGAAAGACATGAAATAACAACATACCTTGTTTAGAATCAGCTGTCCGTTGTAGATTTTTCGTCTAGATTTTTCGAGGAAGCAGAAGGAGCGTCATCAATACCAAGCAAAACAAATTAAAAATTAAAAAAAAAATTGATGAAAAATAATAAAATTATCTTACAACGTTTTTCTTCCATAAAAAAAACTTCTCCTCAAACTCCATTCGAAGTCCAATAGATGAATTGGCTTCCTTAATGTGCTCCGACTTCATATACTTTAGGCTGTTAAACGTCACTTTTGCTTCTAAAATATAAATTTTTTTTTTTTTACAAGGTGTGAATTTATTTTCATAAACATAAGTGATTGATAAACATTGTTATTAACTTTTTACGACTTGCTGAGAATTTTTAATTTTTTTTACATGCAATCACATGTGTACTTATGTACACTTGTCGGCATATACATATGTACATATGTATGTATGTACATATATTTTGACATACAAAATTAGGTAAATATCTGCTTATCTGCAACCAAGTGGCGTTGTACATATGTATGTCTGTAGATATGTACACATGTAAACTGATGTATTCTAGAACAATCCATTAGGCATGTCGGCATATATGTATGTACACATATTTTGTTAATACTTCAAATCACTTGTACAAGTTAAAAAATAGTACAAGTGATTCAAAGTATTAATAAAATATACATATGTATGTATACATACATACATGGATTCTAGAATGTACAACGACACTTGGTTTTTATGGGGTTAGGTGGATTTCGAAAAAATAAAAAATTTGATTTTTTTTTATTGTCTCATGAATTAATATATATTCTCAAAATTATTGTCCCAAAATTTTAAGTCGATCCGAATAATAGTTACGAAGATACAGTCCTTAGAATGGCACTGCTTATCAAAACTTTAAATGCGTTTTTCTCAAAACTGTGTTTTCAAAGTCGGTTGTCAAGATTTCTCGGAAACTACTCAACCGATCTTGATGAAATTTTGCACAGACCTTCGAAATATGATTATCTCGAAGGATTTATTTTGTCGTTGACAACTAAGGATTAAAAAAAAAAAATTTTTTTGTTTCATCAAAGTTTGAATTTATTTTGCAAAAGTCTCCCAAAAATCCAATTCTCACTTTTTTTGTTTTCCTTCGTTCATTTACAAGATTTGGGTTTGTACTAAAAGAAAAACTTTGGTTTCTTAATTTCAGATGATTCTGTCAGGAATTGTGCTGACGACGCGAAGGCACCTTTTTCCGAGGGGTCACCGGAAATGACGTCACAATGGCTGACCGCTGAATATTTTTATTTGTGATACTCGAAGAGTAAGCTAATACTATAAACGAGCAAATGTCTGTCTGTCCGTCCGTCCGCACAAACATCGAGATCTCGGGAACTATAAGAGCTAGAACCACCAAATTTTGCACACAGACTTCTATAAGCAAAGCGCAGATCAAGCTTGTTCCAAAACCTGACCACGCCCCTTTTTACGCCCACAATCCGCGAAACATTTTTAATGCTAGAGAAAAGTGTCCCTTATAAATTTTGTTTGTATTGAAAATATTTACCCAAATATCTAAAAATTTTGAAGATCTGGCCATTTTCAAGAAATTGTGGAAATTAAAGAGGGCAATGAGTATCGCAAATCTAATAGTCGGGAAACCCGACTATAGCGTTCTTTCTTGTTTTTTATTAAATTCAATAATTATTCTTTTATTAGGTATGTATGTGTAAGAAACTTAAAAGTTTTTGGGTCAGGCCATGGCAAGTGAGACAAAAATTTTGGGGTGATTTTTTTGATTCGAAAAAATAGTATGAAAATGTGTAGATAAGGACGGTACCTAAAAAAACTTTTAACAGTTTTTCGAAATTCCGCACCGTTTTCGATATTTTGGGCTTCAAAGTTCGAAAAATAGTTTTTTAGGGTTTTGGCGAAAAACGTATAACTCACGAACGGCTTGACATTTTTGTCTCACTTGACATGGCTTGACCCTTTATGAAATAATTCATTCTTTATATAAAAAAAAAAATTGTTGAAAATGTTCCTTTTTTTTTGCCCGGGAAACCCTCATAAACCCTTAACACATACCCATGAAGTTTTGTGTGATGCGCGGTTAATTCTGCGCAGGATGGAGCTTCGCAAGCTGCAGCCGGCTCAAACTTGAAACTTAATCTTTTCACAATGCACAATAAGAAAAAATACAGAACCGTAAGCTAAACAGCTAAGCGCCAGTGTTGGTTAAGTGTGAACCGCAGCGGTCTGGTAGCTCAAAGAAGGGGCGCTAGCCTCTGGGGTCTATACGCCCACAGAGGGCGCTGGTGCGATTTCAAATCGCCATTGCACTATGGTTTTTTTTCCGTTTTTTTTGGCATAAACTCTAATTTTAAACCTATTGAATTGAAATTTGGTTTGAATCCATTTTTTAAGCTCCCAAGATGACCTACCAAGTTTCAAATGATTTGGGGCACTATTTTATATAGCTGCCATATAACCGATCTGGCCGATTTGCCCCAACTTTTTTGTTTATCAAGCTATTGCTTTGAAATTTGGTTTGTATACATTTTTTAAGCTCCCAAGATGGCCTACCAAGTTTCGAATGATTTGGGGCACTATTTCATATAGCTGATATATAACCGATCTGGCCGACATGCAAAAAAGCTCCATTAAACACTTTTATTTCATATTTTCTTTATATTAAATGAAAAAAACAATTATCTTAGATCACATTTTAGTATTCATCACTCTCAATATGTGCTGTTGTACGGCGTCTCCTGAGCGATTGTTGTTGCTCCAAATGTCAACCAGTTCAGCACGACTGAACCCATATTGTACCTACTAGAAAATTTTGATTTTTTCGAAAACGTGTGGATTCGGACAAAAACGGTTAGTTTCTCATTAATCTGCACACTTTGGTTAATAGTTTCTCGTTTAAACCTTTGTGCAACACTTTGCCATGCAAAAGTACTGATCCACGAAACACAACTACACTTGTTAAGCTCGTTCTAAAAATACACATAAACAAAACACGGTACAATTGGACAAAAACACATAACAACGACACAAACATTGGTAAACTTTAGTTTTAAATACATGGACAATCGTTTTCCATATTTATTTATCTAACTTTTTCGTAAACTTTTGCCACAACAAACGATCAAAGTCGCACAATTTTTCGCGCCAATTTCATACAAAACAGATGGTACATAATCAGCTGACTTTAACAGCTCGCCAGCAGAACAGTGTTGCTCCATATGTTAAAGTTAGATATTTTTTTATCTGTCTAGGGTGTTTAAAAATTAAAAATAAAAAAGAATTTAAAATACAGAAAAAAAATAAATTGACTTTATGCCAAAAAAAACGCGAAAAAACCATAGTGCATTGGAAGCTGCCCGATATGGGTTTTACTTAGCGAGCCGCGGCATGGGAATTCCTGGAATCTCGGCAGAACGTACGGTCTTTTGCCGCAATTTCAGCCTTTTTACTATAAAATAAGTCTTTCACCAGGACCGACAAAAAATAGTGACAAATGCTTACTGTCAAACGAAAAGGGCAAAAGTCAATAGACTAAAAAATGACTATCTAAAAAAATCCGAAAAATTTTATTATAGAGATTCCACTAACTCAAGTGCAACTGCAGAACTTTTTTAAAATTTTTTAAGAGTTTCCACAAACATAAGCGCAACTGTGCAATTCGTACTTTTGATTTTTTGTATTATTTGAGAACAAAAATAAATCAATTTGAGAACATTGTTCTAAAATAATAAGTTGACAAAAATATATTTTGGGAACAAAATAATCTCAGTTCAATCACATTTTGAACTCAAAAAATTTCGTTCTGTTTTCAAGCTCATTTACAACTCAGTTGAACCCGTCAGAATTCTCTCTGTGCATGTTTTCCGTCAGAAAATCATGGATATCTTTTGATCTATTGGTCCGATTCATTTCATTATACGCTCGTTTAAAAGGAGATACTTTTTTGTGTGACTTATACATTCAACTAGCATGAAAAGTTATTAAAAAGGGATTGTATTACAACATTAAATAACAAAAAAAAAATTGAAAAAAATTTTTTTTTTTCAAAAGTCCACATTTCAGTCAATTTTTTGTCAAAAATTATTAAAGTTATTACAAGTTACGGAAAATTTTATAAGCTTTAAAAAACCTTTCCCTTAAAAAAAGGTCACGGCGGGTATCAAAAAACTCAAGTCCCTGCGATTCTCGATATTCAGTATAACAGACGGACTGTCAGGTAGACGGACATGGCTAGATTGACTCGGCTGTAAATGCTGATCAAGAATAACCATATGTGTATGACTTATAGGGTCAGGCGCGCTTAAATTTCCCTTACAAGTAACGCTTAAATTTCTCTTGCAAGTAACGGGTACAATTATTGAAATTGACTCTTACGTGGAGTCTGCCGCAAAAATTCAAAGCAGCAGACGAAAGTTTTCACACGTTTAACGACCTACTATGTTACTATTTAGCTGATGTGTACGATTGCTACATATGTACATATGTAGGTATTTGCGAGAGTCAGTTTATTTTTGCAGCGGCTCGACATTTTGCTAAACTTTGCGGCCTTCCGGGCGCCTTTTGTTTGGCAGCGTCAAGGCGGAAACGTGCCCACAACAGGGAGGGAAAAGGCTTAAACTACGCTGTAATTTTATTGTGTGGAAAATATTTCTGCATTTCGCATTCATGCCACAGTACGAGTGTCTCAGCGTTGTTCGACGCACAAAAACCTTGTTGACCTTCATGACATTTCCATGCAAAGAGTTTTCTCGTATTTTCAGGGCTCTCTTAATTAAATGTAATTACTAAAAGTGAAATGAGTTTTCCCAAGCCTAAAAACCTAAAAACATTCCATTAAATATATATTTTATGATGCAGTAATGTTAAAAAAAGGGAAAAACTAAAAACATGACTATTGTTTTTTTTTTTTTTCAAAAATTAACATTTTTATACAGGCCTGTTCCAGTTTTCACTTCCGAAAGATTCACACGGATTCGAATTTCCCAGACCTGTTCTAATATTCACTTCCGAAAAATCCTCACGGAAATGAATTTCCCTCCGTTAACTCTCTGTTAACTTCCGAGCGAAACCTCACGGAAACTTTCCGCCAGCCGTTTGGCTGACGGATTCAGATCCGCAAGCACAGAAATTAATTGTTTAAAAATACTTTGCGATAAGTTAACGTGCAAATGATATTTTTTCCCTATTCTTTGATGCTTTAAGAACAATATTGCATATTTAAATTTGATGATAACAACATATTTGACCTTTTAAAAATTATTTTGCGGCTGCACCTCAAAATAGGGTCGATTCTAACCTTCAGCATTTTGACAAATCCGCCGCCCCTGTTCCAGTTTCCGAACAAATTTGGAGAGAAAATGCAAGGGTTGTCATAGTACGAAATAAAATAAGTATTTTATTTGGGATTTATTTTAAGTAAGCCCTTTTGTGCTCGTGTTACTATGGATAGAAAGGTATTTTATTTAAGTTAAATTTAAAATAGTTTTTGTGCTTATTACCGCTTAATTTAATGAAATAATTGTGTAAACACGTGTGGCTGGGACCTTTTTTATCGGCTTCGGCAACTCTGGTTTCACAACACTGGCACCAGAACAGCTGATCGAATAAACAAATATTTAAAAATTTGTATTTGTGGCCGCCAATGCTTGTTTCTTCTATTTTATGCGTTAAATTAGTAAACCATTTATGCCCATGGCTGATGAACACCAGCAGGCCAAAATTTAATCATCCCCAAGGCAGCAAACTCAAACAAATCAAACGCTCTTGTCATTGGTGGCCAGTTGCCAGTCAGCTGATTTTGGTTGGGAATAAAAGGGAAATTCAAAGGCAAATCCCCAATTGAATAAGGGAAATTCGACAATGTTAAAGGGAAATCCGCAAATGTTATCAAATCCACTTCCGAGTGAAAACTGGAACAGGCCTGATAATGTTTCTTGGCATTCCCATCGCTGAATATTCAATTTTGTGTTAAGGTTAACAACTGAGACTGTTTTTTGGGAGACTTATAATTATATACGATACTCGAAAAGTAAGCAAATACTGTAAACGTTGAAATGTCTGTCTGTCTGTCTGTCCGTCCGTCCGTCTGTCCGCACAAACATCAAGATCTCGGGAACTATAAGAGCTATAACCACAAAATATTGACAGACTTCTATAAGCAAAGCGCAGATCACAAACCGCGAAACTCTGTGGTGTCCACATTTTAAATGCTAGAGAAAAGTGGCCCATTGTATTGAATTATATTGTATTGAAAATATCTACCCAAATACCTAAAAATTGTGTATACAAGTGCGTTTAAAATTTATTGCGCTCGAAAGTAGGCTTCACTTTTTTTGACTCTGACGTTTTTTTTTGTTTTCTGAACAAACTAAGCATGCCATGACTTTTCAAAAATTGAGAGAAAATATAGTGGTAGAAAAAGTAAAAAAAATTTACTTTTTTTGCTATAAGAATTCCAATAAAAATATTATTATGAAAAGGCAAAAAACCCAAAATTAAAGCAAAAATAGGGCTACAGATTCAAGGTAAAATAAAAAATGCTCCTATTTTAACAGGTAACAGTAACAGGCCGTTGAATGTGACAACAACTTGACTTATACTGGAGATTTCAACTTTGACGTTTTATTCTAACGGCATGGACAAATGTTCAAGCCGGTGACTATTTTTGTTCAGTGCAGTGGTGTTTTCGGTGTATAATCCAGCTTAAAATATCACGGTTACTTCTTTGACATAATTCAAAACGTCGTCCAACACGCTTCATTTCTATTCGTCGCTATACCGCGGAATCTATAGGTGATGGAAAATAATTTTGTATAGGACTTCAACTCAGAAGAACCCAAGTGCTATGGAAAAATGCAAATGATCCGTGGATTTTTGTTAGTGTTGCCCTGTGTAATAAAATGACATTACGACAAGGGAATACATTTTACAATATTGTTTTTAAACAATGTTTTTCAAAGGTAAACAAATCTTTTCATTCGGCAAGGGTCTACAAAATTTAAAAAATACTTCAAGTAACAGGGCAGTAAAAAGTATGTATTCTATTTGTTATACCTACATGATTTTATAAAATCTTTTTTATTTAACAGTGTATGGATTTTAAGGTTTTTTTTTTACATTTTAACTACAAATAAAAGTAACAAACAGCCTCTAAAACACGCTTTAAAATATGAGCCACAAAAAATCCATAAGTGCAAAAAGTGCCAACTAGCCCCGGTCTCCCCCTATCTTGATATTTTTCCAATGAAATATAATGGCATTTTTCAACTGAATTTAGTTTTTCATACGAATTTTTGCTTAAAATCTTGTCTAAACAAAATGATAAACCCCAAAAGTATGTCACCAACCTCTGCACTTTTAGAGAAGCTCCGAGGGTTTTTTTATTTTAATATAGTAACTGCAATATGGGCTAATCCTGCGTTGCGGACGTTACATTTGTACGCAAATTTGATTGTTAAAATTGACACAGCTGCCGTTGACGTGGGTATATTTTGATGAAATATTTGCCATATGCAGTTTCTTGAGTGCACTTTTAAACTTATTTAAAAACAAGAGGTTAACTGTTTTGAAAGAAAATAATGCTTGCTCAAAGTTCCGTTGCGGACGTTACAAAAAATGGAAGTAAAATTTGAGGTTTGTGTGCATTTCCACATTTATTAGCGAATTAAGAATAGTTAACCAAAAAAGTAAGATAACTAATAATGAAGTGGAATATATGACCATATCAATGCAGCTTAAAAAAGAAAGATAACTAGTTCCGTTAATAAAAATAATCTTAATTTAAATTTGTTGCGGACGTTACGTTGCGGACGTTACACTTCTTCCATCAAGCTAAAATAGGCGTTTATCTATACTTTTAGCCACGATTTGATAGTTTTTTTGACTTGAGAAAATAGTTCAACATGTAAACGACACTTTGTGAACAAAATGTTATCATAAATTGTCATTCTAATAGGGAGAATATGACAAATGAAAACAGGTCTAAAAAACAGAAAAAATACCAACAAAATATACTTTTTGCTAATATTAACTAGTTGAACCAAAAAATATTAAAATTTTGTTGTCCATTGCTTAGACAAGTTTAGTTCCTATGATTTAGGAAAAAAATTAGCAAAAAACCATATAGAAATATGTATTTTCTAGCTTTTTTCGTTTTTCGGGCTGGTTTCAAAATTCTCGGATTAGCCCATATGTATTGCTCTATACTCAAAATATAAATGCATATTTTAGGAAATAAATTGTATTACATCCAAGTTTTTACAGTAAACCTTGTTTTGGCGAAAGAATAAATATATAAACAAGAAAGAACGCTATAGTCGGGTTTCCCGAATATCAGATTTGCGATACTCATTGCTAGAGTCGATGTTAGAGTCGCTAGCACTCTTTAAAAAAAAGTAGCCTGCTTTTAGGCGCAATAAATTTTTAACGCACTTGTATACACAATTTCTTAAAACTGACCAGATTTTCAAAATTGTTAGATATCTGGGCAGGTATTTTCAATACAAACAACATATATTAAGGCCTTTTTTCTCTAGCATTAAATATGTGGACACCACAGAGTTTCGCGGTTTGTGGGCGTAAACAGGCTTTGAAACATACTTGATCTGCGCTTTGCTTATAGAAATCAATGTGCAAAATTTGGTGGATCTATCTTGTTTAGTTTCCGAGATCTCGGCGTTTGTATGGACGGACAGACAGACGGACGGACGGACTGACAGACATTTGCAACGTTCACAGTATTTGCTTACTCTTCGAGTATCGCAAATAATAAAAAAACTACTTGTTTTGTTTTATGACAAAAGGGTTGTCTATAATGGGGTAACTGTTTGTGTTGATGCGCCCTAGAAACCGGTATTACCCGCTAGATTAGCGGATTTACCGGGCTAGTACTCAGTCCAATGGATTCGCTAGAACCATTCGCAGTTTCAGGTGCAGAGGTGATAGAATCAATTACTTCAACCAGCCGGAGAATGAGAGTTTTGCTGGGATATTTTCTATATTTACTGCTGGCGCTGTCGCCTTCATTGGTAAAAACTCAGGGTGAGTTTTTCTTAAAAATTTATTAAAAAAAAAAGATTTAAAACTTATGATAATAACAGGACATGTCCTAGACAAACCCCTGACAGAGTTGTGCCTCACCTGCATTTGTGAGGCCATTAGTGGTTGCAATGCCACAGCGATTTGCAGCAGTCCGGAAAAAGGAATCTGCGGCATTTTCAGCATCACCTGGGGCTACTGGGTGGATGCGGGAAAACTCACGGTGAATGGAGAGGATCCCGATTCGGAAAAGGCCTTCATCAACTGTGCCAATGATCCGCACTGTGCCGCTGATTTGGTCCAGAACTACATGAAGAAGTTCAATCAGGATTGTAACGATGATGGCAAGATGGATTGCTATGACTACGCTAAAATACACAAACTGGGAGCTTATGGCTGTCAAGGGAAATGCCCTATAAATTCCAGAGTGCCTATGAGGAGTGCATCGAGAAATATCAGGATGAGGGATTTGAGTAATAACTTACCTTCAGATAAAAATTATAATATTAAAATGTTTTTTTACCCAATCAAAATTACTCAAAGCAAGAAAACCGATGTGGAAATAAAGTACCACTTTTAATGACTAATTTATATCAATCAGAAATTTCCCTAAATCTATGTAAAACTAGACCTGTGCATTTCCTAGACCCACAATTAGTCACTAATTCTCAGTTCGGTGCTCAATAAATATCAGTAGTCAGTGCTAAAACCGTTTCAGTGGAACGTATGGAATCTTCCAGATCTTCCAGCTATGTATTACATAAATGTTTTGTTGTTAGCTATAACAATTGGATGCAATGCCACAGCTGTGTGTGTGAATGGGGCATGTGGCATCTTCCGGCTCACCTGGGATCAGTAGGTGGATTCTGGAAAATTGACAATACCTGGGGACTCTCCTTTAACGGCTATCTATGAGAACTAAAATTAACTTTAAAACTGAAATTAAGGAATTAGTATTTTTATTGTCTCCTTAGTTTTTACCAACTGCTCCAATGATCCTTATTGTGGAGCAAATTTTTTGCAGAGCTATATGGTTAAATATGGACAGGATTGTAAGGATTGCTATGATTATTAAGACATCCCTTTTATGGGTCCTTTCAACTGCAAGGCGGATATGCCCTACACCTACGAGAGTATCTTTAAGCGATGTTTGAGAAATGGTACTCGCAATCAGAAATCCAGCTAAGCTTCTGGGAATTCAATTAACATATGTACATATTACATAGAATTTAGTTACTAACCTATGAGGAAGAGTCCGCGTAATTTATGTGCGAATTTTGCATTGCTAATATAGGCTTTAATTTTGATTAATAAACAAGTGGCTGACAGAGAACTCAGTTCAGTTGTGTGGTCAACACTGTAGGAGCAGGTTGGGTTCACGATTCAGAATCAAATATGCTTCAATTAATAATCAATTTGACTTGTTTGTGGCTACCTGTGGTGAACAGTGGCTCCAGCGATGAGAGTAAGTGGTTGTCATCTATTAAATTAATTAGCCACAGCAGCACTTGTAATATTAAACCACTGTGCGGCTTTTGAGTCAACTATTATTTTAGGTTTAGTATTGTACGTATAGTAAGTAATAGTATAGTAATTATAGAAATCTAATACCGGTTACTAATTAGTATAACATAAGTCTAAATGAATTATAGAAAAAAAGTGTTAAATATTTTGCTCAAACACTCAGAATGTTTAGTGGACATGAAAACTACGGTTTAGGGAGAATCAAATTCGGCTTGCCCAAGTTAGCTTTTTATTTAGATTTTATTCTCCTTCCGGCCGTCCTTCCCTACGCACAAACGTCGAGATTTAAGAACCATAGGAGCTAGTGCCACCAAATTTGGACACAGACTTCAACGCAGATCTTATTTGTTTCAAAACCTGACCACAGCCCTTTTAACGCCTACAAACTGCGAAATTTTTTGGTTCCCAGTAAATGCTACAGAAAAGTGCCTTTTATAAATGTTGTTTGTATTGAAAAGAGCTACACAGGTATGGGTCAGGCCATCTCAACTTTGACCAAATTTTTGGGGTGATTTTTTTGATTAAAAAAAAATCTTTAAAAATGTAAACATTAGGACAGTACCTAAAAACACTTTTAACAGTTTTTCATAATTCCGCACCGTTTTCAATATTTTGAGCTTCAAAGTTTAAAAAATTGTTTTTTAAGGTTTTGCCGAAAAATGTATAACTCATGTATATCGACGAAATTTTTTGGGGTATAAGAGAATCGTTTAACCCTTATTTAAAAAAATTTCATTAATAAACTAACATAATTTTTAATTCGCGGTGATGTTAACAGCGCCGACTTGGTAGGTCGGCTTAACTTTTTGTGAAAACTAGAAATTATATACCCTTTATATTAAACCATTGTAGGTCTAACTATGTTTTGCATGAGCCTTTCAGAGTACTATGTTCTGACTATAATAGACTTTATCCTATAATCTCAAATTCTGACTCTCTGTCGCTCTTAAAACAACTTATACTAACTTCGTTAGCACAAAATTACGCTCCGCTAGATAGATAATCCGGCACTACACGCACTCGGATACTCCCCCTAGCTAACGCGCTGGCAATTCACCGTCCGCCTGGCCACTTAAACTACGAAGTGAAAGTAGGCTGTACGCCTGCTGAGACTGGACTGGGTTTCTGGTCAAAGGGAATCCAACCAATTGACTTACTGCGCTTGTGTTGCTAAGAAACTGCTCTGTCCTGTGATTTGTTGTAGTGATCCTTGGCTCGTTTCCCAAGAATTCACTATTACTCGCGTTAACACTGTCGCCGACACTTGTCCTTGCTACTCGCACTTGTCTCTCACACCCCAATCACTTCGCACTCGACTCCAAAACTTAACAGCCCCGACTCTAGTCCTACCCCGCTCTTTAATACCCCCTTAACATTTTTGCTAATTCTATCCAGCACTCCGCTTTCCCGCCAAAACTCCTTGTTCAGCGCGTCCGTGTCCCGCTGCGCTCTGACGGTCCGCCTACAGCGGCGCTGTTTCTATTCAGCAGCCCGCTCTCCCGCCCAACACTCTTTGTTCAGCGCGTACCGCTACGCGCTGACTGCCCGCTATGTCGAAAGCTCTTGGTCCAATTTCTTATACTGCGTTTTTTAAGTGATCTTAGCGATATCTTACAAAGTCAGAAATGTTCAGAAAAGTCAAAAATTTAATATTCAAATTCAAAAATTTGATTGGCTGCGCAAAAGTATTTACAAAAATTAATTATTCACGTCAAATACTAATTTCTGAAGCTTCAAAAAGAGTTGATTGCATTGATATTAAACATTTTTTAAAAATATACGTAATAAAAAGCAAGTACAACTATATTGTCTTCCTCCAACATTGGCTTATTCTACTCAACATTTGTTTCGAGTATACTATCAAGCTCAGACATGACAAGGCAATCAACTTAACCCCGAAGACTGGGGAAGTTGGAAGTTGATAAATAATACTTTGAAATCGATTCAAACTGTACTGCCCACTGCTCCAGAAAAGCTTCTTAACGCTCCTTTTTGAAACTGCAAGAATGGTTGTAGTGCCAAATGTGGCTGTAGAAAAGTAGGGTTACAGTGTTCTCTAGCGTGTACCAATTGCCGAGGTCTCTCTTGCGCAAGTACAATAGAGGAAGATGCATAGAGTGATGAAGTATATGATTTTTATGAAGACGCTACTGAAGAACAAGAAAAAGAAGAAGAAATTGAAGAAAACATGATTGCTGAAGATAAGTATGAAGAGTCAGATTAAAGTTTCAAAAAAAATTAGTTAGAACGATATTTAAACTATAATTAAATAATTATTGTTAGTAAAAATAACGCCATAAACAATTGTGAAAAAGGCCTACCGGGGAAACCACATTAAAAAAAAGCGCCGAGATGTCATCCCAACGCTACAAGTTTGGAACTTATAAATTAATGCGTTAGTCACAAAGAGTTGTTAATATTTAATTGTTACATGATACTTAAAACCAATTTAATAAGAACTAACCTAAGTCTAACCTAGTGTTTTTAAGGTGTGAGAATAACTGTATCTTGAATTGCGTGGCACTGCTAATATTCTTTGGATGGTTGGGGAGCTGATTCTATGATCGAATAGCATTAATTAAAAATTGTCGTTCGGATGTCAGTGATCTGGGTCTTATGCAAGTCAGATTGTTTGCTCTTGTGGATTCAGTAAATTTAAGTTTTTCGAACAGATACGAAGGTTCTTTTCTGAAAATAATTTTTTGTAGAAAAATTAAGATCCGCATCTTTACCCATCCATTAAGTGGAACATCGAATATTTTCTGAGAAAATTCGGATACATGCTCTCCCCGTGGAAGGTTAAATATGTTTTTGGCTATGCAATTAAATACTACTTTAATTTTGTTTTGACTTATAGTGTCACAATTTGAATAGACTTCTATTCCAAAAAAGAGTGGAGGTAAGGTAATTTTTAGTTATGGATAGTGTCCTTATTATGCCATATGTTTTCCCTACAGCCTTTGTTATATAATCACTCCAGGTAAGGGTTCTGTTGAAGGTGAATCCCAAGTTTATAGCTGTTTCAACATACTTAAGTGGCGCGTTATTTATGTTCAGTGGCTGCAAATTTAAAAGATCAATCTTTCGTTTGCTTATCGCAAGACATTTTGATTTTGATGGGTTGATCCCGAGTCCATTGTTGCCGACCCACTCATTTAATATCTATACACTCATTTATTCTGTTTAAGGGACGACTCACATATATTTTAATTTTAATTTAATTTAATTTTATTTATTTATTATATCCCGACGATATAAGACTAAGTCTTTTCAGTTTCATCTGTCACTTTGTGATTGTTACATTAAAACTTAAATACTTTGGACATCATCAGCAAACAAGTGAACATTACATTCAGATAACACATTGGGAAGGTCATTTACATATAATGTAATGTAATGTTACAATAACGGACCAAGCTTGGGGTACACCACGATTGATATTTTCAAACGCAGACGAAACGCTAGACAGTACATCAGATTGCCGACGATTTTGCAAGTACGAAGAAACAAGTTTGACAGAAGTTTTAGAAAACATAAACATATTACGTAACTTCGCACAAAGGAAATTATGGTTTACAGTATCGAAGGCTTTTTTGCAGTCTAGTAAAGCTAAGAGCGTTACTTTATTTCATCTATTTGTTCCCTAAGGTCGTCTGCAATTTTTAAAACAGCTGATGTACAGCTTATGTTTTTACGAAAGCCAGACTGACTATTATTGAGTATTTTATTATCGGACATACATTTATTATTTTGACCAGCCATACAATTTTTAAAGACCTTCGATAGGTAGGGCAAAATTAAAATGAGTCTGTAATCATTATTTGATTTGGGAATCGGTACTATTTTTGCCGTTTTCCAACAGTCCGGAAATGTTGATTTTGTCAGTGCAGTACTAAAAGTATGCGTTATAAATGTGAGGATCTTTGGTAGCAGTATTTTTACAAATTTTGAGGCTAATGTTGTCAAGTCCAGTGGCGTCATTCTTAATTCTAAGTATACTCTGAAGTAGAGCTGCATAACCATCGATGGTCAGATGGTTTCAACCATCGATTATCATAAATTATTTAGCGATAATCGAAAATAAATGCACTATTTTTTTTTATATACATAGGTACCTGTTTATATTTTAGTTTATTTTAAATAAAACAATATTTTCTCCATTTCATTCTCCCAAATAAAGGAATCACCAATTTGAAACTAAACTAATTGAAAACTAAAAAATTAATACAATATATAAACATTTTTTTCACAAAATACTTAAAACTTTGATGGTACAACGATATATCGATGGTGAAATAAAACCATCGATATATCGCCAAAAACTAAACCATCGATAATATCGTTTTAACCATCGATGGTTTTGCAGCTCTACTCTGAAGGACATCACTCTGGCTGACACACATAAACCTAAACCTAATATCACAGACTATTTCAGGTACAAGTCGTGGATTCAGGTAATTGTTTTCAGTGATTTCAGGTACTGTGCAGTTTAGGAACTTTTTATTAAGTTCATTTCATTAATGTCCTGCTCAACTCTTGGCTTGGATTTTCATATTCCCAGTTTTTTATTTGCGATACTCGAAGAGTAAGCAAATACTGTAAACGATCAAATGTCTGTCTGTCCGTCTGTCCGTCCGTCCGTACAAACGTCGAGATCTCGGGAACTATAAGAGCTAGAACCACCAAAAAAGCGCAGATCAAGTTTGTTTCAAAACTTGACCACGCCCCTTTTACCGCCCACAAACCGCGAAAATCTGTGGCGCCCTCATTTTTTATGCAATCGTTACGGTTTAAAAAGAAATATAATGATATGTGCACTGTCTTACTACACTCCGAACCATTTTGTGCTCTAATAAATAATAAAGAAGTTATAGAACATTTTGCTATGCCTTATACAAATGTAGTTAATGTAGCCCCATAGGTGGCGACTCTATCGTTTTTTTTTCGTTTTGTTTTTTTAAAGAGGGAAAATGAGTATCGCAAATCTTATAGTCGGGAACCCCGACTAAAGCGTTCTTTCTTGTTTTTTATTATATTCCAAGTCTTAGGAGTGAAAGATGCATTATTGATTTTACGGGAATCGATTTTTGTCTTGGCCGTATTAGTGAGTTGGGTCACTTTTTGTCTCAACGACTTAAACACCGCGTAAGCCTAAGGTGTCCTGTACCTTTTCCACTTATTGTACTCCCCGTCTTGCTGTAAAAATGAGTCTTAAATGTTATTATGGAACCATGGTTTTTCAGAAGAACGAATAACTTTAACAGGTACTTTAACAGGTACAAGACAGTTATACAAATAACAAATATTGTGTTGTAAAAAGTTAAGTTGTTCGTCAACTTCGAAAAGGGAAAATATATTATTCCAGCTGCACGAATTACAGGCTAAGCCTGAAAACTATTTTATGGTCAAGGTATTGAAGGTCAAGTGCATTATTCATGAAAATTAGGTCATGTTTTGAAAAGGATGGGACAATAAGTTTGTCATATGTAGCCACGCTGTCTGTATCAGACACAAAAAATAAATCTAAAAGCGAGTTGCGGGTTTTGGAAAAATGCGTGGGGGGCAAGGAGTTTACCAACTTCATTCCCACCGATTTCATGTTCTCTGCTAGGTGGGACTCCCTCAATATATCTCTATTAAAATGACACGTCAGGGAGGATATTTAAAAATTGGTCATAGTTAACCCGAAAATTAGGTCGGTATATGCACCCAATTAGCAGTTTGTCAGCATTTCTTTGGGATCTTATTTCTATAAACAAGTATTCTATTGCACTATCAATTGAATTTTTACATATAGACGTGAAACTTAACTTTTTACCCACATATATTGCAACTCCTCCCGCATGACTATCACGATCAAAACGATATAAATTATAGCCATCACATTCAACTATAACATCACATAAATTTGGGACAAACCAAGTTTAAGACACACATATAACATCGAAGCTGGAATTGACAAAGAGGTATCTAAATTCTTTAAAATTTCGTGTGAGGCTTTTGGCATTAATATGGCAAACGTTAAGACCAGATCTTTTCTTTCCGGGAATCCTCAACAGCGCTATTTGACTGACTATTTGATCGATTTGGATCTACGTTATTTCTGTCACCCATTTTAAATTATTACATTTAGAAATTAGCTGCGCACGCTGTATACAAGTATTTATGAAACCAAGACACACCATACTGATAAACAAACTAGAAATAAAGCGACTGATTCTAAGCCTAAATATCAGCACATCACATCAGCACCCTTAACGGCAGAAGAGGAAGAGGAATTACTGGCCACTCCACCTAAGGCTAGCGCACCACCCAAGGTCGCCCTTTCTGGAGCGGCGAGAAAAAGACTCCGCTTTTACCTCAGCAAGGGACACCCAATAGAAGAGGCCAGACTGCTAGCTGCACCACCGATGCAGAAGAAGGAGACGCCTCAGACAGCGAGCAAGAGGATGAGATCGGTCAACACGACTCCCTCTTCTCAATCTCCGAAGAGGGCAATGACCCAATCGGACACCACTTCCGATACCTCCAGCGGTATGGCGGCGCCCGCCCCACTGATCCCTGGGCCCAAGGCTCCTGAGAGCTCACTGGAAGTCACTATGGCCCCAGTGGCCACGACAACCAAAGAAGCCTCAGCCAAGGAACCAGAGAGAAGTGAGGCGGATGTTGCCCAGCCAATGGAGAGTGGTGTTGGTCCCTCTTACCGGGACGCTGTCAGCGGCACAAAACTGGCAGTCTTCCCGGTAGGCTATCCCAGCACCCTGTACTCGGTGGAGCAGCTAAAGGTGCTGCAAAGCGCGATACTGGACGCAGTGATTGCAGACAGAAAGGGGACCATTAAGCCCCACTTCTCAGGCTGCTCATTCCGCCCAGGATGGTTGGCGGTGTCTTGCAGAGACTCAAACACTGCGGAATGGCTCAAAGCAACATTGCCCAAGATTAAGGTGCAGCTTGGGGCACAACCCAAAGTAGTCATTGAGTCAGAGATGCCGCGCCCGCAGATCTTCATTGGTTACTTCCCGGAAACCAAGAAGGACATCACGTCGGAAGAGATCTTGGCACTTCTCGAGGGCCAGAACGAAGGGCTCAGGGTATCGGACTGGCGAGTCCTGCGCAAGGAGCTGAAAGGCAACATGGTAAGCCTAACGCTCTCTGTGGACCCGGTATCGGCTAACAAGCTGAAAGTGCGCAACAACAAGGTGGACTTTGCCTGGGGGACTGTCAGTCTTCGGCCAAAAGCCAAACCGACAGAAACCGCCCAGCAAACCGACGCAGTAAAGAGCGTTCCACCAACCGCCACTGCCAAGGTGACTACACTCAGAAAAAAAAAATTCCTAAATTTTAGGAATTATGGACTACATTGCCAAATTTGAATTATTAAGGGCACAATGGACTTAAAAAGTAAACATGTTTGGATTTTTGGCCTTAAATTGATTATTTAAGGCAATACAACTTAAGGAATCTACTATCCGAAAAATAGTCCAATTACCTTAAAAATTATTTCGTACTAGTTAGAGGGTAGCCTAGGGGGTAAGCAGGTGGACCCACGCGCATGGGAGCCAAAATGGCCCGGGTTCACTTCCTAGCGGTGTCGAAAGAACATTTTTTTTTTTTTTTGCTAAAACTTTTTATTTTTTTATTTGCCGTAGCACTTTACTTAATAGTAAAAAACTATTTAACTTAGTTTTTAACTTAAGGAACACTAAGAAACTATAAATTTGGTATGCACACACACATCCTTTAAAAAGCTGTTTAGAACGGCAGCTACTAAGAGCGACTGTAGAGCAGATGTTAGGACTCACGCGTACAGATCCAAAGGTCAGAGGTTCGAATCCCAGTGGAGTCAAATGGAATGTAAGTTTTATAAATAATATCAAATGTTTAAAATTAATATTCTTCTGCTTATAAATCCATTCAACGAGTCAATTCCAAGCAAACAATATGAGAAAAGTCAAAATAAATATTTTTTCTTTTCAAGGCTATATTTGGACTAGATTTAAGGATATTATAGCCTTAAATGTCATGGACTTGAAATAAGTCCATGATTCCTAAGCGCAAAAAATAGTCCATTTTACCTTATTTTAAGTCCATTTTTCGGTATATTAGTCCATATTTTTTTCTGGGTGTAGCGTGCAGCCTGACAACAGCAAACAGGCAGCAACCACCAACTTGCCCTCCACGTCGAGGCCCCCACAATTGCGCCACAACAACCGCGCATGAGGCCACCGCTGTTTGGACGACTCCCGAGACCCACAGGACGACAGGGTAAAGGTGAGAGGCGCACGGCGGAAGAGGCTGCTGTCCTCAACAGCAACAGGGGCAAGAAGAGGGCTGCTAGGGGCAAGAGAGACAACTTATAATGTCCTCCCCCCAGTAGACAACAGCCGTAGGCAGCTGAAATGCCTACAGGCGAATCTCCACCACGCAAAAGCCGCCTCGGACGTGCTCAGCAGGAGATTCACCAAAGAACTCCTGGACGTTGCCTTCATTCAAGAGCCATGGCAGCGCTCAGGACAAATTCTCGGGCTCAAAGCAACCCATGGTAAAGTAATTTACGCTAATAACCAACAACGCCCCAGAGCGGCGCTGATGGTTAACAATAACATTAATTTCGTCCCTCTCTCGCAGTTCATCAGTGAGGACCTAGTGGCAATTTGGGCAAGAATGCCCACATCAAATGGCTCGGTAGAAGTCATTCTGGCTTCCGCCTATCTACCAGGGGACAGCGAAGCAGCACCAACAGAGGCCGTCAACGACCTCATCGAGCACTGCAAACGCTGCAACCTGCGCTGGATTATAGCCTGTGATGCGAATGCCCACCACACTGTATGGGGAAGTACGGACATCAACACAAGAGGTGAGTGCCTTCTTGAATACATTTATAAAAATCATATTTCAGTACTAAACAGGGGAAACGAACCAACATTTAGGAATGCAATCAGAGGGGAAGTTCTTGACCTAACTCTTTGCAGTCTTAATATGCTCGACTTCGTTTCAAACTGGCACGTCTCAGACGAAGTCTCCATGTCAGATCATCAACACATAAGATTTGACGTGGGGTCTATCGAGACGTGTTCTTTAGTAAACAGGAACCCACGCAAGACAAACTGGGACCTTTACAGAAGTACGCTTGAGAACAATGTAAACCACTCCACTCTTCAAATAACTAACAAAGAAGAGCTGGAATTTGAAGCAAATGAGCTTCACCAAGCAGTTGAAACAGCATTTCACGCCAGCTGCCCTCAAAAGATCCGAAAGCTCAACAGAAACGTTCCTTGGTGGAACGAATCTGTTGCAAAACGGCAAAGAGAGGCAAGAAATCTGTTCAACAGGGCAAAAAGAGGCCAAGTCACATGGGCCTCATACAAAAAGCGCCCTTACACTCTACAACAAGGAGCTGAGAAAGGCCAAAAGAGCCACGTAGAGAAATCACTGCGGGGAGATTTCTACTCTCCCTGAAGCGATTCGACTGCAAAAGGCACTTGCAAAAGACCACTCAAACGGTATCTGCACTCTCAAGAAACCAGATGGCACATACACAAACACTCCCGAGGAAACTAGCTCCCTTCTGCTAGATACCCACTTCCCGGGATGTACGATTGCGGACAATTTCAGCTCGGATGAGTTGGACACAACCAACTTAACCGCAGCAGAAAGAAGTACGCCGTACAAAGTATTCCATCAAAACAGTGTACTTTGGGCTATCAATAACATGAGCCCCTACAAATCCCCCGGACCTGATGGGATTTACCCTTGCCTTCTTCAACAAGGCGCTTCGCTTATTACGCGAGCCATGGTCCGCATATTCAGAGCTAGTCTCTCACTTGGCCACTTGCCAACCAAGTGGACTGATGTCAGGGTTGTATTTATACCAAAGGCAGGGAGAAAAGACTCACAAATGCCTAAGTCATACAGACCAATTAGCCTCAGTTCATTCCTTCTTAAAACAATGGAAAAAGTATTGGACCAATTTATTCGGGATAATCATCTCAAGCTACATCCCTTACATAAACTCCAATTTGCCTATCAATCAGGCAAGTCCACTGAGACAGCTATTCATTGCCTCACTACCAAAATAGAAAAGGCACTTAGCAGCCAACAAATAGCTCTCTGTGTCTTTATGGACATTTCAGGTGCCTTCGATAACACCTCCTACGAGGCCATTTCAAATGCACTGATCCGTAAAGGGATCAATAAACCGATTATCAATTGGATCCTCTTGATGCTGAAATCAAGAACGATCTCTCTAGACCTGGGGGGAAACACCAAGTCCATAACAGCCACAAGGGGTTGCCCCCAAGGGGGTGTACTCTCTCCCCTTCTGTGGACCTTAGTAATTGATGAGCTTATCTACAGGCTTAACGATCAGGGCTTTTCCACTCAGGGCTATGCTGATGACATTGTCATCTGCATCTCGGGCTCGCATGAATCCACAATCAGTGAACGAATGCAAAGTGCCCTAAACATTACATACAACTGGTGTCTTGACAAAGGACTCAGTTTAAACCCAACGAAAACTATAGTAGTTCCATTCACGAGGAAAAGATGTCTAAATCTAGAAAGACCAACTCTGATAGGAACCACTTTAGAATTCTCCACTGAAGCCAAATATCTTGGAGTCATCTTTGACTCCAAGCTGACGTGGAACCCTCACCTACACTACGCCATAAATAAAGCCACAAGAGCACACTTTGCTTGTAACAGGCTTTTTGGCAAGACTTGGGGTCTGAATCCCAAGATGGTGTACTGGTCTTTCTCTACTGTCATAAAACCCATACTCACGTATGCAGCCATCGCTTGGTGGCCTAAGGTCTCTCAGAGAACTGCAGTCAGAGAACTAAGCAAACTACAGCGCCTAATATGTGTCGGTATAACAGGAGCCATGCGCACTTGTCCGACCGACGCGTTAGGGATTATCACCGGCGTATCGCCACTTCCCATCTTAATTAGAAGGGAAGCTTACCTTGGAGCTATTCGCCTCAACAAGATATACAGCTTCAAATCTGGAGATCTTACGGGGCACCTAGAGATACTCAGTTCTCAAAGAAACAGCCCAACCTTAAACCTTTCCGACACACAGGAACAACTCGTTCAGTTCGACAGAAACTTCAACGTGGAAATCCACGACAGAGATATCTGGAGAACAGAAACACCCAGTGTACCAAACGGTTCTCAAATCTGGTACACTGATGGATCCAAATTGGAAGATGGTAGCACGGGTGCAGGAATCTACGGGCCACGGCTCAAAAGATCCATACCTATGGGAAAACATCCCACCATCTTCCAAGCGGAAGTACACGCCATTGAAATCTGTGCCAGAGAATGTCTTCGCAGGAACATGCGAGGGGCACAGATTTACATACTGTCCGACAGCCAAGCAGCTCTTCGAGCTTTGAAATCATACTCAATCGCATCTAGGCTAGTCGAGGACTGTTTCCAGCTTCTCAATGAACTCGGAACCCATAACACCGTCAAGTTATGGTGGGTGCCGGGTCATGAGGGACATGCAGGAAATGAAATGGCCGATGATCTTGCCAAAACTGGGGCAAGCATGCCATTCATCGGCCCTGAACCCTTCTGTGGACTCTCAAAAGGACACACTATGGAGGAGATTAGAATTTGGGAAAAGAGGGAAATAGAAAAACACTGGACAAACAGCGTAGGCCAAAGACAGGCAAAAAGATTCCTCATTCCGGACAAAAACAAGTCCCTAAAACTCCTAGAACTAAATAGGGAGACCTACGTATCCTCACAGGATACCTCACGGGTCACTGCAAGCTCAGGTATCATCTTAAGAAACTGAGACTAGCCGACACGGACGTCTGTAGATTTTGTGAAGAGGAGCAAGAGACATCTGAACATGTCCTCTGCGAATGCCCTGCACTTTTCAACAGACGACTGCAACACCTTGGCAACATATGTGTGCCACCATTTAGAATTTGGAACATAAGGCCCAACTTAGTGCTCAATTATATAAAGAGCCTAAACATTTAGGGAACCATCCATTTTCTATTTGCCTGTACAATAGATCTCTTTTGGTCGCGGTACATAATAGGCTTAAAAAAAAAAAAAAAAAAAAAAAAAAAAAAAGCCTAAATAAATTTTATGTAGGAGTTAGAAATGATTTTTTAAAAGTTGGATACAAATATAGATGCCTTTTAGGAGCAAAAAAATTATTTGTTAAAGCCCCAGAAGTACCAGATTCCAAAGCATCCAATTCATCTGGGGTGCAAATCTCCATCTGAGCAAATCGCTTCCCCTCCTACTCTCTCCTTTACGTACAGTCACTCGCAGCTTATTTCGTGCAGTTACCTAAAAAAAGTTCAAGTCGTTATTCCTGCTAAACTAAGAAAGATAACAGAAAAATTTAAATGCAGTATTTTAATAGGTATTATTAACATGTTTATTAAAAGAATGAGATTTTCTTAATCATAAAAACAAAAAAGTTATTCAATAAAAACAAAATGTACAGGCTTTTTTCATGCCGCAGCTTATTTCGTGCATAAACTTTGGGTACCATTATTTCGTAAATTGTGATTATTAAATAACTTTTTCGTCTTCTATCCTGTTGAACAAAGTATGAGCTAATTTATTTTTGACTAAGTATATTTGGATTACACTGGAAAAAATTATTATCTATGATTAACAAAAACTCATCTTCACACGGCGATTCAATTTTAACTATTGGTCTTTTTGCATACAAAAAACAAAAAAACTTAACGGAATTTTGCTGAAATGGTTAACTATGGCACCAATAAGGATAAATCCATAATCAAACGCTTCGTAAGAGAAAATCGGGCGTAGATAATGGCACAAATTGCTCCCAAACCAAATTTGTACTGAGCATCAGAAGACACGAAATGTCCGTAAAATAAGGGTTAAATCGGAGATATCGGTTCCAAAACTAACTTATATTGATGATAACGACATGGGCTACAAACGTTCCATAGAAACCATTATCCAAATATGACGAGATCATAACATTTGAGGCCCAACTAACTTGGAAGAAGATATTTTTGAACCAGACAAAATGCTCTGCAGACCAAAATTTCCCAAAAACGACGGAATTAGGATAAAATCCTTCTGAAATTTAATTATATATGAGAGGACAAGTCCAAACTCAACATACTGTTGCAATCCCCCCTCCCCTTTAAACAAATGTTGGGTATAATTTGCGAATTCCGTCCTTTTTGGGAAATTTTGGTCTGCAGAGCATTTTGTCTGGTTGAAAATTATCTTCTTCCGAGTTAGTTGGGCCTCAAATGTTATGATCTCGTCATATTTGGATAATGGTTTCTATGGAACGTTTGTAGCCCATTTCGTTATCATCAATATAAGTTGGGTCAGGCCATGTCAACTGTACCTAGTCTTTTCTGGATTGGTAAAAAAACTATAAAAATGTGTGTTTGGGACAATACCATTAACGCCCATTTTTACAGCTTTTGAATATCGGATTTTCCATATTTTGAGCTTCAAAGTTCGAAAAATTTGTTTTGTTTTTTTGTTTTTTGTATGCAAAAACCATTCCAATAGTTAAGGGGTTACGCCACCCTGAACGCGTGAAAATGGGACAGTTATTCAGAAATTTTTTTTGACCTTACTATTGTAGATAAGACTTTTTCACTTTAATTTCTAGTTAATACATATAATGAACTTTATAAATATTCAAAATTTATTATTTTAAAATAAAAAATGGCGAGGATATGAGCAGTGGCGTTCACCAGTTTTTCCAGAGCACTCCTTGATGGTGGGCATGATTCAGCTGCCAATTTTTATCTGAACCAAGTGAACAAAATTTTTTCTTAAAAAGTGATATATTTTTAGCAGAGTCACGTAGCCGTTTTGGGAAAAAAATTTTTTTAGGCAAATGAGAGCACTTCAAAAATTGATTTCATTTTTTGCGCGAAAATTATCGTATAAAAATTTGCATAAAAAATGTTCTAATTATTCAATCGAAAAAATCCTACGTGACTCTGTGGAGAATCTATATAAGAAGATGTGTTTTAATTTTCAAGTCAATCGATTGAACAGTTTTTGAGTTATCATGCCCACCGTCTCGAAAAATGTGGTTTTGAGAAAAACGCAAAAGAAGACACACAGCGCCTGCCGACGCTCTCCTGCCGCGCTGACTGCTAGTGAACATAACTTTCCTAATAAGTAAGATATTGTCTTCGGAGACGGCTTGAAATACTCGGAAATATATAGGCAATTAAACTAAGAAATAAAAAAAAAATCGATTTTTCAAAATTTCCAGGGTGGCGTAACCCCTTAAAATTGAATCGCCGTGTGAAGATGAGTTTTTGTTAATCATAGATAATAATTTTTTCCAGTGTAATCCAAATATACTTAGTCAAAAATAAATTAGCTAATACTTTGTTCAATAGGATAGAAGACGAAAAAGTTATTTAATAATCACAATTTACGAAATAATGGTACCCAAAGTTTATGCATGAAATAAGCTGCGGCATGAAAAAGCCTGTACATTTTGTTTTTATTGAATAACTTTTTTGTTTTTATGATTAAGAAAATCTCATTATTTTAATAAACATGTTAATAATACCTATTAAAATACTGCATTTAAATTTTTCTGTTATCTTTCTTAGTTTAGCAGGAATATCGACTTGAACTTTTTTTAGGTAACTGCACGAAATAAGCTGCGAGTGACTGTAGATATCTCGACGCCGAGAGAAAACAGCCGTTAGGCGCTTCTGCCTCTTTAGATGCATCGCCGGCTTAAAATTTTTTTATTTTGGTTTGGTCAGCTGTTCGTTTACATACATAACCGCTGGCGAGTCTAGGCCGATAAGCTTTAAGCTCAGTTGCGTTTCGTTTTCTCGCCGGTATGCCGCGATCGCACACAGCAGTGTTGCCTTATCGTGTACGTGTTCCATTTTTACAATAATAATTGGATCTATACGGGCCGACTGTCACGGTCGCATTCGGAAAATCGATATTTACATTAACAATGTCGTTTTGATAAATAAAAAATTTTAAAAAAATATTTTTTTATATTAGTTTGATAATATAACGTCGAAACGATATGTTCACCACATAGAATTGGTATGTTCACCACGTAGAATTGATATTTTCGACATATCTGGTCAAAAATGATATGATATCATATCAAATTTTTTTTCTGTGTAGTCAATTTGGAATATGGACAGAGTGGTGAGTTTAAACTCAAATGCACGATCCACATAATTTACACAGTTCAACTTATTACCTTAAAGACAAATGCCTGCTGTTGAAATTGAATAATAACTTGCACAATACACATGATTGATTTGATGGTTTCCAATTGAAATGTTAGGAAAGGAATAACTTATGTTTTTAAATTTTGTTTTCACAATTTCATAGTGAACGCAATACGTAAAAAGAAATTAGCTGAGCCTACTTAAAATATTGGTTTGAAGTACATTCCATGTATCAGAGTGGCGCTGTATGTAAAAAAAGATTTTCCCGCTTTTCTGTTGAAATTTCCTGATTTTTCTTTGCTACAAACCTCACGGTGCCCGAGACCTTTCCAACGAATGCAATCGTGGAAATCGGCTCGTGCGTTCTGGAGCTATAGCTTCAGGAAGGAAAGCCCGACTTATTTTTATAGATTAGATGAAGATTATTGAAGAGTTGCAAGCATTTGGACCAAAATCATTTGCGCATTTGAAAACTTTGAATGGCCACCAATGCCAAACATATAGAGAAGCATGTCAACCATTGGGTTTGCTGGAGAACGATTCTCATTGCGGATTCAGTTTTTTCATCAAATGCGTACCAAATACGAACGCTGTTCGCAATTATCATCACCAAATGTTTTTTAAATTGAGAGCTGCAATACAATGTTGATACGTTTCAGGAATTTTTTCGAAATAATGTGCCTTTGCTGAGTGAACAGCAAAAGCAAGCGGTGGACATTAATACTGATGGTCTATTCTAAAAATAATGATGTACACGCACTGAATTTAACCATTCAATCAAAAATTGCTGGCGATTTGGTGACATACAAACCCGTTGATTCCATAACAAATCCCGATGATGTAGTAACTTATCCAACGAAGTTTTTGAACTCTCTGGAGTTATTAGGATTTCCACCACATAATTTGCAACTCAAAGTTGGTACAGTTATTATGATATTGCGTAATTTAAATCCACCGCGACTTTGCAACGGTACTCGACTTTCGGTAAAAAGACTTATGCCGAATTTGATTGTGGCAACCATTATTAACGGAAAGTACACAGGTGAAAATGTATGTATTCCTCAAATACCAACGATTCCGACTGATTTTCGCAATGACAATAAACAAGTCGCAAGGCAAATCGCTTAGTGTTTGCTGGATAAATTTAGAAAATCTCTGTTTTCCACATGGGAAACTTACCGCTTTGTTTGTGTTAACGCTAGACCAAAAAACAAAAAATGTGGTTTACCAAAGAGCACTAAAATGAAATGTATAATTTGCGGACACGTTTAACGCTTCGATTCAGTATTTACATAAAGCGAAGCCATCTGGTGGCGAAACGGAGTTCACCGGGTTTGCTAGTTGTGTAAAAATGTCATTTAAATAATTGCCCTAGATCACTTTTGAAAACTAATTTGTTTAAACAATTGTTCTTACAAAATTAAATTAGTTTTTTAATACAATTAAAGCGGGATTCTCTTATACCCCAAAAAAATTTCGTCGATATGTGTCAATCCATTCGAGGGTCGCCAAACCCCTACAAATTGTTTGAACTTTAAAGTTAAAAATATCGAAAACGTTGCGGAATTTCGAAAAACCAAATCCCTCCCAAGGACCTGCGCCTGAAAGGATTGATTTCACATTAGTATCCTTTGCGCGATCCTATTTTAATGGCTGAAGATCTTGAAAATGTCATCATAAAACATAAATTTTTTACGGTTGTGTATGTAAATAGCATCGCCCAACTTAAAAATAAGTACAGATCTGTGTACATTGGGGTTCAATTCGGTGACCCACGCTGCTAAGGCATTGTTAGCTGCTGAGTGGGGCAAGTTTAGTTGAGGAGCAAGGAAAGTTAGCGCCTGAACGGCTAATTTAAAAGGACAGAATGGCCAGGATCCAAGCCCACCCCATGAGCCAGATGAGGGTATATTATTAAACCTCAAAACCCTTGGTGACCTGCAATGCTTTTCGTTTTGCGTCAACAGTGGCATGCGCCATGAAGTTGGTTTTCCCGACTGCACTATGGGCGTTTTGCCGACTTTTCTAGAACAAAGACAAAGAGTCGATGGTAGAAATTAAAAAACTGACAGTAAATATTAAAAATACAAAAAACAAGAAAGAACGCTAAAGTCGGGTTTCCCGTCTATAAGATTTGCGATACTCATTGCCCTCTTTAAAAAAAAGGGTAGCCTTCTATCGAGCGCAATACATTTTTTACGCCCTCTTCAAAAAAAGTTTAGCCTACTTTCGAGCGCAATAATTTTTAAACGCACTTGTATACACAATTTCTTGAAAATGGCCAGACTTTAAAATTTTTTAGATATTTGGGTAGATATTTTTAACACAAACAACGTTTATTAGGCCCACTTTTCTCTAGCATTAAAAATGTGGACACCACAGAGTTTCGCGGTTTGTGGGCGTAAAAAGGGGCGTGGTCAGGTTTTGAAACAAACTTGATCTGCACCTTGCTTACATAAGTCTGTGTGCAAAATTTGGTGGCTCTAGCTCTTATAGTTCCCGAGATCTCGATGTTCGTACGGATGTTGCACACAGACTTGTATTAGCAAAGCGCAGATCAAGTTTGTTTCAAAACCTGACCACGCCCCTTTTTACGCCTACAAACCGCGAAACTCTGTGGTGTCCACATTTTTAATGCTAGAGAAAAGTGGCCCTTATAAATGTTATTTGTATTGAAAATATCTACTCAAATATCTAAAAATTGCTGGCCATTTTCAAGAAATTGTGTATACAAGTGCGTACAAAATTTTTATTGCGCCCGAAAGTAGGCTAACCATTTTTTTGAAGGGGGTGCTAAAAATTGATTGCGCTTGAAAGTAGGCTACACTTAAGCTGTTTTTAAATGAGTATCGCAAATCTTATAGTCGGGAAATCCGACTATAGCGTTCTTTCTTGTTTAGTATTAAACACGTTGTAAAGCAGGGGTTTTAACAAATAACTTGCCATTTTTAGTTGTGCTTCTATTTGACATGGTTTAACAACTTTTCCGCACCCAACTTCATCGAAAAAAAAAAAAAAATCGAGTTTCCATGAAAATTTCAAGGACGAAGTGGCAATAGTAAACATTATCCTTTCGGGCTGAAATTTTTTCCGCAACATTTCCGCAATCAGGGTCATCGAAAATCAAAAAAAGTTGATTTTCGATACACTATACTGTACATATGTATGTATATGTGTAAGTATTTATTTGCGATACTCGAAGAGTAAGCAAATACTGTAAACGATCAAATGTCTGTCTGTCCGTCCGTCCGTCCGTCAGTCCGCACAAACATCGAGATCTCGGGAACTATAAGAGCTAGAGCCACCAAATTTTGCACACAGACTTCTATAAGCAAGGCGCAGATCAAGTTTATTTCAAAACCTAGCCACGCCCCTTTTAACGCCCACAAACCGCGAAAATCTGTGGCGCTCTCCTTTTTTTATGCAAGCTTTGCGGTTTTAAAATAAATATAATGATATGTGCACTGTCTTACTACATTCCGAACCATTTTATGCTCTAATAAATATCAAAGAAGTTATAGAACGTTTTGCTATGCCTTGAATCTAGTCTACATACATATTTTACATACACGTGTTTGTGAATGTAAAATTTACAAATATAGATAATGTAACCCCATAGGTGGCGACTCTATCGTTTTTTCTCGTTTTGTTTTTTTAATGAGGGCAAATGAGTAGGTATCGCAAATCTTATAGTCGGGAAACCCGACTATAGCGTTCTTTCTTGTTTTTTTTTGTATTTGTCTAATCTGGTAAGGGCGGAAAGTTGAGCTCCAAATGACAATACTATTTTTTCCAAATTCTAGTTTTACAACATTCACACAAAATTTTAAGTCTCAAGCTTTAAAATTGCAGCTTATGCCGCACAAATCAAAAAATCACCCATAGTGCACTCGCTTGCATTGCCTGTATTTTTTGAGCCACATGGCCTGTGGCATGTGGTTTCTTTAGTCCTTTCATTTCCAACATTATGCTGTAACTTGTCATTTTCGGCACGAAATTCAATAAAGAACTTGAAATTCCTGTTGCAATATGGGCAACGTTTTTTTTACTGGTCAGCTCGATTTTTGCCAAAAATTTTTGCTTCGATGCTCAAGTTTTTTTTTAAAACTTTTCTTGGTTGATGTATGTACTTTTATTTGTCAAAGAAAGTGTACACATTAATTAAATGCGTGTTTTGTGAATTTGTGTTGGGGTTTTTTGTTAGTTTTTTTTCTTTAAAACTTTTAGACACATGCTTACTTAAGTAATTGAGTCTAAATTTGTATCCTTGGTAAACACCAACATCATAAAGTTTTTTTTTATAGATGTTCATTTAATAAACAAGTTGTGTATAAATTGTAAAATATGTGATTAGTTTTTATTCCCCGTCAACGTAAGCCATTGGTTCAACCCAAGCATTGTTCCTCCGTTCTTATGGAATAAAATATTATTTGATTAAATTATTATTTAAATTCAGGTACTTGCTTTTTTTGCACAACGTGAAACAAGAATTGGATAATTACATAACAAAAGCTAGAAAAAAATCAGCTATCAGTAAAAAAAAGGAATTAAAATAAAAAAAAGCCCCATAAGTGGTGTCTTGTTTAAAGCTGACTTTTGGTTTTATAAAATGGGCAAAATGTATCCTCGCGCATGGTGAAAAGAATCAACAACCAAGCAGAACACTTTGACACGTTGTGGGAATTTCAAACGACTGAAGAGGGCCGAAAAATAACAACGTAAGAACAGAAATGCGACATAAATCTACTTTGCATATGAAGATGAATATGCCCAGCGATTTGAGTTATGTGCCGCACGTTACGCATACGCTATGTTGTCAGACAGATTGCTACAAAGTGGGCAAATGCTCAGCACCCTCTTATTTTTTAAGGCATAAGCTTTAATACAGTGCAAACACTCATTCCAAATTTTTATATGAGATTCGGCTTTAAACTGGGTTTGCATTTCACCTACTGCGGTCTCACACGGCGCATGTTTAATGTATTTTTTTTCACAAACTTTTTTATTATTGGAAGGAGCTTTTACATCAAAGCTCATGACAGGCATAGAAATTTCTTTAAAAAAAACACAGTTCTCAGGAAAAATAAAAAATGTGTATTGATAAGGGTTAAGGAGTATCCCAGCAGGCCGGGAACTCTTTATACAGTTGTATCTTTGCAGACTTTTTCCATGTGTAAGGGGATATATTTTGTGTCGATAGCATGCACGGACAGGGACGCATGTGTACATTTGTATATATAAATGTACATTTAAATGAATGAAGATACAAAACGGTGTATGTAGTTGAGTTTCTCTGTTACAAAATATAATGCCTACCTAATGTTGGGTGTGATAATTTGTATTGAAAACGGTTTGGTTTATATAAATATGGTAACATAAACCGTAAACAAATGTCTTACAGCAGACTAGAGCAGTGCTGCCCACACAATACAATACAATGACATGTAAGACTTGCATACACAGCAACCAGCTTGCCGAAGCACACACTATACAACAGTGTCGTTTTAACTTAGCGGCGCCCTTAAGCAACACAACTTTGAATGAGTATTAAAAAAAAAACAGTTATTTTGTGAAGTGTAGAATTAAAGTTAAAAAAATGTATTCTTTTTTTAATCAAAATAAATAGTAAACATTTGTATATTGAGTTTAAACTTGAATATTATTTATTTGCGATGCTAGATGAGTCTGTCTGTCCGTCCGTCCGTTCCTCCGTAAAAATCTCGGGAACCATAAGAGCAAGAGCCACCAAATTTTGCGCACAGACTTCTATATACCCCAGGCAGATTAAGTTTGTTTCAAAACCCGACCACTCCGCTTTTAACGCCCACAAACCGCAAATCTCTGTGGTGCCCACATTTTTAATGCTCGAGAAACGTGGCGTTAATAAATACTGTTTGTATTGAAAAAATCTACACAGATGTTAATTTTGAAAATATGGACAGTTTCAAGAAATGTCTATGCAGGTTAGGTTAGGTTAGAGCGGCGGCTGACACAAGGTCAGCCCACTTAGGCCATCACTGGCCCATTGTGATACCGCATGGATCTTTTGTACCCTTTAAACCATGAATTTATAAAGAATACCAGCCCGTTTCTCTAATGAAACCTGCTATTTTCTTCGGGGGAACAGCTGCTAATTCAGCTAGATTGTCAAGGAAATATTCTCCTATATACTTTTTCCTGCGCCTGATAAGGGCCACACAGGAACAGAAGAAGTGCTCTACTGATTCTACTTCTTCCTCGATTTTGCAGCTTCTGCAGAAGTCGTTGTTTAGGACGTTAAGTCGGGACGCGTGGGCTCCTACGAGCCAGTGGCCTGTAATTGCTCTAATTACAGCTGTGCACTGTGTGCGATGTAGACTGAAAAGCCTTTTGGTGCGTTTGGCGTCAACCTTAGGCCATGTTTGGCGACTAATGTTGCTGTGAGTGGTATTATCCCATGTTTCTTGTACAAGGGATCTGAAACCCTCCCTCGTCCTGAGCTTAAAAGTGGCTAGTGGCATACGGAAGTCCTCCTTGTCTGGAAGGAGAACTGTGGTAGTGCCGCGTCTGGCCAGTTCATCAGCTATTTCGTTCCCCTCAATATTTTGGTGCCCTGGCACCCAGATTAGGGATATAACGAACTGCTGTGCCATCTCTTGAAGAGATTTGCGGCAGTTGTTCACTATCGTCGAGTTTGAAGATAGCGCACGAATTGACTTTATTGCTGCCTGACTGTCTGAGTAAATGTTAATTACTCCGTTTGTAAGGCTAGAGTGGCGTAGGCAGCTGAGAGCCTCGCTTATGGCGAGAATCTCTGCCTGAAAAACGCTGCAGTGGTCCGGAAGACGGAAGTGTATTTTGATACTAAGTTGTTCACAGAAGACTCCTCCTCCAACTCGATTGTCGAGTTTGGAGCCGTCTGTGAAGAAATTTATACATTCATTTTGTCCAAAGGGGCTTGCCGCCCAGTCCTCCCTAGAGGGGAAGTCTGTTTTGAACGTTGTAGAGGTGTGTTCTACGGGTGTGCAATAGTCTGTTAATTGTATGTTTGCGCCTTCTGGTAGGATGGATGAGTGTCCGTATTTACGGACTGTCCAGCAGTTTGCGTCTCTCAGACGTCGTGCTGTGATGGTGGCGATTTCTTTTGCCACCAGAAGAATTGGGGATATGCTAGTAATAGCGTTGAGCGCTTCACTAGAGGTTGTTTTAAGAGCTCCTGTCATGCATAGTTGCGCTACCCTTTGCACCTTGTTGAGTGCCTTGAGTTTGGAACTATACAGCAGCGCTGGCCACCAAATGGATACCCCATACAGGAGGATGGGTCTTACTATGGCGCTGTATAACCAGCTAACTACAGACGGGGACATACCCCATTTGAGGCCTACTGCCTTTTTGCAGGTGAACTTGGGGATCTATTACTTCCTGGAGAAGAGAATAAGATCGGTCTTACTTGGGTTTACGTTTAACCCACTTTCAGATGCCCATCTTGAAATTTTCCCCGCAGCATGACAACCACATCGTCTGCATAAGCAACAATCTTGCATCCCCCATCTTCTATGTCGCGGAGCAGCGTGTTTACTGCTAGGTTCCATAGAAGCGGAGAAAGTACCACCCCTTGAGGAGTACCTCTGCTGACATGCCTGCACAGAGTAGATGCTCCCAGTGAAGAGGTCACTTTTCTGCTCAGTAGCAGCTGTGTGACTAATCTCACCAACTGAGCATCTACTCCAAGGCTCAGCATAGCATTGGTTATTGCCCTTGAGTCGATGTTATTGAAGGCTCCTTCTATGTCCAAGAAGGCGGCTAGGGTATATTCCTTGTCTTGCAGGGATTTTTCTATACTGGATATGACAGAGTGAAGTGCTGTTTCTGTCGATTTGCCTTTACGATATGCATGCTGAGATTCAGATAGCAGAGAGGGATTGATTGATGTTCTTAGGTATAGTCCTATCAATCTTTCCAAGG
The DNA here is from genome assembly GCA_018150695.1 of Drosophila oshimai. Classification (NCBI taxonomy): domain Eukaryota; kingdom Metazoa; phylum Arthropoda; class Insecta; order Diptera; family Drosophilidae; genus Drosophila; species Drosophila oshimai. The sequence goes on along the minus strand of JAECWM010000061.1, from coordinate 618,208 downwards.
TTTTCAGAAGGAAGGAGGACAGGCTTATTGGCCTGAGATCCTTCGGTGTTGTGTGTGAGGCTTTGCCGGCCTTGGGTATAAATACAACCTTGGACGTTAGCCAAGAAGGGGGAATGTGGCCTAACGCCATGATGTTCGTGAAGATGGCTTTTAGCCAAGGGACAGCAAGATCTTCCCCTTGCTGCAATTGTGCCGGAAATATCCCATCGGGACCTGGAGATTTGTAGGGAGCGAAGCTATTTATAGCCCATTTAATATTGGATTCAGTCATGATGCCATCCAATACTTTGACCGAGTGGCATGGTTGGGGGTCGCTTGTTTGGGGACCTAAGGTGTTTCCTGGAAAATGCGTATCTAGTAATAGTGTTAGTGTTTCTTCGCTAGAAGAAGTCCATGAGTCGTCCTGTCTCTAGAGATAGCCCAGATTTGAGGATGACTTTGAGTGTACTTTTCGTAATCTTGCGGCTTCTGAAGAGGATTCAATTCCCGAACAGAATTTTCTCCAATCCTCTCTTTGTGCCTGCCTACACTCATAAAAAAATTAACCCTAAATAATAGAAATTCGCCCTAAAATTTTATTTTTCTTAATCCAAGGAAATATTTCTTGATTTAAGCAATATTTTTCTTGAATCAAGAAAAATTTCCTAAAATTTAGAAATGGTCGCCATAAACTTAAATTACCCTAAAAACAAGAAAAGATTTCTATTTTTTAGTAAAACTTGCCATTGTTTTTAGAAATGTTTTTCTTAAAAATAGAAAGGCTTACCATATAGGGTAGCCTAGAGGGTAAGCAGGTGGACCCACGCGCATGGGAGTCAAATTGGCCTGGGTTCACTTCCTAGAGGTGTCGAAACGAAATTTTTCCTTTTTTTTTTTTGCTAAAACTTTTTTTATTTTTTGGCGTAACAACTTACTTTAAAGTAAAAAACTATTTAACGTAGTTTTTAACTTAAGAAACACTAAGAAACTATAAATTCGGCGTGCATACACACATCCTCCTAAAAGCTGTTTAGAACAGGGACTACTACGTGCGACTGTAGAGCAGATGTTAGGACTCACGCGTACAGATCCAAAGGTCAGAGGTTCGAATCCCAGTGGAGTCAAATGGAAAGTAAGTTTTATAAATATTATCAAATGTTAATAATTAATATTCTTCTGCATTATAAATCCATAAAGTTTATTTCAAGAAAATAAAATGAGAAAAGTCAAAATAAATATTTTTCTTGTTTTTTCTTGTTTGTAGAAAAGTATTTTCTAAAATCTAGAAAAGCTCGCCCTAGTTTTTAGAAATATTTTCCTATATATTAGAAAAAGTTTCCTTAAATTTAGAAAAATTTTCCTATAATATATGGTGAGCTGCCATTGAAGACAAAATTATGGCGAATTCATTGTTTTTAGGGTTAATTTTTTTATGAGTGTAGTGAGCTTTTTGAATTGAGCTAGACTGTGTTTATAATCTGACCAGTTCTGTTCACAACTTAGTCTTTTTGCTCTATTGAAGAGTTTCCTACATTCTACCCTTAGCTTGTCTATTTCTTGTTTCCACCAGGGTGGTCTCCATTTGCCTCTCGGCTTGCTGATTGAACAGGATGCTTTATATGCATTGTTACAGGCTTCAGTGAAGGCTGTCGTGAGGTAAGTGAGATGTTCCACCGATGGAGGAATCTGCTCTGGCGGAGCTGGTAGGGCCTTAGCCAGTCTGTTTTTGAAGGCTGGCCAGTTGGTTCTGCGGGGGTTTGAGAACGTTACTGGGTCAGGATTGGGCGCACATAATTTTGTGTCGATATATTTGTGATCTGAGAAGGAGTGTTCTTTAGAAACACTCCACCCTATAAGTTGGTCATGCATGAAGTTTGAGGTTAGGGTTAGGTCTATGACCTCCTCCCTGTCCTTGATTACAAAAGTGGGGTCGTTTCCCCTATTGCAGATAAGTAAATTGGTGGAGAGAAGGTATTCAAAAAGTAACTCACCCCTCTCATTTGTGTTGGTACTGCCCCACATCTCATGGTAGGCATTTGCGTCGCATCCGATCAATAGGCCAGTGCCACGATCTTCGCAAACCTTTACAAGTTCCCTCAGTTGTGACCCGGTATTGGGTCCATGATGTCGTACGCCAGGTACGCTGACACCACACATAGCGACCTCTCCTGGAGCTCCAGACTTATCGATGTAGTGTCCGCATCGCTGTAATTATAAAGCATAAATGCACTAAGGTGCCTTTTAGCTAAAATACAAGTCCGGGTTTTACCTTCTCCTTGAGCTACGAGTAGCTTGTATTTAGGGGTGCTGAATCCGCATATCCTATTGGATACAAGCCAGGGCTCCTGGATCAGCACCAGGTCGGCTTCGTCTCTAGCTAGACGAAGCATAAGGGCAGCGGAGGCTGCTTTACAATGATGGAGGTTTATCTGCACGACTCTCAGAGACATCGTGCAGATTTGCCTCCACCACCGTCGCGTCAGCGTCCAGGTCCTCAGCGAAAACTTCGCTCATGGAGTCAGTACTCCCGTGACCCAGCTTGCTGAAGCCCTGGAGAAGGGATGTGTCGGATGTCACCGACTCGCAGTCCTCTTCCTCTCTGACTGGCTCCTCCATCTCGTTGGCCAGCACCTCTGCAACACCAGGCTCATCCTTCTGCTTGGTGTCCGACTTGTACACCCTGATGCGCACCGAGCTAAAACCGAAGTTAAGCTCTCCGTGCATTGCATCAATGGGTGCAGCGGAGTCCTTATTAAGGATAAGTATTACCTGACGCAAGGGGCCCTGCGTCTCTTCCACCTTTGCCACCTTCCAGTCGGAGGACGGCAGGTTGGGGTTGCATCTTTGCAACATCGCCAGGATCTTCTCCGGCTCCTTGAAGGAGGACGGGACCCATATGACGGCTCTTGGCCTACTCGTGATGTCCTTCCAGTCGACAGCGACCAGCTTGGCACCCGGGTAGACCTCACCCAGTCTAGATACGGCCGCTTTCAGTAGCTCTGCCGACCTAGCCCCTTCGCACGCCATCACCTTGACGTTACCCTGGTACCACCCTGCATCTTTGCAGATTGGTGGCGGTCCAGGGTGTACAGCCAGTGCTGCCTCAACCCACTTCCACTGGCTTCTCGGGATTCTCCCCTCAGCATCGCCTTGGTCCTGGACTCCTAGAAGGATCTTGTCCTTTGCCATTTCTGCGAAGCTTTTGGACGGCACGACGGGCACGTGCGTACGAATCTTTTTCGGGGCATTTTGAGCCGCGCTTTCCTGGGAGCGTTGCCGTTTAGGATTTTTAGGTTCCTCCTTCGGCCTCTCCAATACGAAATTGGGCAACACAGACTTAGCCCAATCCACTTTCTTTAACCACTCCGCTAAGGGGGTGGTGATGTTGCTGTGTGCGTGTCTCTTCAGGATGGCCGCGGCGGATTTCCTCTCCCCGTACCTATCCATCTTGGCCTTGCTTGTGGATGACCTTCCCTTCACCCCCGCACCAGACTGAGCTGCAGCTGCGCTTGTGGTAGCACTTTGCTGGTCGCTCGAGGTGACAGGAGTGTCGGTTGCGGTCACCACCTTGCCTCTGACCAGGGGGCGATTGAGCCCAGTCGGCTGTTTCGCCGGGGTGGAGTTGACCTTAGCCCCAGTGAGCTCTGTCAATCCTCCTGTCGTTTGGTTGACCTTGGGTTCAGTAACCCCTGTCTTAGGACCCTCGGTCCTCGCCGGATTTATGGGAGTGCCGGTCTCCTTTTTTGTATTTTTGATTTTCGTTTGGTCCATATTAGTTCCCACGAGCTGCGGAGAAAGGGTGGTCCACCTCCCTTAGAGATCCGCGCTACGGAAGGTAAGGCTAGCTGATCCGGAGGGCGCCAGGTATCCGGATGCTCCGTTTGCGACTGGGCTATTTTTAAAGGGCCCCCAGCCAGGTTGATCATTGGCACGGGTCGCATGACACCTTGATCCAGCCCTTCACCTTAGCCATGATAAGAGATCGCAGAAACCTGTGGCATGGCTATGGAGAAAGCTCCGCCCCAGTCTACGAATCCCAGATCTTAGCTGGTGCCGTCCCGAGGGACACTGGAGCACCATTACCAGTTGGCACCCTCGTGGAGGGTTCAGCTATAGGATTTTTGCCAACCAATGTGTATGCAAGTGCGTTAAAAATGTATTGCGCTAGAAAGCAGGGCTTGCGCCTCTTGCGTTTTTTCTTGCTATGTTTTGTTAAAGGTATGATATTTTGGAAACCCGAAAATAGTCTCCTTTCTTGTTTATATAGTGATTTAATTGAAATTTTAAGCTCACGATCTCATCGTTCAAAGGATTCAACTCATTATTTACAATTTGTGTAATTAAATCGCTTACATTAAAGCTTGGATTGTTTGCCTGGCTATTAGAAGCCGCTGTAAGTTAGGTCGGAGAATTCTTTCAAAATCGTTTATTAACTGTTAAATTCTTTAAAAAAAAACAAAAAAATTAATTTTGGACTTGTCTTCTTAATTTTCTTTATTATGATCCTCTTTGGGACCGTTCTTCTTGTTTGTTGTTCTTTGTGGGATGTTTTCGTTCTTGATTAAATCAGCTTGTCTTCTTTATATTATTTGATTAGGGGTCTTCCTTCTTTTTAATTTTGTTTTAGTTTTGAGTGATGTGGTATTTATATTTGTAAATTTATTTTTCAGCTTTTGTTTCTCCATTTCGATTTTTAATATTATTTAATATTTGGATTTAATAAAATTAATATTCTTGAGCAGTAAGATTATTTGTTATTTATTACATTTATTAGCTTACTCCTTATGTTTTTTTAACGCGAACTTTCCCACTTTTTGTCGGTTGAAGTGGTTTTTTGTGGCCGCACAAGTTCTTTTTAACTTTAAAACCGTTTAATTTTTATTTTAAAGCTTGTTTTAAGAATTTAAACGATTTAAACGCGCGTAAACTTGTTAAAAAAAATATAATTTTTATTTAGTTAATTCTTATTCACAAGTTTACATACTTTTCATAAGTATCGTAACTTATTATTAGACCTCGGAATTTGCAAACTGAAAATATGCAAAAAATATGCAAAAAAAATATGCAAAATATATATGCAAAAAAAATTTAAAACATGTTTTAATATATGAAAACTAGGGATCGTAATAATTTCGTTCATGTTTAAATATTGACGGTATGATAGTATAAGAGTTTTGGGATTGATATTTTGAAATTTTGCAGTCGACCGGCAAGATAAAATAGGTATCCATTTTCACTCAAGTGCAAATCAAAATACACCGCCCAGCAGATTGCCACTCACATGTCGGCCAATAATGTATATTAACCCTTCTTAAAAACTAATCATCCAAACGAATTAAAATTTTAGCACAATATTACTAATAATATAAGAATATTATTATTAAACAAGGAAGAACGCTAAAACCCACCTTTAAAAAAGTGTAGCCTGCTTTTAGCCACAATCAATTTTTAACACACTTGTGTACACAATTTATGAAAATGGCCAGATTTTTCAAATTTTTAGATAACTGTGTAGATATTTTTAAAACAAACAACATTTATTTAGGCCACTTCTTTAGCATTAAAAATGTGGGCACCAGACGGACATTTCAACGTTTAAAGTATTTGCTTACTCTTCGAGTATCGCAAATAAAAAGTTAACCACTTTCATATCATAGATTAAATTTTATTTTTAAGATCCCAATCGTTTTTTTTTTGTCCAGCCAGATCAATAAATCAATCAATATTAAAAAGTTCGACTAATTCTCTATTTCAGTTAACCTTTTTTGTTGCCAAAAATTCTTTGGCTAGAGTTCGTTTCTCAGTTTAAAAGCGATCAGCTTTGAAGTTATTCCACATGTGTGGTAAACCTAAGAGTTTTGATAGCTTAAAGGTTTTGGACGAAAAGACGAGAGTTCTAGTCTCGATCGAGCTCATTTTCGTTTTTATTTTTTTTGTTTAATTTTTGTATACCTTTGCAGGGTATTATAATTTTGGTCTAATGTTTGTAACGCATAGAATGGAGCATTTTTGACAGTATATTTACTCTTGAACAGCGGCACCGGACGAGTCGATTTAGCCATGTCTGTCGGTCCGCTTGTCTGTTTCAGAACGCTCAGTGTAAGGCCTATGAACATCAAACATTCCCAATCGTCTGATTTTATGTGTATATTAAGTTTGAAGATTTTTACCATCGGATGACTATATTCTATAGCTGCCATAAAAATGTTTGAATAATGTTATGATTTAACAAACATTTTCGCTCAGTGTAATACCTATCTATTCTTATGGCAAAGCAAATGGAGTTTTGAAATCTTGATGATAGGATGACCTACAGGTCAACCAATTTGTGTTGCAAAAACTTTTTCGCTCAGTGTTAAATCTATTAAAATAAAAATGACATACAGGTCGACCAATTTTGTGTTGCAGAAAACTTTTACGCTCAGTGTAAAATCTATTTACATAAAAATTTCTCTAAAATATCATGTTCTTGGCAAAAATGTGGCTTTTACACAGTTAAAGATGACCACTTTAGCTTTTCAAAATCCGACTACTGTATTTTCTTTTTGCAAGGGTATAATAACTTCGGCTTGCCGAATTTCAATTTCAATTTGTTAAATCTGAGAGAACGATAGCTGTTTAAAGTTTACGGGGAGTAGGAAGTGGATTGAAAGGTCTGGTGTGAAATTTAATATGTTGCTATTGTTTTGACCTCTTTGAAATGCCAACTTTGCATCCATGCCACCTGTCTCGTCTGGTATGCATCGCTGCAGCTTTTTACCCGACGTGTGAAATTACACCAGTTTACAAAACAAAAACACTGCCGGGCTAGTATTTATTAAGTTAAAATAGTTACATAAATAAAAGTAATACAATTCAATGAAAATTGTATGATTTTAATGTAAAGTTACGTTTGTAATCTGGAAATAATTCAATCAAAGGACTCATTCCCTTGGACAACGGCAGCAAGAACTCATAAATCATTGTAAGCTAGTGTCATTGACGCCCGCAGTGCCCAACAACACTGGTTTACCAACAGCAGGAAAAACAACAATAATTTGTATTGCCATAGTTCGGGTTAAGCAAATTAAAGTCGCCTTGTGCAGTTTGTGGAGCGTTTTGCCTTTAGTTCGCTTTTCAAATTAAGTTGTCAGGACGGCCATCTTTTCCAAATGGTGGACAGCAGCAGCGGTGACAATGAAACCAACTTGTTGGGAATGAAATTATCTGACAGTGGGGCTTCTTTCACTGCAACCGCAGTTAAAAACCAAATTATGGTAAATAGAGCAGGTCAAACAAATAACCAAAAAGGGCAAGGTCTTATACCCCGTTGTGCATGCATACTTTGCTCTAACAGTAATCATTGTATGCTTGACCAAACACACAGGAAAATTAAGGACGAAAAACTTTAAACTTTACCGACCTCGATTTGAGAATTTAGTCTTCTTACCTTGTTACAAAATTTAAATATAATCCCGGAGCTGAGAACAATATGAAGAGTCAAGAAAAAAAGCTACACAAAATCGAGAACGATGTCGGTTTTTAAATCATGAGTACACTTCCAACGAAAAGTTTGGGGGGAAAAAGTAATTTTGCTTCCACTCTTTACAAAATCTATTTCAAAATTTTAGTGATGCTAATTTGCTGGTGAAAAACGATAACTGGAATAATTATAAGCATTCCTCGTGGGTTCTCCGATGCTGAAATTTTAGAAAACAAAAATTCCGCGTATAAAATAAACTTAGTTGAACGGCTTGTAAGGCGGGAAAAAGTTCTTAGTGATGAAAATGTTCCAGTTGTTGTGTTCATGCACAGTTATTTTATGCAATGGCAAAAATAAAACAGCTAGGGATAGGCAAATATGCCCAGTTTGGGAGAAGAAAATGGACATAAATAAAATAATGACAATTAAAAAAATAGCCAGAAAGGAGGTGCTCAGCACCTATTCAGCTCAGCAAAATTATTTGCAGAAGGGCAGATACGAGACAGATTTTTTAGATTTAAGTCAAGAAGAAGATTTAAGAAACAAAACAAAGATGTCAGGGTATATGAAGTTTTAAAAAAGCATAGTTATGCCAGTTTTTTGGTGTCTAGAGCAACGGTTCCCAGGCAAACCCCTCATGTTCAACTAGATCCGTATACAAGTGATACGAGCGAGCATGTTCCCGTTTTTTTAAACGCAACATCTGAAGATGAACAGCAAAAGAGCTGAAACCTTAGGTTATACACAAAACATCAAGAACACAAGCCAGCATATTAACAAATTAACAAGAGAATGAAGGAGACCGGTAACTACAGTTGAATTAAAAGAAACAAAAATGACCTCGAGTTCTTTCTTTATAAGAAAAAATTAACATAGCTATTTTGGCAGTAGTTTTCTCCCACGATTTAACTTCTAGAAAAATAGCAAATTATAACTTAATAGAAAAGTACAGGGAGGAGTATCCATTGCCTACAGACACGATACAAAAATTAAAAGATTCAATTATGAAACAGATTGTGACATAATTATAGCAAAGACTACGAGAAAAGGTATAAATATCAACATTACTTCGATATACTTAGAACCTCAGCTGCCACTAGAACATTTTAAGAACGAAATCGACAAACTAGTGGACAAACTAGACCCATTCAACAAAGTTATCATAGCTGGCGACTTAAACGGTAAACGCTACAGGCTGGCAAACGATCTAGATCTCTGTACTGAATGGACTTTTCAAATTTCTTTCTGGGTGGCAGCCACCATCATCCCATTATTTACAATTTCACAGCAGACCTAAGCGCACCCAAAAGTTTTATAGCGAAGAACAGGCTAATTAAAAATTTAAACAAGTGGAAAAATGGAAAACTTAACTAAAAATATAAGAAATGAGATAAAAAATGCCACATACAAAGTAGAAGAGAGCAAAACTCCCAAACTTTGGTGGAATGACGAATGATTACAAATATTTTAAAAATTTTGTGGAGAGTCAGAAGAAAGCGAGCACTGAAGCATGAGAACTATGTATGTCACAGCTATAAACATGAAAACCAAGTGGAAAAGGCATAAATTACATAAACAGCAAGCCTAGTACAAAAGAAGCTTGGAAATTCCTAAAAAGTCTCAAAAATTTCAAAGAAAGCACTTTAGACAAGTTTGATGAAAATAAGGCTAGTTCCTACCTCGAGTTTCTGAGCGAGCAAATTCTGATCAAAAACAGGGCAGTCGATGAAGAACTATACGCCAGAAAAGAAAATGAAAATCCTAATTATTTGCGATACTCGAAGAGTAAGCAAATACTGTAAACGATCAAATGTCTGTCTGTCCGTCCGTCCGTCCGTCCGTACGAGCTCCTAGATCTCGGGAACCATAAGAGCTAGAGCCACCAAATTTTGCACACAGACTTCCATATACCCCACGTAGATCAAGTTTGTTTCAAACCCCGACCACGCCCCTTTTTACGCCCACAAACCGGAAAAAACTCTGTGGTGTCCACATTTTTAGTGCTAGAGAAAAGTGGCCCCTACAAATGTTGTTCCTATTGAAAATATCTACCCAAATATCTAAAAAATTTTAAAATCTGACCATTTTCAAGAAATTGTGTATACAAATGCATTGCAAATTTTTATTGCGCTCAAAAGTAGGCAAAACCTTTTTTTTAATAGGGGGCGCTTAAAACTGATTGCGCATGAAAGTAGGCTACACATTATTGAAGAGGGCTAGCTAGCTGTTTTTAAAGAGGGCAATGAGTATCGCAAATCTTATAGTCGGGAAACCCGACTATAGCGTTCTTTCTTGTTTTAATCTTGAAGACTTACACCCAGCGCCACAAAAAAAGCCGCAGTCTAAATATTCACATACTTGAATGTTTTTTTCTGGTGGGGTTTCTATAAATGTTTTCCGAATTGCCCAATTCTTTTTTGTATTGATTAATGGACTATTTTTAAATAAAAGTGCATTGCAATTTTTATTTTATGAGTGTTAGTTTTTTAGAAAAGGTTTTTTTTCAGACCCTTATCAATTTTGGTGACTTTTCATTATTATGACTAGTTTAAGAAAAAAATTATAATATATTTTAAAGTGCATATACTCAACAAGTAATGACTTTTTTCCAAAAGTTTACTTAATTTTCTATAATCTTATATATATTTTGTATCAAAATAATGTTAACTTTGTTTTTTTAATTTAAATTAGCACTTTGTAGTCCGCCCTTTTTCCAATTACACATTTTACCCTATTGGCATCGAATAGTACAAAGCGCAAAAATATTCCTCAGTGATATCGTCGGACAATACTTTTCTCTATCAAATCCTCCAATTCTATCATGGTTTAAGGCTTTCTTTTTTTATTTTCGCTGCCGTAAGGGCCCAGATATTCTCTATTGGGTTGAGGTCAGGACTGTTTCCGGGCCTTTAAAAAAAAAACTGGGCCAAGGAAAAAAAAAATTGGAGTAATTCCGAATGGTCACGAGTCCTTTTTTCGGATGAGTCCAAATTCAATCTTATTGGACCTGATGCCTCGTGCAAGGGGCGCCGTAGAAAGGGCGAACGATATTTGGAAAATTGCTATGTGGGAACCGTTAAGCAATCACCATACATTATGATATGGGGTTGCATATCTAAATATAAAACTAAATAATCTTTAATGATCCAGGGTATTCTGAATGCGGAAAAATATAAAGATATAATATTAAGTGGAGTTGTGCCTAGCTTTAGGGCAATAAGTGAGAAAGAAAAAAATACTATTTTTCAACATGATTCTGCACCTTGCAATCGGGCTCGATCTGTAAGTAATTCGTTGAGCTTTTGTTATTAAAATAACTTTATTAAATAATTTTGACCTTCTTTTTAACGAAGCAATCAAAATCAAAGGAAGAATTTGACATTAAGTCCCTAAATTGACCCGGAAACAGTCCTGACCTCGACCCAATAGAGAATATCTGGGCCCTTACGGCAGCGAAAATAAAAAAAAGAAAGCCTTAAACCATGATAGAATTGGAGGATTTGATAGAGAAAAGTATTGTCCGACGATATCACTGAGGAATATTTTTGCGCTTTGTACTATTCGATGCCAATAGGGTAAAATGTGTAATTAAAGCAAAAGGGCGGACTACAAAGTGCTAATTTAAATTAAAAAAACAAAGTTAACATTATTTTGATACAAAATATATATAAGATTATAGAAAATTAAGTAAACTTTTGGAAAAAAAGTCATTACTTGTTGAGTATATGCACTTTAAAATATATTATAATTTTTTTTCTTAAACTAGTCATAATAATGAAAAGTCACCAAAATTGATAAGGGTCTGAAAAAAAACCTTTTCTAAAAACTAACACTCATAAAATAAAAATTGCAATGCACTTTTATTTAAAAATAGTCCATTAATCAATACAAAAAGAATTGGGCAATTCGGAAAACATTTATAGAAACCCCAAGCAAAAAAACATTCAAGTATGTGAATATTTAGACTGCGGCTTTTTTTGTGGCGCTGGGTGTAGAAGCGGTCTTAAAAGAAATCAAAAGAACAGCTTGAAGGATTGATCAAATAACGTATCAAATGCTGCAATCCTTAAAAAGTTAGTCAAGTGCTACAACAGGCATCTAGCCAGATGCGATGTTCCAGTTAAATGGAGATCAATAAAGACTAAGCTTATTTCAAAAAGAAACAAGGACCTTACCAACATCGAGAACTTTCGACCTATCTCCTTAATCTCAGCTCTAGTTAAAACAATAAACAGTATGGTCAAAACAAGAGTGGAGAAACATATTAACGAAAACAAAATTCTTCCTTATAGGTCCTATGCGTAATAAATGTGTTAGCATCAAGGAGAAAGTGCAATAAATTTTTTCTTCTAGCTGTCGTAGATCTAGCAAATGCGTGTAACTGTGTTAATCTAAACTTTTAACCTAATAATGGAAGATGAGAGTTTTCCCAAGGTGCTGTACGACTGGGTCATCAGCTTTATGTCCAATAGGCTTTTAAGGTTAGGGGATACGGTACAAGTTGTCACTTTTGCTTTTCAATGTTTATACAAAGACTTCACCAAGTTAGTGATTAAAACACACAAGTTATGCAGTTCGCAGATGATTTTATCATCATTTCCTCCAGTAACAATTTCAACAGTAGTGTTGAAAATCTGCAAAATAAGCTTTTTAATTTTAATCTACTGTGTAGGGACCCGGGCTTCTCCTTCAATCCGCATAAATCAGCTGTAGTTAATATTGGCAAGGGAAATCAGAGAGTTGTAAGTATAAGCGTAGAAAACCAGACAATTCCAAATCACAAGATTACTATCAGGCTACTGTGCGCAAACATGTCCTCAGTAGACCATGTTAACCCTTCTGTGAGCGGAAGATTTTTTATACGTTGTTGAGCGGAAGACACAATTTTGTGCATCGTGTTTAAACCGCGTATATATTAAAACATTTATTCAGACAAATTTGAAATTTTTACTGAATATGTATTAACTCAAAATCATTAAATTTAAAATTTAAATTTTTAAATTAAGCCTACACTAAAATTTTTTTTTAAGTTTTACCTTGGAAAAAAAAATTGCAGGTGAGATTAATTACGTAAAACTCGCAAACTGATCAAACAATTGAAAAACGTGATATACCACTTTATAGGGCTTTCAATAAGCTTTCCAAAAGGGTCAAGTGTGTCATATGCGGTTCAAACACGATGCACAAAATTGTGTCTTCCGCTCAACAACGTAGTTAAAAAAAGTTTTCCCTAATAAAATCCGAGATTATCAACAGATTTATCTAAAAATCCGCAAACTTGTTAAGAATGGTTGAAGACCTGCTGTCAGAAAATTTCAGATCGATAGCTTTCACACAACCCGAGATATTTACAAGCAAAATCGAAATGGAACAAAAATGTTCCTTCCGCTCACAGAAGGGTTAAAAAAGTTAAAAACAAAGCCAGAAACAGTGAGAGGATTCTAAATTTTGCGACAACCATTTGATTAGGATCAAAAACTAGAACAGGTACCAATATTTTCAAGTCATTTGTCAGATCCAAACAAGAGTATGCTATTACAAGTTTTTCAGACATGGGCGAGGGCGCAAACAAGGATATGGAAATCGCTTAAGTGGCACCAGTAAACACGAAATTTATGTTTTAGCTGGCGTCATGCCACTGGTCTTAAGATCAAAACTGCTAACAGCCAGAGAACTTCTGAAAATCAAAACATACAACTCTGCCATGTTTGATGAGCTGAAAAGCTCACAAGCGGTAACCAGTTACACAAGCACTATAAATTTGTTTTAATATTTTTTTTTAACTTTTTTATTTAAAATCTGTCCCTACAGGGACAATCATTAAATTTTATGGCATGCACTATCAATGACTTTCAGTTTTTCTTTGAGAACACCAAAACATTCCTTTTTTCAAGTAAAATAAATATAAAGGACAGGGTGCTAGATAAGACGAAAGAGGATGTTTCAAGTGAGGAAGTTAGGGCCAAATATAGCGAGATAGTAAGCAAGTATATTGAGGATAAGTGAAATGTCCTATCAACGGATGCGTCAGTTACCTTAACGGCAAGTGTGATTGGTATCCTCGAGATTCCAAGCGGTAGCTCTTTTAAATTCAAGATTGAAACCCCTCTTAATTGGCGGGTATTAAATTTGCTAGTAAAATTTGTCAAACAAATAGATATACAAAATCTGTGATTTTTTGCGATAGTTTAGGTGCAATATACCTAGTGCAAAGTAAAAACACGGATTCGTACCTGATACAGGAAACTCATAACCTGATAGAAAATTCTGACATACAAAGATTTCACATTATATGGATTCTAGGACACAAGGGTATAGACATGAATGAAAAGACTGATAGCATAGCTAAGTTAGCAGTAAGTGGTGTGGAAATACCTGAAGTTGAATTCAGTGTTAAAGAAGCTTAAAGGAAAATAACACATACTTTAGAAAACAAGTGGAACGAAGACTACAAAAACAAGTCTACAAACAAGGGGTCCAACCTAATTGGCGAGCGTGCTAAGGGAGCGCTCCAGGAGCGATTAATCGGATAGCATTCGGCGTGTCCCGATTTAAAAATATGTTTTTTTTTAAATTTCATTATTCATTCTTTAATTTTTTTAATCTTTTCAATATTTTCAAACAAACTAAAAATAAATTATACTAAATTAAATTATACTAAAATTAATTATACAAAATCTACTACTTCGCCATTATCCTCAAAATCGTTGTCCTTGTCTGGTCCTTTGTTCATTTTTGCCGTCGGTTTTCAACCCCAAGTCCAGAAATGTTTAGACTTAGGTCCAGCCTAAACAGAAACGAAAACAAATAGAGAACAAAAAGAGAGAAACCGCATCTTAATTACACAAAAATAAAAATTAAATTTAATACTTACAGTTGTTTTTGATGTTGTAGTTCTTCCGTTGTCAAATCCATTCATGAAGTCATACAAAAAATAAAAACAATAATTAGTTTGTATAATGTTGTGATAAATTCTTATTTATTTTTATTTGGGTCTTGTTATTTTACCTCGTTTAGGGGTATTATTGTTAATTTTTTATTTTCACTTATCACCGCACTATACTTACTTGGCACAGAAAAGCACAAAGGTTTGATTTTAAAGAACAAAAACAAACAGACGATTAAAAATGGTTTAACCGAAAAAAAATTACACTTAACCCTCTACCGCATACAAAGCCATATATGGCTTCTCACTTTTTAACATTTTTTTTGGGATTAAACGGTACATGTTGCCTGTGGCGACTTGCACTGTATAGAAGCTTGCACGGGTAACAAAGAAGACCCAGCACTGAGAAAATGTAGCAACTGTGGTGGAAACCACACTGCTAATTACAGGGGCTGCCCCGTCTATAAAGAGATCAAGAGTCGGCTCAACCAGAGGCGCCAACAACCAACCTCCGCCCAACAGGTTGCTCAGCCAAATTTTTACATTCCTTCGCAAACCACTCCTGGAGTTACTTTCGCGGCTGCACTTCGATACCCTGGAATGTCGCCTACAAGAACCGCTCAGCCCGAAGCATTACCGCCCCTCCCGCCCATACCAAAACCAAAATATACTCCGCTTCCAGAGCAAAACGCTCAAAGACCAACTCAACCTAATAACCAAAAAAACCAGACTTACACTCCACAAATACAAAACAGCATCGAAGCTACTTTAGCTACACTCACGAACATCATGCTTTCAATGCAAGGTACCCTCCAGGAACTAGTGCGAAACCACAACATCCTTATGGAACTTCTAATCAAACAAAAGTCAATTTAAATGGATCCCTTAAGAATATGCTTTTGGAACGCTAACGGTGCTTCGCAGCACAGACTTGAACTTCTACAGTTCTTAAACACCCAGGACATCGATATCATGCTCCTCTCAGAAACGCACCTAATCAATAAAAACAATTTCCATCTCACTGGCTACATCTTCTATGCAACCAACCACCCAGACGGCAAAGCTCACGGAGGCACCGGAATCCTTATCAAACAGCGCATTAGGCATCATCCTCTGGAGGCGTTTGCTTACAACCACATACAGGCCACATCCCTACGAATGAACATAACCAGCGGTCCAGTCACCCTATCGGCTGTGTATTGTCCCCCACGATTTAATATTTCAGAGAATGAATTTCTAGGCTTTTATAACTCATTGGGCAACTGTTTTATAGCTGCCGGTGACTATAATGCGAAACACCACTACTGGGGCTCTCGTCTTATTAACCCCAAAGGACGCCAATTATACAACGCTATTATCAAACCCGGTAATAAGCTAGATTTTGTTTCACCAGGCACTCCCACATACTGGCCAGCCGATCCGAACAAAAACCAGACATTATCGATTTTGCTGTACATGTTGAAACCCTGGCGGAACTGACATCTGACCACTCGCCTGTTTTACTCTGTCTATCTGAACATCCAAAGTTTTTAGAACGACCACAATTTCTGACATCCAATAAAACAAACTGGCTAAAGTATAAAAAATATATAAGCTCACACTTTGAAATCGAACCTAAAATCTCCTGTGAAGCTGATATTGAAGACTCACTTAAGCATATAACGGATGTTATGTCCTCTGCTGCCAAACACTCTACACCCGAACTTTCAGCCACATCCCCCCCAAAAACTACACGTACAAATACACAGATTCAGTTACTTCTTCAAGAAAAGCGGCGACTTCGCCGAGACTGGCAGGCACACCGCTCCCCAGCCACTAAACAAAGGTTTAATGAAGCTCGTCGGAAGTTGTCTAAAGCTTTACTAACTGAAAAGAATCAGTCTCAACGTGCCTATATAGCGCAACTTTCGCCCACCAGCAACAAATTTCCACTCTGGAGAGCGCACCCAAACATTCAACCACCAATAGAACCCGATTTTCCAATTCGATCACCAACAGGTGGGTGGGCCCGTAGTGACGAGGAAAAAGCCAACATATTCGCCTCTCACCTCATCCGCCGACAAACCAATTCACTTTACCAAGCATCTCACCAGCGGAGCCTTCCTCCACAATAACCCTTGAAACAAGCACAATCATAAAAGCCGTCGCAGAACAGATGAATCCGAAAAAAGCCCCTGGCTATGATTTAATTTCGCCTAAAATGATAATTGAATTGCCTCTATGCGCAGTCAAAAGCATAACCACCATATTCAACTCAATTCTTAAATGGGGCTATTTTCCCACACAATGGAAAAAGTCTGTTATTACAATGATACCAAAACCAGGCAAAGACAAATCCCAACCCTCGTCGTACAGGCCCATTAGCCTCCTTCCTTGCCTATCAAAGCTATTTGAAAAGCTGCTTTTGTGCCACCTCAGAACACACCTCCAAAACGACAGAGCGATCCCCCTGCATCAGTTCGGCTTCAGGGAAAAGCACGGAACTACCGAACAGGTAAATCGCATAACAGCTAAAATACGCACAGCGTTTGAATGCAGGGAATACTGCAGTGCTCTACTCCTAGACGTTTCTCAAGCCTTCGATCGCGTTTGGATTGACGGTCTGGTTCATAAAATCAAGACTGTCCTACCACAAAACACCCACAAATTACTTGAATCTTAACTTAAAGACAGAGTATTTACTGTCAGATGCAAAAATTTCTTCTCCGCTAACCACAAAATCGAAGCTGGAGTACCCCAAGGAAGTGTGCTCGGACCGATCTTGTATGTCCTATACACGGCCGACATTCCCACAAGCAGTCAGACAACTCTATCCACCTTTGCTGATGACACAGCTATAACCAGTCGTTCAAAATGTCCAAAAACAGCAACAGCGTATTTAAAAAACCACCTGGGGGCCGTAGAAAAATGGCTAGCAGACTGGCGCATACAAGTCAACGAACAAAAATGCAAACATATTACGTTTACACTCAATCGGGCAACCTGCCCGCCACTGGCCCTAAACAACAAACAAATTCCCCAAGTCGACGAAGTCACATACCTGGGCATCCACTTAGACAGACGGCTTACCTGGAGAAAGCACATTGAAGCAAAGAAGATTTCCCTAAAACTCAAGGCCAACAGTTTTCACTGGCTCATCAATTCCCGCTCACCCCTGCCACTGGAACACAAGGTACCTATTTACAACTCCTGTTTAAAGCCAACCTGGATGTACGGGTCCGAACTCTGGGGAAACGCAAGCAGTAGCAACATAGAAATCATCCAACGAGTACAATCGAAGATACTGCGAACAATAACTGGGGCCCCCTGGTATATTCGCAACGAAAATATCCATAGGGACCTGGATATAAAACCCGTTAAAGAAGAAATTGATAGTAAAGTTGCGAAGTACGAAGCTAGACTATCAATACATCCAAACCAACTAGCCAGGCAGCTAAGGCGGCTCAGTAACCACTCTCGGTTACACCACAACGACCGTCCACTCCTGCCCAACTTAGGGCCATTAACCAATTAACAATTATAATACAGTATAGGTTAAGATTTGAATACTTATTGTAAGTCTCTTTTAGAGAAGATTCAATAAACAAATAAAACGTATAAATAAAAAAAAAAAATAAACGGTACATACGTTTTAACGTTTGCTTACAGTTTTTTTTTGTGCACTATTTTTTGTTGGGATTCTATTTTCAAAGTTTTCTTTCATATAAAGCCATATATGGCCCCATTTCCCCCACCCCAAACTATGGCCCCCAAAAAAAAAAAAGTCCATTATATATTATTTTGGCCTAAATAAACATATAATTACATTCAAAAAATTTTTCCTTTATTATTTCTATGCTCATGCAGTAGAGGGTTAACTGGTCAAATTCCAACAAGCAAGT